>ML677341.1:56750514-56917367 GCA_007922305.1 Dermatemys mawii
GGGAGGCTGCTGCGGGGCCCCGGCAGCTATTGAAAAAGCCCGTGGCTGAGCCGCCGCTACCACCCCGGGCCCTTTAAATTGCCCCCGGAGGCCCGCGGCAGCCTCCCCCGGGCTCCCGCAGCAGCGGCTCCGGCAGCAATTTAAAGGGCCTGGGGCGGTAGCAGCGGCCCAGCCCCAGGCTCTTTAAATAGCTGCCGGGACCCCGTGGCAGCCACCCCAGGGCTACGCGGGGACGGGAGCCCTGTTGCCGGAGCCCTAGGGAAGTGGCGGTGGCACTCCGGCAGCTATTTAAAGAGCCGGGGGCTGGCCACCGCTACCGCCCTGGGCCCTTTAAACTGCTGTTGGAGCCCCAGGAGACGGGGTAGGTAGGAATAGGGTGGGGGAGGATAGACGGGGAGGCTCCTTACCGGTACGGGGGCTGGGCTGGCTCTGACCACAGCCCCGCCCCTTCCGGCTGAGGCCACGCCCCTTCCAGGGGCCAGAGCTGGCCCCAGCCCAATCCCCGTACCGGTAAGACCCCTCAGTTATTTTCACCCCTGCTGGTGACTGATATTTTTTATTCCCAAGTTTAGTGCTTTTAATTAGGTACCTTCTGCATGTCCATTTTGCGTGAGGGAAAAGGTACGGAGTCTCTGCAGGGAACTGTGACTCCCCACCACCGAGAGGTGCCCCTTCCTGCCTGCTGGGCTGCAAGCTCCAGCTGCCATTGAGCATAGGGACATGAGTTTATTAATATTGCGTAGGGCCCCATAAATTCTAAGGACGTCCCTGTATGTAGAGGCCCTGTAGCAGTCTTGGTGCCTATGCAAAACTCTCCTTTAGCCACGGCAGCTGTTAGGGGAGCTGTAGAAAACTGAATATGAGTCATGGAATGTATGGGGCCAGTGGAATGTGTGTAGGGTTGGTAATTTTGGTTGGATATATTCCTGGAGGTTTCATCACATGACAAAATTGTTAATTAAATAATAATCTTTAATTCCTGGAGACTGACTATCCTGGAGGGTTGGCCACCCTAAATGTGTGTTCTCTTGTTTTAACTACACCTCTTCCCTGCTCCAGCCGCGTAAGCCCGAGATTGTGCAAAGGGGTTCTGCCAAGCAGAGGCAAGGAGTTCCTGGGGGGTGCTTGACCACCACTCCACCCCTTTCCCCAAAACCCCTGCTCTGCCTCCTCCCCCCATCTCTTCCCGCTCCTCTCCCTCTCCTCCAGTGTCTCCAGCATGCTGCTGAACAGCTGATCACTGGCAGGTGGGAGGCGATGGGCAGTGGGGAGGGTGAGGAGCTGATCGGCAGGACTGCTGATGGATGCTGAGCACCCACTGGTTTTTTACCCTATGCTGCAGGGCATGGGAGGGGGGCAGAAATGGTGCCGTGGAACCATCTGATTTCCCCTTCCTTGAGATAGGAGGGGAATCTTTGCAATGAGGACCACTCTGGGGAGGGCAAGATTCTTAGCTAGTACTGATTGTAATATGTTTAAAATAAAACCCACTGAAACAATCCAAATTTCCTTTGTGTTGGGAGCAGGAGAGGGATATTATCCCTGTCATTCCCATCTCTTGGTCAGTCTTTTCAGTGACATAGGGTTGCCAACTCTCCGGGATTGACCTGGAGTCTCCCAGAATTGGCATCAATCTCCTGGTGACTACTGAAAGCAAAATGGGAGATTATTTTAAGAAATATGGCATTACACCATGCTGGGGGAAAAATATCTCCCAGAATAGCTTCAGTCAGAGTTGGCAGCTCTACAGAGGGATGGGAACTGACAATGTCTGCTTTTGCAATTAGGAGCTCCTTTTTTAACCTGCTTCTATGGCACTTTTGAGAGCAATGTTGATTACACTGCTCCTTGTGTCCTCTCACTCCCAATTTTATTGGTAGACCACCTCCACCTCTGCTCCTCTACCCTGTTCTGTCTTCTTGGCAGGATGCAAAGGCCGCAGTTGAGTTCTGGAAGATCAGCATTGTAAGATTTTTGACTTTAGCAAATATGGCTGCACGTTATGCTTTCTCCCATTTCCTCCACTCTTCTCCTTTATTTAGCATTGTTTAGCAGTTTGTTATAGACTGAACCTTTTAAAATGGAGGTTACTATTTTAACTGGTTTTTATCCTTGAGAAGCAGTAGTTTACTACGGCAGTGTCTGAGCATTTTATCTGGGCATATTGTGTCTATGGGTGAAAGCAGACTTTATGTCTTAAATAATGCTTCATTTAGGATGAGCAATAGCTCATTCAGCTGATGCTATTAGGTCATTGGCTATCTGGATCTGCATTTGCTGTCTAGAGGGAAAAAAAGAGCTATTATTTATCTAATGATCCCATAAAAGTGAAATCATAATAATTCATGTTACTAAACATTTTCAATTCTTGTTTTGGAGACATTATATTGATATTGTGCCATAATAGAGCATGTGCTGGGTTTATAATTCTTTTAAGTGCACAACTGTCAAGTGAAGGAAGTATCTTGAAATATTAATTTGAAAGCATGTTTCTAGTGTACATCATGTAAATATATTTCTTTAGTTCCTATAATTTTCTGTGGTTTGTATTTAAATAGCCTGATTGTTTTGATCATGCTCTGTGATGCCAACTGTCCCATCCCCTTCAGATATTTAGATAAATAGACATCCTTTCAAAATCAAATCAACAGATGAGAAAAGTGAATCAGGTTCCTGGGTTAGCTGGGAATATGAATTCATCAGCAATTACCTCATTGGGGTGGAGATGGGAGGGCACCCTTGTACGGGAAAAACTGATCTTAAGAACTGAGAATAATATTGAGGGGCTCATTTGTGGCTTTGCCCTGAGCAAGGAGCACTACATTTGTTGCACTGCCCCTGGAGCGGACTGGAAGGCCAACAGAGAAACTGAGAGTTACAGTGTGTCTTCTGGGTTCCCCTTGCTTTGTAGGATAAGTTCCACATGCTGGGTTATAGGTCCTGCAGTATACTTCACTCTCTCAACATACATGTATATTGGGTGGAGTCAAAACTCTGCCCATTTCATGTTCATCACACTTGAACAGTGGGTGGCAGAGACATGCTGTTCAAGAAGGCTACTCATCTTCCCAGATTAATAGATTTTAAATTTTTTTGAGGCCAGAAGGGACTATTGTCACATCTAATCTGACCTCATGTATGTCATAGGCCATTAGATTTCCCCAAATGAATTTCTGCTTCAACTTCAATAACTGTGGTTTAACTAGAACTTGTCTTTTTTAGAAAAAGATCCAATCTTGATTTTAAAAAATGTTAGCGATGGAGAATCTACCATAATCCTTTGTGAGTTGTTTCAATGGTTTATCACCCTTACTGTTAAAAAGCTGTGCCTTGTTTCTAGTCTGAATTTGTCTAATTTGAACTTCCAGGCATTGAAGCTATTTATACCTTTGTCTGGTAGATTAACAGGCCCTGTTCTCATATCTGCAGTTTCCCCCCGTTAACCGCCTTATGTGGCCAAACAAATAGAGCCACAATCTGTCATGAGAATACATTTCTTCTTGCATATAGCTAACAATATGAATACAGTATCAAACTAATATTCGTAGGATTATTTTATATTTTGTAAGAAAAAAAACCAAGTTTTTCTCCTATATGATAACTATTTTTGTAGCTATATGAAATGTCTTTGTTGAAACCACGAAAACAGGTAAACCTTGTTTGATTTCACTGTAGACTAGAAATGTGCCTGAAATTTGAAATAATACTTTGTTGTAAAAATTTGTTGACTCTCAGCAAGCTGGTCAAATCTGGCCTGTTTTGAGAAATTCTTTGGCTTGAATCTTTATTTCCAAAGGCTTTTCCACCCAACAGGTCCTCCTTTGACTGCCCTTCTTGGGAGAAGTCTTGTGGCCTTTTACCACCTGCTCTTTCAATGTATTCTGAATACCACCTGAAAGTAGGGTGACCAGATGCCCAGATTTTACAGGGACAGTCCTGATTTTGGGGTCTTTTTCTTATATAGGCTTCTATTGCCTCCACCCCTGTACCAATTTTTCACACGTGCTGTCTGGTCAGTCTGCCTGAAAGCCTTTCCCTTTACTGGGCTCTTTATTGGTTAGTTTATTGATTTCCTTCATTCTTAAATATTTTTAGGCACTGGCCTACTCCCCTCTGCAAACTGTCCTCCTGCTATGACTCTTCATGAGATAAGAGGCCTTTCTGATTCACTTCCCTTAATTCTTCTTCATTAGAATGGCAATATCGGTTCCTGCTGTCGCCAATGGACTAAGATTTTTACCACACTCTAGGGCCTGATTTGATGTACTCGGGAGGGCACTGCATGGAAATATAGAAACTTCAGCCTTTTAGCTCTTTTGAACCTCCTGCTTCACTACTTGAATGTGCTCTGATTTTTGGAGTTCATTTCAGGCTTTTTTTGTCCAGTTTTTTATGTCCTCTTCTAGCAGTGTGTGTACTTTGTTACTGATGGTTGATATAGATCTTGCCAACAATGGCTGTGTGCATTTTATTTTCCAGTTGTAATACTTTAAGTTTCTTGTCTTGCAATATAATTCCCATCATTGCCTTCTCTATTACACTTGAGGTATGTAGTAGGCTCTTGGTTTTGTCTCCTGTCTTCACCAACAGAAAAACAGGCTTCCTGAGGCACACAGTCTTGTAGCTTCAGTGCCCCACTTCCCTTTTTGTATAAAGAATAGAAACATGGAAGAGAAAAATGTGAGTAGTCCAGAAGCAGGTGACCCTCGATTGCTCTCTGGGTTAATAATGGTTCTGAATGATTGCCAACATATCCTTAGCGACTGTTTGACAAAAAATTAAATAGATTTGGACATCTGTATGCTTAAAATAAATACAAACATCCTGAATAAGATAAGCAAGCAAGGTTATTTTCTATTTTACTGGAAATGTGTGAGATGAAATGCAGCAGGTTGAATGCTAATGATTCCATATGTGCAGAGACAAATGCTTTCTTTAGAGAAACATTAATAAAATGTACTTCAGAAGTGGAAACTAGGATGATCCAGGAGTGTCTCTGCTGCATGCAGCTTCTCTTGACACACGTGTGCAGTCTTTATTAAAGCCTAGCACATTTAGGAATCATGCTAGTCCATTGCTCAGCTAGCATTTTGAAAATCTATCATGGTAGTTCAAAACTATGTGCAATGATTGCACAATAATTTACTTTGTAAAGAAGGAACGTTTCTATTACCCTCCTTTTTCATGCCTAAATTACATTCTTGCTCATGAGCCTGAGCAAGTGTGTTACATTCTTTTGCTTAAGTAATAAAATGAAATCCACATCAAACAATGTGTTTGCTGAACATTTTTTTTTCTCTTTCTGGACTCTATTGCTCAAATTGGGTTGAAATGTTCAGTTCCACTTTATAGCAAAACCACAGTTTTGTAGCTTTTTCCATGGTGAATTACAGATCAGTTGTGCTTTCAAGGTTGACAGACGTGGACTTGGTTACAGTATTGTATCTTTCTTAAGTTGGGTTCCTTATGTTCCACTGTAGCAAAAATTGACTTGCCAAATATTTTTATTGGCTTGTCACCTTTACTGTTGTAAAAAACATTAAACTGAGAATCTATTAAAACCAGATTCTAAAAAGCCTGGAATTCTTAATATATGTTGGAGTTCTATATATGGGGTCAATTTAGTTGTCCTCAAAATTAAATAATCTGGAGCATCATGTAGGAAACATAGACTGTTGTGTGAAGAATTCAGTAAGGAGAGAACAAAGCAAACTTATGAGAGTCATAACAAAGTCAAAATTTAATTTTTATGACTATGAAATACTGTGGAACACTTTAATAAAAACATGCTGAAAAAATAGAGGATAGTGCAAAATATTGGGGTTGTTTGTATCCAGTATGGCACCGGGGCCTGGTTATTTAAATTTTTTTGGCAGTCTTAGGCTTGTTTAAAAATGTTAAAGATGGCTCCCGTGTACAGTCCTTTCAGGTGCTGCTTCAGAATGCTCTTCTGAAAAGTGTATATGATTAGCTGGAATGTCTGGCTGTAAATAAGGAAATAAAATCTTTGGTATATCAGGGTACAATAACACAATATTTATTGTAGCACATTTTATAGTTCCCATTAATGTATCAGCTGCTGCTAAATGCTACTGCATTGTGGTATCTGAGATATCACAATTTTCTTCTACTTAGAATATGAACTAACATTTGTAAATGTGTTATATTAGTAGACAATTGCTTTCTGTTTCAATGGTGATCATTTTATGTAAAATTCAAAGTACAGTACAAATATTACCACATTTTGAGAACACTTCTCTGAGGCAGGGGAATGTTATGGTTGCGTGTTTAGAAAGGGGAAACCTGAGATACTCAAATGAAATGATCTTTAGGGCTTGTCTACAAAGGGACAGCCAGGAAAGTTTATCCAAATTAACTAAAGGTATGAATGCAAGGGTAGGTCTTCACTACCTGCAGGATCGGTGGGTAGCAATCGATCTTTTGGTGATCGATTTCTTGTGTCTCGTTAAGATACAAGAAATCGATCGCCAAGGGTGTCCCTGTCGACTCCGTAACTCCAGGCTGCTGCGAGGTGCAAGCTGGAGTCAATGGGGGAGCGCGCCGCCGACTGCCGCCACCATGAGGACAGCAGGTAAGTTGGCTGAAGATACGCCGACTTCAGCTACGTTATTCACGTAGCTGAAGTTGCGTATCTTCAGTCGATCCCTCCCCCTAGTGAAGACCAGCCCTAAAGTAGGTTACTTAAACTATACTAAACCCCTCATAATTAAGGTGGCCTTGATTTGGTTTAGTGAATTAAGATAAACTGAATTAAGGCCACTTTAATTCTGAACAAGTGTGTCCATACAGGACTTTAATATAGTGTAACTAAACCACATTAAATTCATGCGATTAGTTAATTCAGATTAATTTTCCTGAGTGTCCCTGTGTAGACAAGGCGTTAGTCTTACTTGCCAAGATTAAGAACTCTAAGGACATAGTATGGAAAGCTCTTGCATGACAATGTTTTTGAATCTGTGCATTTTGTAGTACAAAGAATTTACTAACAGCATTTCTTTCTCTTTAATGGAAGGCTACCCTTATGGATTCTTTTTGGATGCGTCTCCATATTGTATTTTCCAGAAAGGTTCCATCCTGGGTCTGTAGCTGCCTTTTCATTCTTTATTTAATATTGATCTTTTGGTTTTACTCTCCTGTGTCTTCCGCCTTTTTGATGGTTTTGGATTGAAACTGAATAGGATATCTTGATAACCATTTCCTGACACCAGATCTTAGTACAGTTCTTCCATTTGTATTGTATTTAGACTCCAAGATGTTGTATATGGAAAAATAATAAAACGCAAAGTTTAAGAAACATTCTCTTTCAGTGAGACTATAAATTCCCCCTCAGACGCTTCCTTATAGCCTTGTTTTCTAATCCTTTCAAAAGACTTTCCTTACATTACAGCAATCATGAGTTGAACAGACTTTTACATTGTAGGTAGCTGTTTTTTCCTGCTGTTTTCATATGCACCAGACATTATGTATATGCATTGAAAAGTTTTCCTCAAAATCTGGCATCCTTAAAACAAATACAAGAAACAATACAAAGCAGTATAAGTGTTTGCACGATCAGTGTCTTAGGGTCTAGTGTGTTTATACAAAACACAGTGTGTGCTTCTACAGAGTTCTTGCTACCTTTTGCGATATATATATATATATATATATATATATATATATATATATATATATATATATAAATTATATATCTATCTCAAAACCAGTGTTTTGGAGTTTTGTTTTTTTTACCCTGGTGCTGCACCTACTGCCTCAGCAATAATTTCCTGAGAGGGAAAATATACCATTGCTAGGCAATGCTGACCAGTAGTGTTCAGAATAATAGCAGTTGAAGACCTGTGAAGAAATCTGGTGTGTAATACGATACAATTAACAGCCAGTGACTTGGGTTTTCTCAAAGGTATGACAGTGGCATTAAAATAAAATTTAACAGCACCCACTGGGGCTTGGTCCGTACTAAGGGTACTTAGGATGTGTTTGCACAGCAGCTGGCAGGTGTATTTCCCAGATCGGATATATACAGATACACTCTATACTAACTCTGGTCAAGCTAGCACCTAAAAATAGCCATGTGGCCATGGTGGTACAGGCAGCAGCTCAGGCTAGCTGCCTGAGTACATATCTAGGGGACTGGACAAAATTGCACTTGGGTAGGGGGATAACCCAGGCTGCCACCCATGCCAGCGTGGCCACACTGTTATTTTTAGGTGCTAGCTTCAGCAGAGCCAGTGCACCTGTATGTATCTGATCTGAGAATTACACTTCTCTTGGGGAAATCCTCCACTTAGCACCATGGCCAGTGGTGTAATGCCCACAGTCAGAGCTAGTATAGGCTAGTCATATGCCTTTTTACCATCTTCTCATCTCGACCTGTTCTGAGCTGGACTGGACAATGTTGGGTGGTGTTAATACTCCGACCATTGCCCAACACTGAGAGAGCTGCAGCAATGCTGGTCCAAAGTGGGAGATTTCCCCAAAGCCCTAAGTGTAGTGTTAAATATACAGAATGACAGGAAGCAAATAAGCCTTTGTAGCAAAAAAAAGTTAGTTAGCTGGGCTAGACAAGAATGCATGTTCTGTCAGTTTTGAGGACCTGTTGCCACCAGGTATGTCAAGTCAGCTGAGGTAATCTGAATTGCAGTCAGAGTATAAAAAAAGATTCCAGATAAATTCCGTGAAATATGTGGGCATATGGTCTTGGAGCATTTCTGAGGGCAGACGGTAAATCAAAATGAGGAAATTTAGAATGAATATGCACTGTTGAGCCAAGAAGTACTGGAAGATCCACAATCAACAAGACACTGGAGGACAGATGGGTCATAAGTGAGTCTGCAGTGTCGTCATAAACTCCTGGGTAATTACTGAGGAGGGATTTGTTACCAAAGGGAATAAATGACTAAAACAAAATCATGAATGGAAAAAGCAGGTCTTTATATTAAAGTTCTCATGTTTCTTCTGCTAAGTGAATAAAAGTAATTCTCATGATAAACGTAAGGTGTCCAGTTTTACATGTAAATTTCTTTTCAAATACTTTATTTCCCCCCAACCTATTGTATTTATTAGGTAAGTGTTTGTAGATTATAGAAGATCTTGATGTCACATTTTGATACAAAAGAAAAGCACAAAGAAGATTTATGGTTTTTGTACTGTTGTTTAAAAACAAAATTATTATTCTGTTCAAATTTCCTTAGGTATAGTTACTTACTGCATTTGCAACTTCATTCCTTCTTACTTAATTAAAATTTCAAAAAAGGTCTTTTGGAGGTACATTACCAGCTGAATGGCTGCTGAAGGACACGGGCATCAAGCTGTTGAATACAGGCACTGAGGGGAACACGTTTGGATATAAATGAAACAAGAGGCTAGAGGCTTTAGCCTGGTCCTTAGCTCTGGCACAGAGTTGCTTTGCGACATATTACTACACCTAAAGTTGATGTAGCCAGCTATGGGAGGATCAACCCAATGTCAGTGGTTGTGGCCAGTATAAGATAGCATGGTGATTCTCATGACCTTGATAATCCTCAGATGCTTCAGCGCCTTTGCAGCTGGCAAAACTTTCTGCAAAGTTTACTGTTATGGGGGACATCACTGAGATTTAAAGCTAAGTCTGTAAACTGTGGGTCTAATTCTTCCCTATCACTCTTGACTTATAATGGTCTAACAGAGAGGAGAATCAGGCCCTGTATCTAATGTAAAGCATAAAACAATAAGTAAGAAAGCCTTTTCGGGGGGAGAGTTTAATTTTTCTCTAGTGCCTCAGGGCCTAGTGGTGCTAGATTATGATGAAACCTAACAAAAGAGTCCCTGCCCTAAAGATCTTACTATCTGACTAGATGACAGGAGATAATAGAAATTCTTGCAACCTGTTCTAGTACCCCAATGTGCAGTCAACAGTCTGTTGTGAGTGGACCGAATAATGGGGTCCTGCATGCTTCCAAGCCAGCTGAGCCTGTGCAGAGTCCAGTTGCTGTTTCTAGCTCTGGAACAATAGGATATATTCCCAAGCTCAGACCTTTTGTCTCCTTCCCCTCTGCCATCCAATGGGACTCTGACATCCAGCCACCCTAAAGTGCAAAACCAGCACCTGAGGCCTCCCAAGCCAGCCTAATGGTTTACACATGCTCCCCCAAATGATAGTGGCCACGTAACTGACCAATTTCCCCTGAACTATTGGTACTCTGTGCTTCTAGTTTAACATCATGGAAGGAAAGCTAGGACACAAGTTTAGCAAAGGAATGTCTTAACTGCAGAAACTGTACATTTAAAGCGCATAAGAGTTATAGATCTTTGAAAATTAAATCAAAGGCCTGTGACACAATCTCCCCTGGCCTAATCTCACCCTTGCTGTGAGTCCAAGATTTGTCAGAATTTTAGGCTAGGCAGTCCCTTCTGCAAGTCCTCCTTGTGTGAGGAGATGGTCAGCCCCCTGAACAAGGCAAGACTTAGATATGGTCTTAGGTAGGGTCTCTGTCTCCTGTCCAAGTGTT
This sequence comes from Dermatemys mawii, assembly GCA_007922305.1. Lineage (NCBI taxonomy): Eukaryota > Metazoa > Chordata > Testudines > Dermatemydidae > Dermatemys > Dermatemys mawii. The sequence continues at coordinate 56,761,020 of ML677341.1, forward strand.
CCCCTGGGATGCTCTAGTCCCATCCTTCAGTCATCTTTGCTCTGCCTGCAAGCCCCTATCTAGAAAAGCCATTGTTCCATGGGGGTGGGCCAGGCGTTGAGAGACAATCAAAGACACTAGCTCCAGACTGCAGTCTTGATGTCTACTCAGGCCTGGTCTACAGTGGGCGAGGGTATCGACCGAAGATACGCAACTTCAGCTAAGTGAATAACGTAGCTGAAGTCAGCGTATCTTCGGCTGACTTACCTGCTGTCCTCATGGTGGTGGCAGTTGATGGCATGCTCCCCCGTCGACTCCAGCTTGTGCCTCTTGGCAAGCTGACAAAGAGTCCTGTGGCACCTCTTGGCAAGCTGGAGTTCCAGCATCGACAGGGGCGCCGTTGGCGATGGATTTATCACGTCTTAATGAGATCTGATAAATGGATTGCCAAAAGATTGATTGCTACCTGCCGATCCGGCGGGTAGTGAAGACATACCCTCAGTGCTAGATCCTCAATGAGGTATTAAGCACCTTTTCTGGCCAGGGCAGCTTTGTTTAGTGCAATTCAGTAGGCTTACTTTGGGCAAGTTTAGATGTCTGTTCAACACATAATACAAGATGGAGTTCATAATTTGATATAGGCATATCCCACTCTGTTACTGATGCAACAGACATTGAGAGAAAAAGATACAGTGAGGAAATTATGGTTAGTGTGGTAAGCAGCGGTCACTGCACATCAGTTGCCTAGCCAATATCAACTGTTCTGGAGACATTATGACAGAGCTGAGCTTTATGGAGGGATTTGAAAGGGGACAATGTTGCATCTTTGCAGATTTTTAAAGGGATTTTAAATGATAATCCAAGTGGGAAAAATGTTTACAATAATGAATTTTCAGTCTGAACTGTAGCCTTCCCAATTTTAGCACTGCGTAGACAAAACATTAAAATGTGTTTTCATTTCCTGTCTCCTTCTCTTTGCTCCTCTTTTCACAAATCTCTCTGAATGTAGTAATTTTGCTGTCTCCTCTTCTCTCTATTTCTTAACCTGTGTTTTATTTTGATCTTTTCTCGGTTGCTACTTTTTTGATCATATTTTTACACTCTCTCCTTGGCAAACCCACATCAAACTTTTGAATTCAGATATCTGGGTACATTCAAAATTAGATAAAAGGAGTTGGCCCCTCGTAGAACAATCACAAAGCGGCTCTATTTTTTTTCTTGGGTTGAAAAAGTATTGCTTCGGTCATAATTTTTCTGGCTTTCTTGATGATCCAATTAAGGTACTGTAATTTGTACTAGCAATTTTGAATATTGCCATTATTTCAGAACTCTCTCTCATAACATGAGATGTTTCAGTGTAACATTCAGGCATTTTTCTCACTTCTTCCATGTCAAAGAGTGACTGCATATTAGAAAACCTCGGAGCTTCCCTCAGCCCTATGATATGTTTGCATAATTCTTGTTGATTGAAAGTTGCATAGTTATGGCTGAGAGCTGGATTGAATCTCCATTATGTGACTTTAGGGCCTGACTCTGCATCCACATACTGAAATCTTAGTGTTTCAATGAGAATTTTGTGTGTTGGATAGCTTCAGAATTTATCCCTTAGGAAGTACAACTCACTGAATGTCCAGGTCAAAGCTGTTAATGTGCTACTGGCTTTTGAATATAACTATAAATTCTGTTTATTTTTGACTTCATCCAGCCTCATTTGACCATATGTAAGAAAATTAATTAAACAGAGTTTGTTACACACTATAAATTATACATCTAATGGGCTTTAAATTTACAATACCCATATTTAACAAAGAGGTACCTTGTGCTAAATGCAGAAAACTGCATGGTAACTTTCAACTTGCCTCTTTAATAACTTATTATTAATGAAACTTTATTTTTAATATCAGGCTTTTCAAAAGTAAAAAAAAAGTCAAAGATTTTAAAAAAACAAGAATTAATTTTAATCTAAGAATATACTAGTTATAGGGTATGTTTTAAATATATGTAATTAAAGGCTTTACATGGGTTAGAAAGAGGCTTTAGTCATAGGATTTCTGATTGGCATATAGTCATGGAGTATGTACAGTATATGGATTTTTCCTACATTGATCAGATGAGAGAAAGTAGTGATGAAAGCACTTTGGCATCCAAGTCATGATTCATAAATGCCCCTGTTTGTAAGGAACGCAGTTCAGTACTGCTATTTGCTCATTGTCGGTAAATGGGTAGAGAAACACATTTGGTCATGAAGGGGATATGGAGAACTTTATCTTTTCTTCTAAATATTTTAGGCAGTGGTTACAGACTCATCCATAACCAATGTGTTTAACAAAAGTATATAAAAAACCAAATCCTGCTACTTCCTCTTTGGGAAATTTCATCACAGCATTTTTCATTTCCACTGTAAGTCAGCTACATTTTAATTGTGTTGAAATCCATAAAATTATCATGCTACGCTTCAAAAATATGTCTCTGGCTCTGCTCTTTCCACTAGCAGTTGCAGTCTGTTGAGTGGCCATGATTTCTTACATACATTTTGTCCGTATTTCCTTACATACATTTTCTTTGTTATGGTGAGGAGGGAGAGCCCAGGCAGGCTTTTCCTCCATCATCACTACCTCAGACCTAGATTGGGCAGCCTTGTGGGGGAGAAGCAATCTACAGATTTCTCTGGTAGGCTTTGGCCCTCATTCCCATAGGAGGCCACAAATGTGCTCTGAGGTTCCAGCAGTTGTCCAGGTAATTGAGTGTGTATCTGTGGAGCAAGAGGAGCGCCAAGCTGGTCTCCCTTTTTGCTCTAGAAAGCCAACACCTTTTCCCCCCTCATTCCTCATGGAGTAGCCAAGTGGGCAAATCAGCCCCAAGTCATTAGAGACAGATTGGTGGCAAACCGTAAAAACCATGGGAGTAGCTTCTTGCATTTGAGGCATATCCTGCTGATTTCTATATGCAGAGTGGCAGTTGGCATGAAGATTTATGGAGGAGCCCTAAAAAGAGGCTGTGGTTGCCATGTCAGCAGAAGCTGAGTGGGGTTCATGTGTGGAAGGATACTCTGGCCTATGAGGGGAACAGAGTACTTTTGCCATATTTTTTTAAAAAATGTAACTAAAATTAAACAAATTAACACAATATAGTAGTGGGTGTCAATCAATGATAGATGTGTAGTGGTGGTGATAAGAGGTTCTACTTAAAAATGTACTAATGGGCAAGGACAGGAAAAATGTAAAATCCAAAATAAAGTAGGCATGGGAGAAAACAAAATAGAAATAGGGAAGAAAGAAAAGAACTTAATAAAATAAATTAAAAATAAATTATTGCCATGTGTTTTGAAAATCAATAACGAGGAAGATGGGTTTAATAAATAGGTAATAATTACATTTTTAAAAATGACAGTGAGGATTAAAAAACAAGGCCCCAGTCCTGCAATCACCTATGAACTTATCTAGATTTGCTATCATGGAAAGTCCTATTGATTGAAATTGTGGGATAGGGGCTCAAGTGAGAAGAGTAGCCGTTAGCATTTTTTTGATGTGCAATATTGACTCACATCAGAATTGAGTCTAACCCTTGCATGTGCATGTGTGCTGTCCAGGGAGAAGGAGGCTATTCTGTATGATGATGAACAACTGAAAATACACTGGTCTTGATCCTCAACTAGTGTAAATTATCATAACATAGAGTCAACAGAACTGTGCTGATTTAAACCAGCTTAACATCTGATCCAATGTTTATAAAATGGACAGAACTACAAGGAGTACTCTAATTGTCCCATGACCACAATTATGGAACAGCCACATTTTTTGACATTATCAGTCACAATCCTCCTCCTCCATGTTTTCGTTAGTGGGGCTGATTGGAAAATGGAAACCATACGAAAGGCTGAAATTTTCCATGGAATGAAAATTCCAAACAGTTTTGATTTGTAACAATCAAAATGTTTCATTTTGGTAATGTAGAATCGTTTCATTTTGATGGTGAATCCTTTCATTTTGATAAAGTAAAAAAAATCTGTTTTCATAATGTTAAAACATAGTATATAATATATATTATGCATAATGTAAATGTGATGGAATAAATTCATATTTTAACAAGTCAAAATAAAATAAAACAAAACAGTAATGTTGAAATGAAATGGTTTTTTACTTTATCAGAATTAAACTTTTTGACATTAGTAAAATGAAACATTTTGACATTATCTAAACAAAATGAGAAAGTCAAAAGGATTAATTTTGTCTTTTTCCTGTTAAAAACAATGTCAGAAACAACATATTTTTGTGAAACATGTTGATATTGATTATACTGCTTTTTTGACAAGAAAACTTTTCAGATGAAAATTTTGTGATCAGCTCTATCCATTAGCAGCATCCTTTTCTCTGAACTTGACAGATGCAGTCTTGCCCTGCTCGAATCCATTCAGAAAGCTACAGCAAAGATTATTTTCTTACCCCATTGCTTTGACCATGTCAACCCTCTCTTTCATTTATCCATTGGCTCCCCTTCTTCTATTGCATCAAACATCAGCTACTTGTCTTCACTTTGAAGGCCCTTCATGGCCTATCCCCATCCTACCTATTGTCTTTCACTCACTTTTGAGAGATTGACTATCACCTCCAATCAATCTATAATGCCAGCCCCAATCATCTACTTGTTAAATTTTCAAACAAGCTTTCTGCCATGCTGCTCCTCCTCATTGGCAGGAAATCTCTAAAAAGCTGCCTCACTGTCCACCTACAAATCCCTTCTTAAAACTGTGATGACTAGAAAAATTGTTGACAAGAGTTAGGCCCTCGGTGTGCAGAGACCATTGCCCGTCAAACTTACCAGTATTGTCTCATTGTTTTCTTGCTCTTCCTTGCCCGTATCCATCTATTGCCTCTTGCCTTATTACTTATATTATAAGCTCCTTGGGGCAGCAACGGTCTTTTTGTTCTTTTTTACAGTGTTTAGCACAATAGAGCCCTGGTTTTTTAGCCAGGGCTCCTAAGTGCTACAGTAATATAGTTAAATAATGATGATAATACTTAAGGTAGTATACAGCCATCCATAAGGACATAAGAACAGCCATACTAGCCATACTGGGTCAGACTGAAGGTCCATCTGACCCAGTATCCTGTCTTCTGACAGTGGGCAAGGCCAGGTGCCCCAGAGGGAATGAATAGAACAGGTAATCATCAAGTGATCCATCCCCTGTCACCCATTCCCAGCTTCTGGCAAACAGAGCCTAGGGACATCATCCGTGCCCATCCTGGATAATATCCATTGATGGACCTATCCTCCATGAACTTATCTAGTTCTTTTTTTCACCCGTGACTGCAATATCTGAGTGACTTCCATGTAAAACCAATAGCATCATCAAAGTCCCTAGCTGGCTCTCATGTAGTCTCTAGCATTTCTCCTCTTCTGAAGTCAAAACTCTGTTTGGAGAAGTTTTCCTTGTTTGTTTTTGAAGGGGAAGAGTTGGGGTTTGGGAATAAAGGTGGTGTTCAGTTTGTGTGTGTCACTCAGAGTGTAAAGGGTTGACCTCCTTGAGATACATCCAAGGAATGGGTGAAAATAATATGTTTACGTGTATTTAAAATCAGCTAAAAACGTCTGAGGCTTTAGGATTTGAGTCCCTTCATGATTTTGCTTAAACTAACACCTTCAGTGTATTGCTCAGAGGTGCAATTGTGGCAAGCAACTTCCAACCTTTACGTAACCCATTGCCCTTCAGACGTTTATATTCCTCTCTCAAATGAGTTTTTACTTCAACTTGGCTCCAAGTGGAGTAAGAGAATTTAAATAATAATAATAATAGAAAACTCTGCTAATTTCTCAATTCAGTTCAGAGCAGCTTCAGTCTGAGCCAGAGCTCTTTCAAGAATCAGAGGGGTAGCCGTGTTAGTCTGGAATTGCAGAAGTGACAAAGAGCATGCATCCGACGAAGTGAGTATTAGCCCACGAAAGCTTATGCTCTAATGCTTTAGTTAGTCTTTAAGGTGCCACTGGACTCTTTGTTAGAGCTCTTTCAAAAATCTTACACAAGAAATACTGAATATCCCACTCCGAAGCTGCCAATTTAGGCAAATACCCTGATGCTCCTACAGTTCCTAGATGCTTCACTATTTTTTGAATCAGTATTTTAAACTGATCTGCATAAATTTAAAACATATCTCCTTTCCTTCCCATCCAAAAATATTGAAAGATAACTACGGTGCATATAAGGCCTGGTGTAACAACCATTGAAATCAGTGGAGAGACTGAGTCCACTGGGAACTGAATTGGATATATAACCTCCACCAAATCTTTTGAACAAATAATCATTTTAGGGCCAGAACGGTTAGTGGGAGCTTTGCCTGAATAAGGATTGCTTAAAGGCTGCAGGATTTGGCCCTCAGTTGTGTGTTGTTTAAAGTACTGTGTAAATCTAAAAATAATGGGCCAGCTTCTCAGCTGGTATAGATCCAGCATAACTCCACTGGAGTCAGTAGAGATATTTAAACCAAACTGGAGACCTTATCCAAGTCCAAAAGGATGAAAATTAAATGGAAACTGACTTAGATTACAGGACCAAAGTTTGACCTGTTCATCTCTCTCACCAGTAGAACTTGGTCCAATAAAAGATATTCTCTCACACATGGTGTCTGCTCTAAAACTTACTATTTTTATTTGAAAAAGTCTCCTGTTGAGTGCTTTTATATAAAACTGACTCTCCTTTATAAGAGATGTGGGAGAGAGGGGATCTGAGCAATCTTGAAATCCCAGCTCCAAGAAAATCAATCCGTCTGTCTCATGAGGAAGATGGACCAGATAACCTGATAGGCATTTTTCAATTCCCATTTCTGCAGCACTGTCAATGACAAATGAAGGGGGTTTAGTTCATTTAGATCACTAGTGTGCTCATGCAGATTTCATTGACCCACTGACTCCCAAGAATAGAAAACTGAGAGGTAGTGCAATGCACATCTTTCAGGAAAGTGACAAAGAATAAAGAGAAAATGTTATATGAAGAGGGCTCAATTTTGGGACCACTTAAACTTGACAAATAGGTGGCATAAAAATTTAAGGGCAGTTTTTTTCTGGTGGAAGCATTTTGGAATTAATCGGATTTATACCAGGCATACCTTTGGCTGGAAGATTGTAATGCAATGCACATTTTAACAAAACAACATTTCATTGTAATAATTTGAATTATTCAAAAAAGCAGTTTTTAATGTTTTCAGAGTTATCAATCCAGAAATATTTAGAAGGTGCACACATAATATCGCTCTATTGGGGATCTATCTACTGGACAAACAGACATCACTCCATAAACTATTCAAAAACATGTACTGTGTTCTACAGTCTAGAAACAGAAGGAATTAGGTGGCCAGGTTTTACAGGGTGTCATCTGCTTAAGCAATATAATATGGTGTTTTCCTACACAAACTGCTCCCACAGCTCTTTTTCTGAAAATGTCTCTCCTAATATTTACATTTCAAATAATCAGATGTTCCTTGATTTTGAAAATAAATAGTTCCATTTATGGTTTGTGTTGAAAATCCCAATATTTTGTAGCGACAATGAATAGAGCGGATCAAAGGAGAAAAGAGGTCCTCAGTGAATAAGTGGGACATTCAGCTACGTGGTGGGGATTTGGAATCTTAAGATACTATGTATTTACAGTAGAGCCCAAGGCCAAATTCTGCTCTTGGTTACTGTGCTATAGATCCAGAATAACTCACTTGAAGTGCAGAGAAGCTGCTCCAGGTTTATACCAGGGTAAGTGAGAGCAGAACTTGGCATTGGGCACAGTGTTTGTCTAGAATATAAACCAGGGTGAAAACATAGCTTAGTCACTGACCTTAAATGAAACCTCTGAAGGTTCAGAACTCAAGTGATGTATCTCCTCCACTCTCAGTTTAGTTAATAAAGCTGAGGGAACATATATTCCTATTTCTTATGCTCTGGCATTTGTCTCATAAAAGACATCCCAGAACACAGAATATTTGAATCAGAAGGTGCTGAGACACAGACTAGATTATTGCCCAACCTCTGAGTTCTTAACTTTAGAAAGTCACAGAGAGAGAGTTTATAAGGAAGGTGTTCAGATATTATGGTGATGGATGCTAGTGTAAGACCTGGATAGACAGATAGAAGGTCAAAAGGAAGGAAGATATTGTGGGCAAATGATGCTGGAGCTTGTTTGAGAGATTAAACTGAAGAGAGTTGAGAAGGTTAGATAATGAGAACAAGGGCAACAGGAGCCTTGGGAAAATATCATGAAGAAGGATAATGGGAATCAAGATCGCATCTCCTGGGATCACAGGGAAAGTGAAAGAATTTCAAAATGTTCAAGTAAGTGTTTTTCAGAAGGGGATTGAAACTTTTTCAGCGATTTAACCTAACTGAACCTTTCAAGTCCATCCATTGCTAGCTACAGATCCACTGTTCATCATTTGTGCTGCAGGAATTATAGTGCTATGCTGGTATTGTTTCTGAGAAGAGAACAGATATTGTCTAACTTCTTCCCCTTGGGGGCAGAGAATGGGGGAGGATAAGAATGAGAGGGAGTTTTGAAGAGAAGAGAAAAAAAAGAAAGGAAATCTAATTGCAGCTTTACTACATGTAGGGGGCCAGACCCTACTGATGTAAATTGATGAGAGTCCATTGAAATAACTAGAACCAGGCCAATATATACCAGCTGAGAATCTGGACCATATTTTTCAGAGAGCAGAACTTGGCATTTGTAGTATGATGAATGGAACTGGACTCAGGGGCCCATTTTCCCTGGAGGGACTATTATTGACGGGACAGAAGAGGAACAGGGAATGCGGGGAGTAAGGCTGGAAGATACTCAGCACATGGACAGAGCAGTGCGAAGGGTTTAATGAAGTTCCAGTTGTTCAGCTTAACCTGCATTCAGCATCACTCTTTGCTAGTGCAACGTGGCAGCAGTGGAGCCATGAGTTCTCAGCAGTGCAGCAGCTGGCAGCGTGAGCTATGGAACTCTATCTGAAGCCCTGGATTTTGTACACACAAACCTAGCCCAGCAATGAAGCCAGTGGAAGGAGGAGATTGAACTGTACACAGACCTCAAGCCTCACTGCAGTCCTAAGAGCCCTAAGGATCTATTGCTCCTCGAAGCAGAACAAAACTGGTGTGTGACACTGGTTTCTCTGTAGAGACCAATGCAAAGGAGAAGGAACAGACTCCTGTGTTACTGGCTAACACACACGACTGCTCCGTGCAATTTTGGGGACTTGACAGCCTCCGATTTGAGACAGAGTAGTTTTAGCACTTGATATCACCACTTGTGGGAGTGGCTGCTCTGGGATGGCGATTTCACAGACAGATGCTTAGTCGTGGGGCATGCAGTGGAAGCCCCGAGAGAAAGCATGAAAGTTGAAAGAATGAAAGTTGACCCATTTTAGCAGTGTGCAAGAACAGAGGGAGATCTCAGTAAGATTCAGTTAGATTTGCAGAAGAGGGGAGGGGATGACACATCAGACAGCAGTGATGACACGGTGACTCTCCTTGAGTCTCAGAGCATATCAGATTCAGGCTGACAAGACAAGAAAACAATAAGGGATAATTCCAACCTGTGTTAATAGGAAAACAGCCTGTGGAATTTCAGCCGCATAATGGGGCCTCCTGCAAAGTTATTCTTTGGGGATTTAACACACCCATTACAAAGAGCACATGCAATCTAATAATGTACAACAACAGCATCATGCGGTCCACAGGAAAATATGAACCCCTAGATACTATCCTGAAAAATAACAGTACCAACTGAAGTTTGTGGTAGTGAATAGTGAGCTCCACACACCCGTATTGGGGAAAACAAGCATACAACCTATAGATCTGATCAAGGAGCAGTGTCAGAAATTAATAACAGTAGTGCAGGAAGCAAAAGGGGGAGTCCCAAGTACATTATTTTCAAAGGTAATGAATGCCTTGAAGGGAAGCTGTAACTGAAAGTGGATCCCATAGCGGAATCTGTGTGTTTCCCACAAAGAAAAATTCTAATGCCATTAAGTAATCCAATACGCAAGGAGCTCATGAGTCTGCAGGGCAGGCATATCATCACACTTGTAGAGGCCAGTACAGGCTGGGGAAAGGAGCATTGTAGTGGTAAAGAAGCCACCAGGCAAACTATTGTCAGAATTTTCCAAAGCCAGGATCTTTCTGGTATGGGTTTTTGCACATTCGCCTGGGTAGGGTCCAACAGGCTTCAACCATTGCGACACAATTTGGTGGCTACAGAGTGCTGTGCAAGCTAATGGACATAAGCCTGGTACCAGAGGAGTTCCAGAGAAGATCCCCCAAGCAATCAGTGGACTGCCTGAGGTGAAAATAATTGCAGATTATATCCTCATAGATGAAGGGAGTAATAAAAAAGAAGTGGCTCATGACAGAAACCTACAAGTTTCTCCTTTGAGTGTCAGCCCCTAGGTTTATTCCACATGTGGGTACGTATGTGGGCGAAGTGTGCCTGAGTCTGGAAATTCTTCAAAGCAGCATCTGTTGACCCGCACAGGTGCAGTAGTTTACCTCATGTTCTTGGCCCAGAGTATAAGAGGTGATGCGGGTCGATGCCTCTCCAGTTCCTTCTTTCTGCCGCATGGCCAAAGTCAGAATTGTGTCCCTCTTCATAACTTGTAAAGTGAAGTTGCTGATAATGGTTTTTATATCTAGTTTAGTAGAGTTAGTATAGGGTAGTTCTCTACCCTCACCCATTCAGGGGAAATCCTCCCTGGTTCTAGGACTATGCCCAGAATCCCAGGATTCAAGATTTGTCTCCTGCCCTCATTCTTTCTCTGTCAGTAACAAGCATAAGCGGTGCCTGTATTGCCTGGATGAAGCACATATCTCTGCAAAGTGCAGTATTTGTCATTCTTCTTTCCCACCCACAGCTCCAACTTAAAAAGTTCCCAATGGAGGTAGCTATGAGGCCCCATTCTGACCCAGGCTGTACATCAGCCACAGTTGACTAGCAGCATCCCTCGAAGCATTAGCCTTTGAGTGGAGCCTTTGCCACTGAAGCCCAAAGATTCCGCCCACAGAGCTCCCCATGAGAGGGCCCTCTTATAGGCACAAGGACAGATCCCTGCAGAAGACTGTGCATAAGAAGCATGTTTTCTCTCCGAGCTGGTCCAGCTTGGGTGAGATGTTATGTATGAAACCAACGGTACTGGCTCTGCTGAAGGCCTGTAGGCTGGAGGGAAAGGCATGCAAAAAAAGGAACCAGCAGCGATGGCGGGCCTGAAACAGAGAGCTAGAAGCTCCCTGGTCCCATCTAAGAATGCAGGTCTGGACTGCACTGTTGATACAGCCTCATTTATTGAAAGATTGACCGACTGTGAAAGATGAGCCAGGCCCTTCAAGTGTTTCTTCTGGGATTCCCTGGACTCTGGGCCATATAGAGACCTTTGTAACACCAGAGGATGTATTCCTTCTCTATCCTCAGTCTCCATTCCTTTTGGACCCTACACTCCTGAGAGTCATCCTTATCCCGTAGGAAGAATCATTATCCATGTCCTAGAAGCAGTTTCATCCCCATGCAACAGGCAGGAATGCTTTGGTACTGGTAGTACCTCTACTAACAACAGAACCTTCCTTGTAATTGGAGGAGTCAGAAGAGATAGCTGCACCAATATCTCTGAGAAGCAAAGGAGCCCCAACAGACAGTGCTTACTTTTCCTTTGGATATGAATTCCCCACCCCTAGGGAGATCTGGTACTGATTCCCTTGTGGAGGAGGCACCAAGACCAATGGAGCCTTCCTTCTAGTCCTATGGGGTCCTTGAATCCCCTCTCAGGAATCAGACTGCTCTTCCCCTTCCCATCAGCCAGTTCCATCTGTGTATGAGGAGGAAGACCTCGAGCCAGTTCTGACGGTACTAACAGGTGCTTCCTCATCATTTCTAGATGACACCATTACTCTGTCATTGCCTTCTTTACCAGATGATCACTGCCAGCATCAGGAGCTGTTGCAAAGGGTTGCTGACAATCTACAGATTCCACTGGAAGAGGTCCAGGACCCTGAACTCTGCTCTGGGATATGTTAGAGCCACAAAGATTGACTAGAATAGCCTTTTCGATTAACGAGGCCAAATTAGAATGGGCTAGAGGAGTTTGGTGTAGACCAGCATCTTGTGTCACTAAACCAAAGAGAGACAAGAGTTGTTACTTTGTTCCTGCTAAAGGAGCTGACTTCCTATTCCTCTCCCCGCTCCTCCCTGCCACCCAAAAAACATTGGTGATATAGGTGACTACAAAAAGGACTTGGTCACACTACCAAAAATCTACCCCAGCAGGAAAGGGCCTAAATACAGTGGGCCTCGTAGATAGAAAGGTCTTCTCCTTGGCAGGTCTTTAATTTTGTATAGCTAGTTACCAAGGTCTCTTAGCTAAATACAATTTCAAGTTCAGTCCATCCAGTTCATACTGGTGACTACACAAGAGTGCAAGTGATCCAGAGGAATAGGAGATACTTAGGAGCCAGCCGTCACAATATCCAAAGAGAACCTATAGAGATCATCACAGAATGGAGAGGCAGAGAGGAGGCCAACTGCACAAAAAGGGAAGAAATTGACAGGAAGAGAGTTTGCTAGATTCAGCAACAGGTGCCAGGGAGAGGTCGCTTCAAGTGTGGTCACCTGTTGTGGAGACCAAATTATCTCAGAGACTACATAACCAGCTGAGTCTGTAATAAAGATGAGACTCCAACTTTGTAGCAACCTTGGGCCAAAGGTTTTTAATGATTATATTAAAATGTTTTTAAAATAGGGAATATTTATCATGATCAGTTGTACTGGAGTCAGAGGGCCCAGGGTCTTTTATTGATGGATTACCAATGGAACAGAGACGTAGGGATTTAGTTTGGAAGCAACTCAGAAACATGGACAGAGCAGTGCACAGGGTTTAATAAAGTTTCACTTTATTCATCTTAACCAGCATTCACCATCACTCTTTCCAGATAAAACAATTGCATTGTTTACTATGATGCCACCAGTCTCTAACAATGATACTCTCATCTACCTAAAGTTACCTGCTTTCTTTGCTAACAATGTGCCATTGTTAATATCTTCAATGGTGGCTATAAGTTTGCATTAGCTGATTTTCAGAGAATAGTTACTATCACTTTTGCCAGATGCTCTCACTAACTGGCCACTTCATCTTCCTTCTGGTTTTGATATCTCCATGCTTTGTTCATGGTTCATCCTACCATGCTGTAGGTGAAAAAGATTATTAGTTTGGCTTCTTATTTTTTCATATTTGTGCACGTTGACGTTGCCTTTATGGCTGCCATATGTTTGCTATAAGTTCCAGTTCTAAAAGCTTAGCTGATGGATGCAAGATGGTGGAGAAATTTTACCATTTGTCTCCCATGTAACTCTTTTCTTGAGCTTGAAGGTAAGTCCAGTGTAGTCTCCTTTTTGTGCATGCTACATCAGTAAAGTAATATTTCTGAACAGTGTGAGCAGCAGGAAGGAAGCAACTAACATCTGCAGGATCTGAACTTATTTCTGACAGCTGTGTGCTCCTGAGGGCACCTTTTTTTTGTGAAAGATAAGAACAAACCAGGTGAATTGCCAAGAGATCAATCATGAGTTTTAAACTTATTATATATTGTGTATATATTTGTGTGTGTGCATGTGTATGCGTATATATAGAGAGAAGAAATTTGTTGAGCTTCTTACTGAAAACCTGCTATTTTGATAACCATTTCAGCTCCATTAAGATTGACACGAGGCAGCTGTCTAAAATAGGAGTAAAGTATTTGGTAATGCTAAACTTTAGTTTGTTCTTGCCATCTATAGAACAAAACACTTTTTTAAGTTGGGTAGTTTGAGACTAAAACATCTTATTTTGATGGGGACATATAGAATCATGCAAACGGTTGTTGCCAACATTCCAGAATGCATTCCAAAAACAAAACAAAATGGTATTAAACACACACTTTCAGGACTAATTATAGGAAATATTAACATGTAGATAGAAGATATAGGCAGGCAGCTGATATTCAAAGTATATGTACTAGGCCTATTTTTACTTGAGATAGAGGAGGGTTAAATAGAGCTCACTCACTCACAAGCAAGAACATGGCTGAGCTTTTTCCTGATCAGGTCATGACACACTAGGCTTTTCAAAACTTTTTTCCCTCTATAGTTTTGTTAGTTAAGTTAGCTATCCCAGTGTAAAAACACATTTATTTTTTGCAGTGAGGGCAAAGCTTTAGTCTGCTTATTTACTTTGCTTTGTCCTCACCGCAAAAAACGAATGTGTTGATACACAGAGATACCTAATTTGAGAGAACTGCCTTGATATACAATTCTAATGGAGACAAGCTACTGTAGTTTTTATGTAGGCAGTTTAAGACAACCCTAGGTAGGGGGTCTAGCATTGAATATGACTAACTACAGTTCTAGGTCTCCACTAGGATTGTATGTTGTGATAGATAATGTATATCGAGTTAGCAGTGGGGGAAAAAACACACACCTACTTTTGCAGTGAAAATATAGCCTAAATGTGCTTGAGTGTTAAAGCCTGTTACAGGTCTAGGACCTCATTTAAGCATTAACAGTTCTGTTCAGAACAGAACAGCCCTTCGCAGATGGCACAGAGCAGCACATTTGCAGACATGAAGGTGGTGGTTTTGCTGTTCTAAACTGAGCTGTGCCTGCATTTGTTATCAGGAAGTGCTTCAGGTTAAATGCCAATACGACTCTTTAGGATATAAGGATAGGGATTTTTTAAAAAAAAATAGCAATTTTTTAAAAGAACATAATATTGGAGGAAGGTTTATTTGGTAACAGAATTAGTTGGACTGAATGGAAGACACGTCCAGTAAATGTGATTACAGGCCCACACAGATGGGTTCCTACTGCATTAACCTAGTGGGTTATCTAGATGTTGGATCCAGGTATGCAGGAGTAAGCAGGTGCTGTGTGTCTGCTTACTCCCTCTCTAGATCTGGCTCATGGGAATGGATGGAAAATGGGTGGAGCCTGGGCTGCTGTGCTGGTGCAGAGGATGTTCTAATTTGTTGCTGACATTGACCGGCAGCAAATGGCCAACCCATGGAACAAGAAGAAAGCAAGAGGTAGATTGTGCCTCAAAGAGCTACTCCTGAAGTGGTATGGCTCACTCACTACCCATGGTTCAAATATCAAAATCTAGCCCTGAATGTCTAGTCAGATTTATTTTTATGCAGTATTCTGTATGTTTTGTGTGAACACCAGTTATACTAGACTCTCAGCACAACCCATTTTCGCTAAGTAAAATTTTTTTCTGGCTGTTCTTTATATACACTTTTGGCAATGCAAGTTTTCTCCATATCTCCCTAACTCTCCATGCGGTAATTTCCATAGACTATAGGGATATCTGCTGGTGATAGCAGAGCTGATTGACTTCAAAGTCTCTCTCACTGTTGTTGCCGAACTTGGCTAAGAGTTTGCTCATGACTGTAACAGATGTTTCTGCTTTTTCAAAAAGACCAATGGGAACCTTATGGAGGAGGTTTTTTTACTTCAGTCCAGAAGTGAACGCCAGCATAGCTGTGATTTTGAAACTCTCTACCCAACTCACAGGAACAAAAGTTGATCAGCAGCAAGTAGATGTGAGCCAGTATTATTAGGAGTAAAGGTTCCCTTTCCAACAGATGAAACCATGAGTTTACAACTCTGCCAGCTACTTGATGGCAGATAATCTACAAATTCCTGTTTAGTCTCCATTCCTTTAAGATGATAGGTCATTTTGACAGTTCATTGGAGAATTTTGCAGTAAGTTTATTTTGTGAAGAAAATTTGGATCAAAATTCTGAATAGTTCACAGGTGTTGACACAAAGCATTGCTTTGATTAACCTATTGTAAGGTTCTTGCCCAGCTAATTACGAGTTTAAACATTTCCTTAGTATTACAAAATAAGTGAGGTAGGTGTTTTTAGGATTTATAGTTACTTTCATTAGCAATTTTTGGTGTAGGGAAACCTATGATGGGGGAAGAAATAGGGACCAAACCACTTATCGGGGGATTAAAAAGTTTGAATGTCAGTCCAAAATCAAATTCAAACTTATTTTAAAGTTTTAAAAGAATTGATGACTCCTTTCTTTCCTTTTCAGACTTCTTAAGAAACTTCCTATTTCATCTGAAATTTGTTAGAATCTCTTAAGGCCTTGAAATGTGAAACAGGGTTATATGTTCTAGGACATTTCTGATCTAGAGTAAGCAAGTTTTGAAATAAGCAGCCATGCAGAGCCACACAAAGATAACACAAGAACTGAGAGACCCCTTCATAGGTAGAGAGCCATTTGGGAATGACAGAAAAGGGATAAGAGGTAGAGAATATTTGTTGAGGGTCAGGGAAAGGATGGTAGGCCAGCATGCTTGCTAAAGGTCAGGCGAAAGACCTATGGGACAATGGCTCAAAGAGCAATCAAAGGGGAAGAAGGCAGAGAAAGGAAGGAAGAGCCAAGATTTAGGA
The DNA here is from genome assembly GCA_007922305.1 of Dermatemys mawii. Taxonomy (NCBI): domain Eukaryota; kingdom Metazoa; phylum Chordata; order Testudines; family Dermatemydidae; genus Dermatemys; species Dermatemys mawii. The sequence goes on from ML677341.1 coordinate 56,777,442, forward strand.
TATGTTTCGAATAATCATTCAGACCAGCTAATCTAGACTGAATTTCGAAGATCTCTTCAGGTTTGCTCATCACTAGTTGCAATACCAGCAGCTTTCTGAATTTTCAGTATTTATCATTTGCTCCATTTGCTTAGAAAGGAAGAAATGGTTTATCCATTTTTTTTCTTTTCCTCCTCCTGAAAAGAGAAACTTCTGCTTTCATTAAGCTTTACCAGCTGTCCATATGGTCTAGTCAATAGGTCAGTGTGTATGCAATTACTATTAGCCCTTGTTCAATCTTGCAGCAGTTTTTATTTGTTTCCCAAATATATTGTATTTAATCCTGATTACTTTAGACCAAACACTTAAATGATTAAATGCAGTGCACATCATCAGAAAAATAATGATCAGTTATGGGAATATTTTAGCTTGTGTGTGTTTCTATTAACTTGAAAGCCTGAAACACTTCAGCCAAAGGACTCCAATCCACAGACTCACTGTGTAGCCTTGGGAAAGTCACTTATCTTCATGATGATTTCTCTTGAACATTAATATATTTTAGTATTTGACCTACCTCCCAGAGATGATGTGATGCTAAATTATGTGAAAAGGGTTTTGAAATCCTCAGTTAAAAGGTGCAAAGTCTGAATAAAGAAAGAAAAAGCTCTGACCTTTCTCCTTCACACCAACTAACATAATAAAACCCCAAACTCCCAGATGCATCTTAAGGGTCAAATTGCTCATAGGATAATATAGTAATCCCTGCATGACAAACGTCCCTCTTGAAAAATGTTCTTCTCCCAGTACACTGACAAAGCAGAAGGATTTCCTTTAGGAAGCAGGATGCACCTTTTTCTGTGGCTGTAGCTATGGTTTGGATTGTATATCACTTTAGATCCCAGACTGTTATGGAAGACAATCGAATCATTTGAATTTAGTATCATTGTAAACAGGATCTGGTTGTTACAAAATCAATCCATTTTGTACATCTCTCTTTGTTTAGTAAAATTAATCCACATTTGTTTTGTAGAATGAAATACAATAGGATTATTTTGTTACCACCATAGCATTTTAACTCAAAGACTGAACAGTTTAATCTTATCGTTGTCTAACTAACCAGACTTGTTTTTACACACCAGCTAGCTGCTTTTCATGAGTTTAACTCGTCCCTCAACTCATTACCACAACTTGGCACTACTTAAAAATCTGAGCCCAGTTTACTTGAATTTATTACACAAGTAATGATGATAACACTTTTAATAGATTAATATTTTCTGTTGCCTTTTTTAAATATTAAAATTGCTTCCCACAACTATATTTATCCAGCTGCTTACAGCAGGATGAAAATGTGAGTTTTTGCTATAACAGCATGCCCCAAACAGTCAACATATTCAAAACATTTTCAGGAGTGGTACTAGCTCACTTGGAGCCAGCAATTGTAGCAGCAGTAGCCACAGCTGTTGTACTAGTGAGGCAAAGTGGGGGGGCAAAGAGGGGGAGCAACACAGCATAGAGCTGTACAGCTTCGAGACCCCAGACATGTAACTTTTTTGACCCTGGAAACATGCAACAACTTCTCTGAGGAGGATTAGACAGCAGAGGGATCAAGTAAATCTCTTGGCAACACTTGGGGCAGGTGTCCTCCTCCTTGCCTCTTCCTGTGGTCTGAAAGACATCGCCAGCTGTTTATTCCTGCATCCTGTTTGCCAAATGTTCGGGGCTGGGAATAGGAGAGCCTTCACAGCCCTAGAAGTGTCTGATGTCAGAATTGATATGGAGGGAAAGGAGACTTGTGCTGGAGTCTTGCACTGTGGTGGATTGTCTGGCAGAGGTGTGGAATGTTGGAAGGATGACTTGCCAGGGCTTGAATGTGGAGGAGAAGAGGATTGGATAGTGGTGGCGAGGGTTGGATACCATGAGCAAATGATGGGGATAAGGAAAGGGGTACTTTGCCTTGGAAAAGGGATTTTAGTGGTTTGAGGGCAGTTTTGTAAATATCAGGGAACACATTTTGTAACAAGCTATATTACTGTTACATAACTGTGTGACTGAATTTTCATTGCCCTCATCTGCCTATGCTATTTCCCCACCTATTGCTGTTGCATCCAATCTACCATTAGAATGCAGGTACTGTGGGACTCGCTCTTCCTACATGTTTAAAAAGGTCTTGCATGGCACATTTTGAGTGCTACTGTAATATAAATAATAATCTATTATTTATGTTCATTTTGAGTTCAGAATCTTAATCATAATATTATGTGTCCTGTTTTTTTTCTAATCAAGTATCACGCTATCTTTGAAAACTACAGAATCTGCCACTTTGGCATAAATGCTGTTGTTTTTTTCAAAGATTTCCGAGGATGCTTTCCGAAACTATGATAATTTGGAGATTTTAGCTGCATACCTGCTGTGTGCTGAGGTCCAGAAAGAAAAGGCACCAGCCACCCAAACCCCAAGACCTTCTATGATTTGTATATTTTGCCCAGGATTCATGTGTCTGAGCAGCACCTCACATTTGTCCTATTTACTAGAAAGGTCATCTTCCGATGGCAATGAATTAAATGTAAACCAAACCTGTAGACTGTTCCATCAACACTGCACTGTCATCAGCCTTTGGGGAAGTATAAAAGCATGATGCCTAACAGTTCTGGCCTAACAAACCAACCTGGGAAAATGTTTCTGGACCTGGATTTCCTACGTCATAGCAAACACTGGACTTTTAAATGTGTTTTGCCCATGAATTTTTTTTTCTTTTATTTAGAGGTGGGATAGGAAATCCACCCCAAAAGTTACTACAGTTTACAGTTGAGATAACTTACATTTCACACATTTGTTTACTCTGCTATCCAAAGAAGTAGATGCGACAGCTATTCTCTGATCTGGTAATGCTTACACTGTATGTAGACTATACCATTTTGAGGTTGACATGGACTGTAACTGTGTGATTAGCTTGTTAGTTATTTAGTGCTTTTAGACAACTTCTGTATAACCAGATTGTTATGGTTAATAATTATTAATTGTTAAGTTTAATGTGCTTAGTACTATACAATTCACCAAAGAATAGTCAACTCTACTCACCACTTTCTCCATCTTGTTGACAACACGATCATCCCTCATGTCACTCAGCTTTGTAACCTGGGGTCATCTTTGACTCCTGTTATGAGATATGTAGTTACAGACTGTATTCAAGTCCTGGCACTTTGCTCTATAGTATCTCTAAGATATGTCTATTTCTCACTGTCCATACCACTAAATCTTTCATCCAAGCCTTTTTCACCTCTTCTCTTGTTTATGGCAGCCTCCTTCCCTCTCTACCTTTCCTGACATTCACTTTGTTCCCCTCGGGTCCATTCAGAGCACTGTTGCTACAACTGGCTTTCTCGCCCATTGCCTAGCTATGTCACTCCTCTCTTGAATTCCTCTCCTCTTTTTTCTCAGCTTGCTCAAATACAAACTTTTGTCCCTTATTTTTAAAGTCCTTCACCAGCTAACCGTGCCCCGTGTACCATTTTTTTTCTTGTTGTGTTGCCTCCTGCCCATTCAGCTCCACCAGCAATGCTAGCTTCTATAACCTATTTGTCCACTTTGCACATAAGCACTTTCTCCAATGCCTGCACACCTGAAACGCCCTCCTCCAGCTTGCCTGAAAAGCCTACCCTTTATTCTTTCATATCCCTTCTAAAGGCCCGCATCCACTGTGAAGTCGATAGGAAGCTGTCAAAAATAGCAGCTAAGAAGATGGTCAGTAGGGACTTCCGATATTGATCTTGTTTGGTTGTTTGTTTATCTCTGACTTAGAATTTTAAAAAGTGAACTGACTTGTAACTATCTTAATGTCTACATTGTGGGCCCACATAGGTATTTACATAACTTTTACTCATTCTTTAACATTCCTTCAATAGTTCTACACCCACTTGATGCATGTTGTCTTTATTAGATTATAAACTCTTCAAGGGTTTTATTCTGTTTATAAAACACCTACCACAGTGCAGCCCTTAATCCGATTGAAGCAGTTAGGCAGTAGCATAATAACAACAATAATGTAATGAAAACAAACTTCGAAAGAATAACCTATTACTGGTACTGATCATTATTTCCAAAGCCTGTCAGTTATACTTTACTGATTTCTTTTATATTTTTTAAAGAAGTAACAGGTTGCTTACTGATTACTTGTAGGGTTTTTGTGTCAAGCAAGTGGGTTGCGGAAAGAGAGTACAGGCACCATGACCTTGTCACTCATCCTTAGGAGAGGAATAGCAAGATTTCCAAAATATGTAACTCAATTTATTTACTTCTTAATGTTATAATTTTAAGAAAAAAATGCATTATAGTTATATGCTGTTTTAAGAGAGTATCTTATTATTCTTGTCAGTTCTTTCTCTCATTCATTGTCCATTAGTCTTGTCAGCAGGTTTTTTCATCTTCATGTCTTGGGGGTGGAACCCATCACCCCATGCTTTACTCTAAGCTTTGAAAAGCCCATCTGATTTTTCTGCCTCACAACAGCAAAATGGCAAATCTCACATGTCTATTTGTCTACAGCTTTAAATTTAACATCTGTGTATAAAGATCTCCAAATCCTGACCAGTACATTCCCTTTATGATGTTGCAGGACAACAATAGATAGCACAGGGAGCCTTCCTCCCTTGTGCTGTATGCAAGGACTTGGAACATTACACTCTGATAGTACTCTTGTTTGTAGCAGAGAGGTGCAGTGTATAGATTCATAGATTCCACAGGCAAAATGGACCACTGTGATCATCTTGTCTGACCTCTTATGTAACACAGGTCATAGAAGTCAGGTCAAATCATTCCTAGAGCAAGTCTTTTAGGGAAAAAAAATTGACTATCAGGCAATTAAAAAAATTAATCACGTGATTAATCACACTGTTAAACGATAATAGAATACCATTTATTTAAATATTTTGGATGTTTTCTACATTTTCAAATATTGATTTCAGTTTTAACACAGAATACGTGTATGGTGCTCACTTTATATTTATTTTTATTACAAATATTTGCACTGTAAAAAACAAAATATATAGTATTTTTCAATTCTCCTAACACAAGTACTGTAGTGCAATTTCTTTATCATGAAAGTTGAACTTAGAAATATAGAATTATGTATGAAAATGTAACAGCATTCAAAACTAAAACAACGTAAAACTTTAGAGCCTACACGTACACTCAGTCCTACTTCAGCCAATTGCTCAGATAAACAAGTTTGGTTGCAATTTGCTTCTACTTCTTGTTTACAATGTCACCTGAAAGTGAGAACAGGTGTTTTCATGGCACAGTTGTAGTCAGAATCGCAAGATATTTACGTGCCAGATGCGCTATAGATTCATATGTCCCTTCATGCTCCAGCTACCCTGATGACAGATTCTGCTTAGTAACGATCCAAAGAAGAACCAACCAACACATGTTCATTTTCATCATCAGTGTCAGATGCCACCAGTAGAAGATTGATATTCTTTTTTGATGGTTTGGGTTCTGTAGTTTCTACATCTGAGTGTTGCTTTTTTAAGACTTCTGAACGCATGTGCCACACTTTGTCCCTCTCAGATTTTAGATGGCACTTCAGAGTCTTAAACCTTGGGTCTAGTGTTATAGCTATCTTTTAGAAATCTCACATTGGTACTTTTTCTGTGTTTTGTCAAATCTGCTGTGAAAGTGTTCTTAAAATGAACATGTGCTGCGTCATCATCCAAGACTGCTATAATGTGAAATATATGGCTGAATGTGGGTAAATCAGAACAGGAGACGTACAATTCTCTCCCAAGGAGTTCAGTCACAAGTTTAATTAAGGTATTATTTTTTTTAACGAGCATCATCAGCATGGAAGTATGTTCTCTGGAATGGTGACCAAAGCATAGAAGGATCATATGAATGTTTAGCAAATCTGGCACGTAAATACCTTGCAACCTCAGCTACAAAAGTGCCATGTGGACTTCTGTTCTCACTTTCAGGTTACATTGTAAATAATAAGCAGGCAGCAGAATCTCCCGTAAATATAAACAAACTCGTTTTTCTTAGCAATTGGCTGAACAAGAAGTAGGACTGAGTGTACTTGGCTCTAAAGTTTTACATTGTTTTGTTCCTGAGACAGTGATGTACCAAAAAAATCTACATTTATAAGTTACACTTTCACAATAAAGAGATTGCACTACAGTACCTGTATGAGGTGAATTGAGAAATGCCATTTCTTTTATCATTTTTACAGCACAAATATTTGTAATAAAAATAATATAAAGTGAGCACTGTACATTTTGTAGTCTGTGTTGTAATAGAAATCAATATATTTAAAAAGTAGAAAAACATCCAAAATATTTAATAAATTTCAATTGGTATTCTATTGTTAAACAGTGTGATTAATTTTTTTAATCACGATTAATTTTTTGAGTTAATCGAGTGAGTTAACTGTGATTAATCGACCACCCTAAAAAAAAAAATCTAATCTTGATTTAAAAATGGTCAGTGTTGGAGAATCTCCCCTGACTTTTGTTAAATTGTTCCAATGGTTAATTACTCTCATCGTTAAAAATTTACACCCCATTTCCAGTATGTTCTCTGCAACACAACTGCATCAGACCTCATGTCAGATGCAAAGAAGGAAATTGCCTTATGCTGGTTACCCTGTTAGCCACTTGCTAGCACTGTTGGTTTTGATAGCACCCAAAAGGGTATAAATTGAGGGCACTGCCATGGGTTTGCCTCTCCTCTGCGTCAGCCAGCTGAGCTTGGTTTGTTGGGTTGCACCCATTGCAAAATGTGCTCTCTAGGACGACCCTGGGGTCACCTGGAATTCCCTATCAGGTCTCCTGCTAAAACCTAGGGGGATGACGGCTATAAAAAGGAGATAATTGACTTTTTGTACCCTATTTTATCATTTTGCTATTGTGTAAATGAAGAAAAAAATTCAAAATATTTCTGTGTAAATAAAGTGCAGTTGTATTCATAAAAGTAACTCTCTAAAAGAGCAGTGTAAGGATCCACATTTATTCTCTTTCAAATTTGCTGTCTGTTCTAACTTTCACAATGTAACCTGAGATCTGAAAGTAAAACTGTCTTTTTTTTTCTCATTTGAGTATCGTTACTAGTAATAAACATTCTGCAGCTGAGACTTTAATAATTTTGATTTCAGTGAGGATAAGATCCTGGTTATCCTCCCATAACAGTATCAGTTCTGGAGGGAGAAAGAGGAATAAAAAGTAGCAAAGACATATTTTTGTCCCTAATGTCAACCAATGTGACTCACAGGGAGTTTGAGTCAGAATGTACCATTTCTACTCCGATGCTTTTTTCAGCACACTTAGTCACACTTTAAGGGGGCTCACCTGCTATGAATGCTTGAGGGAATTTATGCTTGTTCTTTTATTCTGAGTAATATGCATAGAATTCCCCATACTTTGAGAAAGAATAGATGGTGCTTCCTGCCCGAGGAGTGTTTGAATGGACAATGGTGGATACGAATCTATGTCCGTAATTGATTTCCATCTATCTACACCTAGATTTGACCAGGGCATAAAGCAATATTGTATGTCCTTTCTTATAAACATGTGTAGTCCACTGTGACTGATTTTGTAGCTTGTTCTGGCTGGCTGGCATTCCTAAGTGTAAAGGATTTGATATTGCCGGATCGAGTATTTTTACAAATAATGGACTGAGAGTACACTTTAGACATGGATTTTAAGGGGGCTTTAAACCTTTTTAGAATGGGAAGTGTTAATTGAATGGATGACATAAACAAACAAAATTGAAATATTATGTTGACTAAATCTTGTAACAATGCTTGTGATGTTCCTATATCCTGCCCTTTGTTTTTGTACAGATTTTTCACAGCAGAGGCAGACGTTACCCATGCTATGATTCAGCGTCTGTTGCTAGCCACGCTCTTGCACGATTTTAACCTGATTTCACGGAATGAACAGGGAATGAAACGACGTAGCTCATGGCTGTCAGCAATGAAAAATAGGCAGGAATCAGACAAACAGCTTCATCTCAGAGATTGTTTCCGGGCTAAAAACTCTTCCAACAGCTGTTTGCTTTGGCTGCCACTCAAGTTCAATTTTTTTTTAAGTTTTTGTTTTTTTTAAGATGTGGGCTGGTTATTTATGTAGTCAGGAAGAGGTCTGTGTTTCCAGTGTTGTGGTCTTAGTGCTGTTTTGACAGTTGGAGTGCAAGGAGATTTCTTCTTTTTCTGCCCCCCTCCTTTGTACCCCCCAATCCGTTCACTTAATGCACAGAGCAGGAATGCTGCAGAGAGAAGAAAAAGCAAATTTATGAGATTTTTAATCCTAGACAGGCAGCTTTGTGTCAGTTACCTTCAAGAAAAGTTCACGCCCCAAAGGAGTGTTTAGTCTTACACAGCCACTGACTAAGCAGTGTGTATGTGTGTGTGTGAGAGAGACACAGATGAAGGAAAGTTTTGCCTCTTCATGAAAGTTGTAATATTGTTTTAAATATGACTGCTACTTTTGTTTAAAGTATTTGTTCTGGAATTACTGAAGCTGGAGTCTACCAGACTGAGGTCAGAAGCATTTTCTTTGGCAGAAAGAAGATACTTTTATAGAAGCCATGCCTGTACTTGGGGTTGCCTCAAAGCTAAGACAACCAGCAGTAGGGTCAAAGCCTGTTCATACTGCCCTTCCGATACCAAATCTTGGCACGACTGGGTCACAGCAATATTCATCAAAGTCTTTGGAGCTTACTGGGGCAGAGAGCTCGATGCTTTCTTGTCAGCTTACATTAAAATCAACCTGTGATTTTGGAGAGAAGAAAACACTTCAAGGAAAAAACAAAGAGACAGAGGATAGTAAGGTTAGTTCTGAACTTTATCTGCAGATTGAACTCTTAAAATGTTGTTTTACTTATACAAAGTCTGATATCTGCCATTAGCAAATAGCACGTTGGATATGGAGCACATGTGTAAAATTAGAACTAATTTATGTAAATGATAACTTTCTATAGCCAATATACTAGCATGTATTGTAACTGTGTTTAGCTCACTGCTGGAGTTTGAATATATATTCTTTTTTTAAAATGTACATTTTATGATATCTAATGGAGTGATCCTTCATGACAAGCTTCTGGTGAGGGTGAGTCATATCGCACAGTGATAAAGATCATGCTGGGACCCAGATAAGTAGAAATATCACATGACAGAGCTTAAGAAAATATTGAAACTTGGCAGCTTCATGTTATATTACAATGTTAAAAAGGGCTCCCACACCCACACTTACTCCCCAAGGGAGGTGCCTTTAAAATAAAAACAACCCATTGATTGTTCTGTCCAATTTTCAAAAGATCTGGCTAGACTTGCTGCAGAAACTTGGAACCAGAAAAACAGATCCTTAATGAAAAGTTACCTGTCTTTTTCACTTCTTTAAAATAGCCTTATCTTGTCTTCTCCCCTTTAAGATAGTTTTAACCTGCTCTGATTTCAGTGTGATGTTTGTCTGGGGGCAGATGCCATGCTTTTAAGACTTTAAGATGTTTGTCGTTCCTAATCTCACTGCAGTAGTTTAAAATATATTATGTTTTGGGGACAGCAGTACTGTTGAACAGTTTTGTGGATCCTTCACCTACCATGTTCCAGGGATTAACATGTAATGTAAATGTAATGTAGCAGTGTTTACATGGTTACTTTCCATCTCTTTATTGGAACTGCTGATTCCTGAACACTGATTACCTCATTGTGATTAAACCAATTTCTATAATGGCTTCATTTTCATCATAGCTATTGCAGTGGTAGCAGACACACAATGTTTGTCAAACATTTTTTTTGACAACAAACTCAATGTTTGTTTTCAATGTTTGTTAGCAGACACACAATGTTTGATGTCTTAATTTGAGAGTGTGGTGCCTTGAGAAGAAGGGTTTTGTGCCTAAAGCACAGAACTGGGAATCTGAAGATTTCAGCTCTGTTCCCAGCTCTGCCACAGACTTCCTGTGGGATCTTGGGCATGTCCCTAATTTCTCTGAGCTTCAGTTTCTAACTGTTATAGGGTTCTCTGTAGCACCCAGCATTGCCCCTCACACAAGAGAATAGTTGTTTTATAGAAAAACTTTATAGAAATTCAGAGAATTATTATTCCCACTTGTTGGTGAACAGAAACAGCTTCATTGTTCATCAAATGATTTCACTGCGGAGATTACTATTAGTAAAGCCTTTTGACACACTAAAATGGTGTTCATCTGATATGTTTAAAATGTATAGCTGCCTGCTTAGTTTTTTTAGATGAACTAGGGAGCTGTAAAGAATGTTTTCTTTAATGTTGTGCTTTCACGGGTTACCATGGGGGTAGTGTTTCAGTTCTGCGGGTTATTATTGTCAGAAAATAGCATGCAAGTTAAAACAGCCACTTAGTTACAATAGTTAATGTCAACAAACGTTTTGGAAAGGATATAAAACCTCATGCTTCTGAGTTTAAACCAGTCACTGAGGGGTTAGGATGAGAGCTTCATAGAAGCAGATTATGTCCCATCTGCCTGTTATGGGATCCTTGCCTCTCCCTCTGAAGCATCTGGTGCTGAGCACTATTGGAGACATATTAGACTAGACGGATGATGGGTCTGATCCAGTATGACAATTCCTATGTTTCTAGGGCCAAATTTTCAAAAGAGCTCAGTGTACAATAGTTCCCTGAGTTCTCAGTGAGAGCTGCTTCGCGTTGAGCCTTTTGAACATCTGGCCCTTTAAGGCTAAGGTGAACATGGTCACACTGAGTCTAAAGTGAGGTTCCAAAATCTTTAATTGGTTACCTCAATAAAGCTAGCCGGATGCTCCAAAGTGCTGAGCACTCAAATTTCACACTGACTTCTGCAGTTTTTTTATAGTGTCCACTGAGTGCCTCAAGCTCCTGCTGAAATCAGGGGACAGCAGAGAGAAAAGCTGTTGAAGTCAGTGGGAAGGGTGAGCGGTCAGCATGTCTGAAAAATCAGATCAGTTTCATTTAGGTGCCTAAATAAGGATTTTCAAAATCTAACATTACACACTCCAGTTTGAAAATGTGGCCATGTGTATTTTATTCTATACCTTGTGGTATACTGGTAAGCTTTCTAGTTTTCTGTTTAAACTTATAAGCACCAATAAAATACTCCCAATACTTTCCGCCTCAAAAAAAGCCACCCAGAAAAAGAAAATATTGCTTATTCATTGAGCACTGGAAGAACACCAGAAATGGTTAATTGTGGCTAAGGCTCCTCTACACGGAGCAGTAATGCAGACTATAAGTATGTGATTTCTAAAGCGTACTCACATGTTGCACATTAATTGGTCCATGTAGACCCTGATGGTGTGCACTAAAGGTTACCTAGTGTGCTTTAATATAGCGCTTCTTAAAACAGTGCTATGTTAAAGTGCATTGGGGAACATTACAGAGAGATTGCTCATTATAGTATATACTACTATAGTGAGTAATGTATACAATGTACATTACTCCTAACAGTATATACAAAGAGAGAACCTCCCAAAACCCAAGACGTTTAAACATCTATATTAAATTTAAAAATTGCTAAAAAATATAAACCCTGAAAAAATGAAATTAATAGACCCTGAAAACAAAACCCCTATATATTTCCCATTCACATTTTAAATCAGTCCTAGGAGGTCATTTTGTCAGAATATTTGGGGCACAGGTAGGTGGTGGTGGTTAGTAAAACTACCTTTAGGTTCTCATTGCTAATAAACACCAAAATTCCAGCCTAAAATTATTGAATGATGTTTTCTCACATTGCTGAGTGGGAGAGCCACTCCTCCCTGCCTCCCACTCTTGCCTTGGCTACCCTCAGTCACATTAGCTAAAATGTGCAGCTAAGCACATGTTTTCAGTGAGTTATTAGGGTTAAAGTCCCTTCAGGTTTGCTTTGGGCCGATGTAAATTCCACATTACTGATGGCACTGTCCCAAAGTTTGACCACTTTGAGTGCTGTTCTCAATAGTACTTTGGTTGATTTTCTTGGTTAGCAAACATATTAATCAAACATATGATATTCCTACATGGCTCTGTGGTATACAGTGCTGTACTTTAAGAATGTTTCCATTATAACAGTGATCAGATAAAAGGTCTTTTACTTAAAGTGTAATGAATACCTAGTCAAAGTTTCCAAATGAGAGAGAAATCTGCTTATACAGTATGCAGTTTGTGTGCTTACAGTATATAATTGGATATGTGGCAACTGATTTTTGAGGGAAAAAATGCTGAATGTATATCTGTAAAAGACAATGGAATATATGAATTAATCATCTGGTTAACATTTGTCCTTGGCTGCTGTATTCTAGGCTCAACATGGCTTTTTAGGGCATTACAAATGCAACACTGGTGATCACTAACCTCTCTTGTCGTGTCTGGAAGACGCTCTGATTGATGTATATAATCTCCATTGTATATTGTCGCTATAAGTGCTAAGATTTCCAAGATTAATCTAGATTTACACAGGTCAACACAGTAGGTCACTTTGCCATCCAGCTGTTTCCTCCATGACCTTCATGTACACTGGACCCGATTGTTAGAGACTTTTGACACTGCTGTTGGCTTTCTCACATTATTACATTGCCAGGGCTGGCTATGAATACACTGCTCTTGGCTTTCTCACATTATTACATTGCCAGGGCTGGCTTTGAATACTGCTGCAGAAATTAATTCAGTGCTCCGTGTATGCTTCCCCTTCTTCCTCACTTGGTTCTGCTGTCCTTGCACACGTTTGACTGTTTTGTGGACATGGTATAGTTCAACGTTTCCAGCTATAGTAAGGTCAGTCTGCAAAAAAGAGTATTGGGTGGAAAAAGTGTGTGAAGTGTGTGAAGTTTGTTGCTTCTTTTTTTGGTTGAGTGGGAACATAATTAAACCTAAAACTATTTGCAACTAGTAATTTATTTATTTGTTCTTTATTTGAAACTATTCAGCTCCCAGTTTATGCAGATACGTTTCAGGTCAGAGACTGCTCCTGAATTATTACATGTGGCTTGTGTCAATTATGCTCATATTGCCCTATGTTGTTTGTTCTGTACGATTAGTCACCTAAGTCACAAGGTATTATACTGGCTTCCTGACTGGCTGACTCCCAAGCCTTTTTAGGAGCTTTTAGGTTGATCATATGAACACATACGGTGTGAATACTCACACCAAATATTTGTAAAAATGTATTCACAGCATACTCACTGGAAATCTTACAGTTTATTCCTTGTTATGTGCATAGAATGGGAATGCAGTTGTTGGGATGAATCTTGGCCCCACTGAAAGTCAGTGAAGAAAATGATTTAACCCATGGTTTTCATTCAAACCAATGTCTGTAAATACCTTTTAATATTATTTGTCCAACTTTGAATATCAGTAGTTCATGTTCCAGTGATACCACTTTCACGTTGCTTGCTGAAAACCATTAGATCAAAATAATCTAAATTGTGCTGGAATGGTTTGTAATACTGTCTCTTATTGTAGAAAACTCCACCAATCAATAGGAGGACTGAAAAGAATGTGTCAAGTGAGCTTGTATGTAGATAAATAAATTAAGCAGAGGCTGGGCACTAAAAAAATATAGGCAGAATTTCTTTACTCAAAGTTTACATTTTGCAAAAACTACTTTTCAGACTCACCAGAATTATACTTCTCTGCATCCTACTGGCTGCCTCCATACCAGAGGTTTGCGCATTGGCCTACTAAACCCAGACTTGTGAGTTCAATCCTTGAGGGGGCCATTTAGGGATATGGGGCAAAAATCTGTTGGATGATTTAATTGGGGATTGGTCCTGCTTTGAGCAGGGGGTTGGACTAGATGATCTCCTGAGGTCCCTTCCAACCCTGATATTCTCTGATTCTAATCCAAAAGAGGGCAAGTGATATGGCTATTGTCCTCCTCCCTTAGGTATTTTGTGTGGATGAACAAGCACTCATGTGAGCCGTGCACCAGCAGATAATGCTGACAGAATCAGCACATCCCCGTGCCACACTCTCTTCTAGCCAGTGTTTCTCATTTTTTGACCTCTGCCGGTCTCTATAGTAGTCTGTGTTCTGCTCCTCTGACCGTACCCATGTCAAAATTTCTGTTTCAGAGGCTCTACACCCTGGCTTATGCTGGCAGAAACTGCCAATATCTCAAGTTGCTTCTGCCATATTCATTTTTGGTACCTCTCCTAGAGTTTGAGACTTGATTGATAAGATTTTATCCTTCAGTCCTGAGTTAATTTATTCTTGTTGTCCTATAAGTCTTGTCTCTTTTATTATGTCTTTGCTCCTCCTGTTCAGAAACAGTTGATTGCTCCTAACCAAGTTCTGACCATTCCAAAGTTGGTCCAATTCCTGGAAGCCTAAAACCTCCCCATGTATAGCAACCTTCAGACCTATATTGAGATTCCTGTAACATAGTATTTACTGACCTTTATGGGAGGTTATAGGTTAAGGGTTTCTCAACCCTTTTCAGTACTGAACAAAATAATTCTAGGAAATGTGGCTGTCAGAGGAACTCTGAGGATTGTAGAATACTGCAAGGCTTACTGAGAAGAAATGCCAGAAAACATATCAGCCTTCCCTGTCTGAGTGGGGATCTCTAACAGGTAAAATGGGGAATTATTCAGCCCATGGGATAGGTGTGGAAAAGATCTATAAAGAGGAAGAATAGAGAAGTAGAGGCAATTTAGCCATGGCCAGGGAGCCCAGCTCACAGAGGAGAATGCAGCATTAGGTACCAGGGCAGTTCAGGAGGATACGGTTAAATATTGAACGGAGCTGAAAGGAAATGTTTCAATTCAGTTCCACAAACTGAAACAGGGATGGGCAAACTACAGCCCATGGGCCACATGTGGCTCACCGGCCATTTTTATCCAGCCTGCCAAGCTCCCCTGGGTGGGGAGCTGCGGGGCCCCGTGCTCTGGGCCTGGGGGGCCAGGCCGAGCATGGCATGGAGGCTGGAGGGCTCAGGCTGGAGGGCTGAGCACGGCAGCTCGAGTGCACGGGCCGTGGGGTCCTGGGCTCCCGGGCCGGAGCTGGGCCCAGGCTGAGCTTGGCGTGCCATGGGGCCCCGCACTCCCAGGCCGGGGTGAGCAGCAGGGCCCTGCGCTCCCAGACCTTGTTGTTGCCCGGGCGAAGCCATGGGGCCCAGCGCTCAGGCTGGAACATCCAGCTGAGTATGGTAAGCAAGGGGAGGGCTTGTGGGGGGGGGGTGATTAGAGTGAGGGGGTCTCGGGAGAGGGCAGTCAGGGAACAGAGCAGGGGGACTTAGATGGGGGTGGGGTCTTGGGGGGAAGTTAGAGTGGTGGGGTCTCCAGCAGGGGCGATCAGGGGACAAGAAGTGGGGGGTTAAGCGGGGTTGGACGGGTTGGGGGTTCTGACAGAGGCAGTCAGGTGGTGGGAAGTGTGGGGGGGCCAGATGGGGGCGGGGCCAGGCTGTTTGGGGACTGTGGCAGGTCAGAGGTAAAAACCCCTAGACTGCCCTGCCTCTCAGGGGTCAACCCTGCTTGCAGACAGGAAACTCTGGGGCAGGGGCTGGCCCTAGCTGCAAGAAGGCACAGCTGGAAGCCCCAATGAGGGCTAGCACAGAGCATTAAGCTGGGCTAAATAGGGACAGCTGAGGCTGGGAGCAGAAAGGCTAGAAAAGCCCTGGGCCCTACTCGGTCGTGGGAGGCCAGACAGGGAAGAGGAGGAAGTAGCTCTGTCTCTTGGCTGCTTGTAAGGTGCCTCAGGGGCCTGGAAGTCTGGGAATCAGGACAGTAGGGTAACTGTCAGGGGATTGGGGGAGCACCGTTTTGTCACTGTGAAACCACGAACAAGCACTGTAAATAAAGGACACTTGGGAAACACTGGAGAATGGTGTAAAGACCTTTAATGGGGGAGCAGAGAGAACACGGGGTGGCCTGGACCCTGTGACAGGGACACACAGCCTTCCCTACCCAGCCCGCCGTACAATTTTGAACCCCAATGTGGCCCTCGGGCCAAAAACTTTGCCCACCCCTGAACTGAAACAAAATGTTTTGATTCAGGAATGTCAAAACATTTTGTTTCACTCTAAAGTTTCCAAATCAGAAGTTTTAGGGTTTTTTTTACGAAAAGTTGAAATTTTCCATCGGGGAGAAAAGCCACTTCCTGACTAGCTCTATGAGTACTAGCCCTGTGTCAACAAGGGCAAAGGCTGTAACCCAGGGAGGGACAAAGACGTGTTGTTTTGTATTTGGAGTTTAACATTCGTCAGTGGATACAAGCCAGCAGAAAGCAAATTGAGGCATGGTCAACTTCTATGACAGGAAGGTAAGAATCCGTTACTTTTCCTAGTCTGGTCATAAATAGAAAGCCAGTAATATATCTGACCAAATGACTCTTTAGGCCTAGTTTAACTTATATCATAGAACCATACCTAAATCCTGGTTTGAGGTCTTCCAATGAACATCAGCCTAATATTCCATTGTAATGTTGGAACCAACATGAAAGGCAGCTGCTGTTTTTTTCTGATTGCTTGTCAGGAGTTTGTCCGTGATATAGCATGTTCTGCCTCTCCCCAAACACCAGACTTGAGGCAAAATTCTGCTCTGCTAATCTAAACAGATCTTAACTCCAATATTCTGCTCTCCATCTATGGGAGTCACTGCTGTTAATATCAAAGAAAGTTTGGTGAATGTCAGAAGAAAGGAGTATCTTTCTCATAATTCACATTTGGCTTTCTCTTTCCTCTCTCTCTCAAAGCCATTTCCCCACTTACTCTCCTCTTATCAGTGAAGCAACAGATCTGGATGGCTAAGAGTCTTTCTTTTTTTATTTTAACCTGGCCTTGCAGAGTAGGAAACACGGCGACATCTCTCAGCATACTGACTAACTCTACCTGATTTCACCTACAGATACTTAGTCTAGTTGTTCCTTCAGTGCTGAATTCCATCTCCTCCTTGGGTTGGCTACGTCCTGCTGACAGAAAGTTTCATCCACCATGGCTGAGGATATGGAGCTAGAGCATCCGGTACTTATGAGTCATGGAGTTATACACTGTTGAAAGGGATAGGTAAAGGAGCTCCAGGAGATGTTAAGGGCAAGGAGCCCCTGAGGGCATGGGAAGAGAGGTGGAGAAAATGATCCAGAAGTTAAGATGCACAAACCTGTGGAACCATAACAATACTCAGTCCCAAAACAACCTTCGTCACCCAGTTGGTGTCCCCTACCTGCAGCTGAATTCTTAGATGGAGGAAGTGGCCTCCTCAACCACAGCACCTTCAGGGGAAAATGGCAGGCCCATTTACTCTTCCATCACCATTGGAGGATTTATCTGCCACTTTCTTGAGATAAGGAGGAGAAAACCCCTATGTCACGTTCTGTCCAGTTGAGGGGTGTGTCTGAGGGCTCTTTCCCCTACCCCTGTGTTACTTTAGTGGTGATCTGTACCATCTATGTCTCCCATCTCTCTATTCCAATACACTTACCCCTGTTGGTATCTCCTTCCCCCATTCCTTGTCTCCAAGTCCTTTTCCTCACATACTGATCTCTCCTAAGAGAGCCCGCATTATGTCCCTGTATCCCCTCTGATTCCATGTCTTTGTTCTTCCCATGTTTTGGATGACTTGCACCCACTATCTCTGGGTCCTCTTCTCCCAAGTGCAACTCATCTTCAGTCCTGAGTTAGTGACCCTGGGAGAGTAGGAATGGGCTCCTTTCCTTGTATCTTCCTAAGAGTGCCTCTGCCATCACTCTCACATTAAGGGAATCTGAGACTATACTGTTTGGTATGGGGTGGGAGGAGGAGGCAGCTGCGGTTTGTTCCTCTGGCTACATGCTCTGCTGCT
Organism: Dermatemys mawii; assembly: GCA_007922305.1. Lineage (NCBI taxonomy): Eukaryota > Metazoa > Chordata > Testudines > Dermatemydidae > Dermatemys > Dermatemys mawii. Next base: position 56,795,179 of record ML677341.1, read on the forward strand.
TACTTAGCTTCCAGCAGAATGGCCAAGGAAAGGAAAAGGGCAGTGGAGGCAGCCAGGAACCTCCTGCCTGCTCCCCACAGTGGCCGCTAGTGATGGGAAGCCAACATTGTTTTTAAATTGCTGGATTAGTTGCCAAAAACTTCAGCCAGCACTGCAGACACCTGGGACTGCGTGTGTTTAAAATTCAGGACAGTCCTGGCCAAACTGGGACAGTTGGCAGGTCTTCAGGATGTCAGTTATTTTAGTTTCTTGCCTTGTGCTCTGTATTATTTCTTTCTCAAACAGATAACATTCCTCAGCAGCATCTTTAATATGTTCTCCATATCAAGCACCATCAGTGTATACTATATTATCATTGATACAGCATTCTACTGTATGTGCTTAGAAGCTGCTTTACTCTTAAACATTTCTCTCATCATCATCTTTACCAACCACATTTCAGTCTAATTGAGATAAATGTACAGTAACCCAGCTAGGTAATTCTCCAAACCTATATGCTTAGGAGTAAGATACGTTTCCAAATACATGTGTGTGGTCAATAGCTGCTCATTCTGTGGTTTTGGTTTCATTTGTAATGGTGAATAAAGCTGGGAGGATACTTACCAGTCTGAGCTTCAAGCCTCTGCCTGCTCTTTAGTGTCTCTTGTTTTAATTAATTGTATTTTATTTTCTTAGCAAATGAGAAAACAGAATATAGATCAAGTGGGTCGTATGGTGAAAAATGGTACTAAACTTAAAAAGAAAACAATTGTTTGTTTTGCATTTGTGCCAAGAGGCCCCAACAAAGATTGGGCCTCATTGTGATAGGTGCTCCCCATACCCATAGTTAAAGGCAATTCCTGCTCCACAGACCTTACAACTTAAGTAGATAAGATAGACAAAGGGCGAGAGACAGTAAAACACATTATCCCCAATTTATAGATGAGGAGATCAAGGCAGAAAGAGACTCAGCAATTTGCTTTGTCACAAGGATTTTGTGGAAGAACCAGGCATTAAACCCAGATATCCTGATTTCTAGTCCACCACCATAACCGCAAGACAATCCTTCATCTTCTGTAAAAAATCAATTCTGAATGAAGTGTCCCTGTAGTGAGTTATTTTTTCCTCTTTAGTTTTCATGGAATGTTCTTACTCCTCATTCCAGATGAAGTCAATGATAGTTGAAGGTGCTGAATATTGTTCAGGATGAGACTCTGAGCTAATATATTATTTATGTTTTACTGAAGGAGCAAGTAGACACTCTATTTTGGTTTGATTTACCTGATCAGCATAAATTATGCCATATGTCTTTAGGAATACAGGATATCTTGTGTTTCTTATAGTGTAGGGAAAGTATGCTCCAAAATCATATGTTTATTGCTAGGCTCACCACTTACTAAAATGTGATGTGGGAAGAATAAATAGTCACAGAATAAAAGCAGGCCTCTTTCAGGAAAAGTTTAAATTTTTTATCATGATTCCAGCCCACGAATATTCTCTAGTTTCTTTTTGGCAGAAATGCTTTTATTTGATAGACAATAATGGCATCAATAACATTTGAATTGCTTGTTTTCTTACAGCAAGAATGAATTTCGAAGTCCACTGTCTTCTTTTTCTAATTTAGTAAGATCTTGAGTTAATTTTGTAGTTTTTCCTAAAACTTACAAATAGTGCACATAGAGAGTAGTTAATTTTAATGCAGCTCTGTTTCACTTTGACCTGATTCACAGGATGAAGTTTGGAAACAGCCCATGATTTAACAATAGCCTTTTGACAGCAAGGGTGTTTGGGAATTAAGCTGGAGGGGGGAAAACATTGATCTACTCTCAAATTTATTAGTGGAATAGTTTGTACAAATCTTCAGTTGCCCATGATGTTTTTAATGTCACTACCCTTTCTTTTTTGTTTTTATTGGAAGGAGAAAATTGGCTGAAAGATAGCATAATTTATTTAAAATTCAGTAAAGGAATGCGCAGTGTTTTGTCTGGTAAATGCAAGTAGATAATTCCCTTGTGTAAAGTGTGCAGCTTTCGGATGGCTCTTATGTATGCACTGTGTAAACTAAGTTGAGAGGACTTGGAAAATAAGCAAATCAAATCAAAGGGAAGCATAATCCTGAAGTGGCTAGTGCAAGATCAGAGTATATCTGGGTATATAAACTGAGAAGGTGCCAGCCACTAAACCTGTCTGCGACTCCTTCTGAGTAAAACATGAGCAAAACTAGCCAAGTTCTATATTAAGATTGTGCTAATCCACTTTCAGTGTGACATTTGTTCTGCCTTATCTATCTAGCTGCTCTTACATAGGAGACTCTTTTCTCCTGCTTTGCCACCATTGTGATCCCATCACTATGGAATATGGTTTCTCATTCAGAATATCTGCTTTTCAGCATGTGGTCAAAATAATTATTAAGGTGACAATGTCTAGTTAATGCAGCTGCCATTCATTTGAAAATCCAGGGCCAACAGAGATGTTGGGCTGTCTCTCTTGCATTTCCCTTTTCAAGGTATTGTTTTGCAAACCTTCACTCTCAATGGCTAACACCTGGCCTTGCATCTTGACAGTGCTGTGCTGGACTCCAAAGGATTTGGCTGTGGATGCTTCCTGTTGTGCATCGGGATTTGATTTACAGGACATCTGTAAAACCACCAAAGCTGAGTAATCAGAATGGTCATGCGCAGAAAGATGACTCCCTAGTGAGTGTTGGAAAACAGTAGAACACTTTAATTAAGCAGGAAAAGGCTGCATGGCTTATACATGGTTTAGGATGAGTAAGACATAAGTCAAGGTGCTGGACTTTTACTCACCACTAACTACAACAATGGAATTTCCTGGCAACACATCTATGCAGTAAACAGGGCTTCATTTTTTGTAAACTGTCTCTGAAACAGAAAGGAAGAGAGAACCAAAGGGACTGTAATTTATAAATAGCAACGATTATGTTAAAGGAAAACTCTAGTGAACAAATACAATGCTTTAGAGAGCTAAATAAATAGTACTAAACAGGAATAGATATTGAAAATAAATGTTCAAAACTGTTTTAGAAATATCTGTCACTGTTTCAGTATCTCCAGTCACTGCATGGGACTGCTTCCTTGCTCAGTGCTGGCCAGGAGAACTGTTGTACTGGATGAGGGAGAACTGAAGAATATTAGGGAGCAGTAGAAAATCTGGAAACTTCAATGCTGTATGTTCTGTTTATTTTAAAAACATGTTTACATTCTGGCTAACTGGGTCATGACATAGTCCAGTGAATAGGGCATGGATTGGGAGCCAAGAAACCTATCTTCTCTTCTAGGCTTTGCCAGTAACTTACTGTGTAAATTACTTCACTTTCCTGTGCCTCAGTTTGCTCATGTGAAAAATGGGAATAATGTTACTTGCTTGTACTTGCAGGGGCAAAGGACTCTTCAAGGTCTAAATACCATTATTACTGATGATTGTTTTAATAGAATTGAATCAGATGATTACCTACTTTTGAAAATTATTATTGAACTTACCTTAAAACAACTTTGAAGGACCCTTTGATTTTAAATGGTGAAGTAGATTGTTTCAGACCTATTTCATGTCATCAGACTCAAATTGGCAATTTTCTATTGGTTAATTTTTTTTTTATTTATTTCACTGAAGTCACTTTAACAACCTGCTTATTGGTTTATCCTTGTCTGTAAGCAGGCAAACTGATGAGAAAATGTTGTACATAATAATGCAATTTTCCTGCAAAAAATATTATTCTGATTTAGTGTCAAAAGTGGTGGGGCTTTAGCACAGTGGTTGCTTTCCATCAGTTGTGTGTGCTAGAATCCCGTCAGTGGAAGCTTTACATTTCCATTTTACAAGCTTGATTTTAGATTTGCACAGTATTATAGTTAGCTTTTGAAGGGGCATAGATGAGTCCTTCCCTGGAGACTTCATCCTGATGTGATGGGAAGGCCTGTGTTCCAGTAACCCTGAGAGCTATGCTGGCAGGACATTTAGCTCCTGGTAAGGCCACACAACACAGACAGGTCAAAGGGTAGGGACCAGACAAAAAGCAGTCCATGTGGCAACTGGCTGACGGCAGATGCTGAGTGGTGTCAAGTAACTTGAAAAACTTCACGAAGGGCCAGCAGTTTGAGGTGGATGAGCACCCAAGGAGAGTAGTGGGATCTCCCGGTGGAGGAAATGCCATCAAAAGGCGGAAGGGTTAAATCACATATTTAACCACTGGCAGCCACAAAGTAGAGGGAAAGCAGTGTTAAACCACCCATTGTACTTTTTCCTACAAGAACTTTCATGGCAGAACAAGAGAAAAGTGAAAATTCATGTGTGGTGCTGGATGGGGAGACCCTCAGAGATCAGAAGGGTCTCTGAGGAGGTTCTGGCCATAAAGAGCACCCTCTTCAGTTAAGTACAGCTGGAAGTATAGCACTTGATGCTTGCACCAAGGTAAAGAGTGATCTGAACTTTCTTAAACAAATTATCAGAATCGGAGCATAAAGTGTGAGGAATATGTATGAAGGGAAGCTTGACACTGTGACCACATGAAATAGATATATGTGGAATTCCAGAGCTGTGATGGAATGATAGTGGCTATTTCATGACAATGAATAGATACACGTGAACTATTCAGGATCTGAGAAAATGGGATTGCATTTATCTTATCCAATATGTGTCTTCTTGGATATAACCCAATCAGTGATAGAATCAGTACAATTCACTTATGACCTAAGCCAGGCAACGCGTCAGCCATACAGATGTATGCTTCTAAAACAGCTGCTGAAGCCACTGCAATTAATGAGTTCTATGAGCAGCTTGAAGAGACTCTTGTCAAATCACCAAGCAAATATATCTCCCTCATAATTTGGGACCTGAATGCAAAATTTGAGGGTGTATGGACTCATAAAGAAGTAAACAGAAATAATGAGGTAGCAATGCTGGAAACTGAACACCCAATGGATAAAGACTTTCCCAAGTGCAGATTGCAGGTTAGATTATTAACCACTAGCCTCAAATGTAAAATTAAAAGATAAGATATTCAGCAGGACCACTGCACTTGAATCTGATCAGAATCAACTAAGCGATATTATTTCTGTCCAGAATGGGTTTGAGGCATATAGTCATTGATGAAAAAGGAGACCAACTTGAAGGAACTAACAAGTTTGAAGCCACCAGACTTTCCAGAAAGTCAGCATAGTACCACACCATGACCAAATAAGAAGGTGTTTGAGCTGGCAGAACAATGAAATAGTGTGAAAAAGAATGGCTGAACAATGAAATAGTGTGAAAAAGAATGGCTGAATAATGTAGAAGAAAATACAAAGTTCTGAACAGAGAGATCCAAAGGTGGATTAGATGAGATAAAAGTGAACATATACAGGCAAAATGTGCAGAACTTGAGAACCACAGGGAGAGTAATAATACAAAATGCCTGTTCAGAGTGATTAGACTTCCAAACTACCAAAAAGTTTCCCTCATAATCTAACACAGTAAAAGAACATGATGGGAGAATCCTCGCTGAATGTGATGATATTTAACACCAGTGGAAAGATGATTGTGTCAGTCTGTATGCCTCATTAGAGTCACTCACAGGATGATAGAAAGGAGAGTGCAGAGGTGAACCATCAATCCTGTAAGTGGAAGTGTTACATGCTATTATGAAAGCTATGCTTGGGGAAGCACAAGGAGAAGATAGCATACCAGTAGAACAAATAGGGGTGTCACCTACCTCCCCACACTTAGTTGAGGTATCATAAAACAACTACAACCCATACTCAATAGGCACCTCATCGTGAAAGAATTATTTCCTGAAGCTCCACCTTCGGTCTTCAAAGAGCTCCCTAAGCTCATCATCGCAAGCTCCCAATAGACCAAGAGACACCAACTGAGAGTAGCACCAGACACTGCCAGAACAACAGATGCAAAACCTGCAGACATATCTTCACTTACACAATGATAAACAGCCCCCACTACACATGTTTCAAGATCCATGGATCCTACACATGCCTATCACAATTTGTCATAAACCTCATCCAGTGTACCAATAACAACTATGGGCTTGTCTACACTGGCATTTTACAGTGCTGCAACTTCTCACTTGGGGGTATGAATAAACATCCCCTGAGTGCTGTAAGTTTCAGAAGTTCAAATACATAACTCTGCTAAATACTAAAAATCATGGACTGACTGCAGAGGTATTAGTGGGCCCCTCTACCTTGAATAGTCCCTTAGAATATGTGCTACCTACTTATGCTAAACAATGTGTTCCACCTTGTATTTAGTTGTGACACATACCTCATAGACTTTAAGGTCAGAAGGGACCATTATGATCATCTAGTCCGACCTCCTGCACAATGCAGGCCACAGAATTTTACCCACCCATTCCTGCAATATACCTCTCACCTCTATCTGAGCTACTGAAGTCCTCAAATCGTACCTTCTCAGACCTGAAGAAGAGCTCTGTGTGGCTCCAAAGCTTGTCTCTCTCACCAACCAAAATTGGTCTACCATCTCTCTCTAATATCCTGGGACCAACACAGCTACAAACTCACTGCATACAACTTTGGAGGAGTAGGACAACTAGCATTAATGGAAAACTTGACTCTTTCTATCCGGAATATTATTAAAGATAATCCCATATACCTTAAGAGAGCTCATGAAATCTCATTGTGAAACCTGGATATACATTCAAACACTGGAGAATTGGAGGTGGACGACACACTTTCACACTACAGGAACAGAAAAGGTATCCTGCACTTGCCATTAATTGTCTCAGCATGGATGATACTAAAGAGGGTGGTCTCACTATTAGACCCTCCTCTTCTTCCAGAGTTCTGTTTCTTGCCAAACTATGGGTGCTGAGTGTGGATGCAATAGTTTCAAAAACACATTTCCACTTCAAGAACTGAGAACAGACTTACAATTTGTCTGAGCATCTTTCTACTAATTGTGGATTATTAAGAAAAATAGATACTGGCCTTTCAGAAAGATGATTGGTTTCAGTTAGAGTAGCTACAATGTGCTGTAGGCATGAGCATCTAACTGTCTTGACAGAACTTCCACATTGGTACATCATCTATGACCAGTTTTTATATGGACATTTTTTTAAAAAATAAGTATTGTGTACCCCCCAATAGGCATACTTTGATGCAGAAATAAGAGAGAAAATCAGAGTCAGGGGCAGCAAAAAAGGTAGAGCCGACCCTGTTTACCAGTCAGTTTTATCTGATTGCTATCCATTCCATAGGAAGTGCCTGCATTGGACTTCCGCCACAGGCTTTCATAATGTTTTGCAGTTACAGCCTAACCCCATCTCCCTACCACATCAGGTCCCTAACTTGATGTGGGGAAGGCAAAAAACCCACCTTGCCGCAGCCAATCTGGCGATGCAGGAAAATTCCTTCCCAGCCCCTCAAGAAAAGGGGAGTGTGACATTCTGTACCTTGGGAGAATGTATTGTAACCCCCCATATTCTTCATTTTCATATAATCATGATCCCACACATAAAGCATGCCTTGTAAGGTATCAGGGAAAGGTTATGATATGCTGAAATTCATTTCTCTCTCCATATATGTGTATCATTAATGCATATAAAGTTATGAGAAATGTGTTGTATGGTGGTCACTAAAGCATGCTGTAAATTGGGGAATCAGCCAAATATTAGCTCCCCAGAGACAACAACAAGGAAAGTAACCAGCGTCCAAGTGGGGTATAGCCCGTCAACAGCCATTGTCCAGCAAGTGAGCTACAATTCAATGATTCACCTGCATGAGGACCCACTAGGGGAATTGCTCAACATTGCTTAAAGAGACTCAGCAATGCCACACAGACATGCCTGGACTTGTGTTCTACAAGCACATGAACTGAGAGTATAAAACAGTGTGGACACATATGGGGCCTTTCTCCTGCCCCCACATATGCTGCACGCAACCAAGACACTTGGAAGAGGACAAGACTCCAACACAGGAGATTGGCCCAGGTTTAAGGAACAAGCCTGTATATTAAGGACTGCAATATCCAGTGGGGTGAGAAAAACTGCTTAATCTATTTGCTGCTCAGTCTAATAGAGTTGAGAGTTTAGACTGCGTGCTTATATTTTATTTTGGTAACCACTCTGACTTGTTATGTTTTCACTTCTAATCACTTAAAATCTACCTTTATAGTTAATAAGTGTGTTTGTTTATTCTACCTGAAGCAGTGTGTTTGGTTTGAAGAGTGTCAGAGACTCCCCTTGGGATAACAAGCCTGGAACATATCAATTTTTTTCATGAATTTCATCCTGGTACATATCAATTTTCATACTAATTCCATGCTTGAAAAATAAGACTATAGCAGGAGGTCTATATTACAGACCACCAGACCAGGATGGTGTTAGTGACTCTGAAATGCTCAGAGAAATCAGAGAGGCTATTAAAATAAAAAACTCAATAATAATAATGGGGGATTTCAACTGTCCCCATTTTGGCTGGGTACATGTCACCTCAGGAAGGGATGCTGAGAGAAAATTTCTTGACACCTGTGTGGCAGGGCAAGGGTAAAAACCCTGAGAATGCCCTGCCACTGCAGGCTAAGCCCTGCTTGTGGATAGCAGGGCCTTGGGCCGATGCAGGGAGAAGCCTGCAAAAAGCCCAGCTGGAAGCCCTAATGAGGGTTAGCTCACAGCCCCAAGCTGGACAAATTGACCACAGCTGAGGCAGGGAGGAGACAGAGCTAGAAAAGCCCTGACTCACGGTCAGTGAGGAGGCCAGGCAGGGAACAAGAGGCTGTAACAGTGTCTCCTCACTGCTAGCATGCCTCAGGGGCCTAGAGACCCAGGAACCGACAGTGGAGTAACAGTTGGGGGATCGGGGAGGGGGAGTGAGCACTGTTTGTTGCATTGGAGCCAGGGAATCAACGCTGTAAATAAAGGACACTTGGGTGAAGCACTGAAAGTTGGTGTGAAAGCCTTTATTTTCACCAGCCAGGACGCAGGGATAAGACGTAGAGACCTGCATGGACCCTGTGACAACCTTAAATGACTGCTTCTTGGAGCAGCTAGTCCTGGAACCCACAAGGGGAGAGGCAAGTCTTGATTTAGTCCTAAATGAGGCACAGGATCAGGTCCAAGAGGTGAATATAGATGGAACACTTGGTAATAGTGACCATAATATAATTAAATGTAACATCTCTGTGGTGGGAAAAACTCCACAACAGCCCAACATTGTAGTATTTAATTTCAGAAAGAGGAACTACATGAAAATGAGGTTAGTGAAACAGAAATTAAAAGGTACAATACCAAAAGTAAAACCCCTGCAAGGTGTGTTGAAACTTTTTAAAGACACCATAATAGAGGCTCAACTTAAATGTATACCCCAATTTAAAAAAACATAGTAAGAGAACAAAAAAAGAGCCACTATGGTTAAACAACAAAATAAAAGAAGCAGTGAGAGGCAAAAAGACATCCTTTAAAAAGTGGAAGACAAATCCTAAAGAGGACAATAGAAAAGAGCATAAACTCTGGCAAATGAAGTGTAAAAATATAATTAGAAAAACTAAAAAAGATTTTGAGGAACAGCTAGCCATTGAAGAGAAACTAAATTAATTCTTTGCATTGGTCTTCACTGTTGAGGATGTGAGGGAGATTCCCAAACCTGAGTCATTCTTTCTGGGTGACAGATCTAAGGAACTGTCCCAAATTGAGGTGTCATGAGAGGAGGTTTTGGAACAAATGGATAAACTAAACAGTAATAAGTCTTCAGGGCCAGATGATATTCACCTAAGAGTTCTGAAGGAACTCAAATGTGAAATTACAGAACTACTAACTGTCATCAGTAACTATCATTTAAATCAGCTTCTGTACAAAATGACTGGAAGATAGCTAATGTGACACCAATTGTTAAAAAAGGGCTCCAGAGGTGACCCTGGCAACAACAGGCAGTAAGCCTCACTCCAGTACCAGGAAAATTAATTGAAACTGTAATAAAGAATGATATTGTCAGACACATAGATGAACATAATTTGTTGGGAAATAGTCAACATGGTTTTTGTAAAGGGAAATCATGCCTCACCAATCTACTAGAATTCTTTGAGGGAGTCAACAAGCATGCAGTCAATGTATTGTTTTTAGATTTTCAGAAAGCCTTTGACAAGGTCCATCACCAAAGGCTCTTAAGCAAAATAATCAGTCATGGGATAAGAGGGAAAGTTCTCTCACAGATTGGTAACTGGTTAAAAGATAGGAAACAAAGGGTAGGAATAAACGGTCAGTTTTCAGAATAGAGAGAAGTAAAATAGTGGTGTTTTCAAGGGATATGTACTGGGCCCAGTCCTATTTAACATATTAATAAATGATCTGGAAAAAGGGGTAAACAGTGAGGGAGCAAAATTTGCAGATGATACAAAACTACTCAGGATAGTTAAGTCCCAGGCAAACTGCGAAGAGCTACAAAGGAATCTCACAAAACTGGGTGACTGGGCAACAAAATGGCAGATGAAATTTCGTGTTGATAAATGCAAAGTAGTGCACATTGAAAAACGTAATACTAATTATCCATATACAATGATGGCATCTAATTTAGCATTTAACACTCAAGAAAGAGATCTTTGAGTCATTGTGGATAGTTCTCTGAAATCATCCACTCACTGTGCAATGGCAATCAAAAAAGCAAACAGAATGTTGGGAATCATCAAGAAAGGGATAGATACTAAGACAGAAAATATTATATTGCGTCTTTATAAATCCATGGTATGCCTGCACCTTGAATACTGTGTGCAGATGTGGTCGCCCTGTCTCAAAAAAAGATTTATTGGAATTGGAAAAGGTTCAGTAAAGGTCAACAAAAATTATTAGCGGTATAGAATGGCTTCTGTATGAGGAGAGATTAATAAGACTGGGACTTCTCAGCTTGGAAAAGAGGCAACTAAGGGGGGATATGATAGAGGTCTATAAAATCATGAGTGGTGTAGAAAAAGTAAATAAGGAAGTGTTATTTACTCCTTCTCATAATACAAGAACAAGGGGCCACCAAATGAAATTAATAGGTAGCAGGCTTAAGACAAACACAAGAAAATATTTTTTCATGAAATGCACTGTCAACCTCTAGAACTCCTTGCCAGAGGGTGTTGTGAAGGCCAGTACTATAACGGGGTTCAAAAGGGAGCTAGATAGATTCATGGACGATAGGTCAATCAATGGCTATTAGCCAGGATGGGCACAAATGGTATCCCTAACCTCTGTTTCCCAGAAGTTGGGACTGGATGACAAGGCATGGATCACTTGATGATAACCAGTATTCCCTTTGGGGCACTGTCAGAGAACAGAATACTGGTCTTGTTGGACCTTTGGTCTGACCCAGTATGGCCGTTCTTATGTTCTAAATTTCTTTGTTAAATTTATGAACTTATATAAGCTTGGAGTGTCCAGTGGCATAACTGGACACTGCAAGACAGAGGTTCCTAGGGTTGTGTCTGGGACCGGAGTTATTGGCTAGTGTCATTTGCTTGCAAGTAGCTGGGAGCAGCTTACATGCCAGAGGCTGTGCATGAACAGCCCGGAATGGAGGTTCTCACAACAGAGCAGGGTAAGGTCGGCTCCCAGAGCCAAGGACTGGAGTGGCCTAGCAGATCACCGGTCCAGATAACACCAGAAGGGAATGTCACAGGGGGCAGTTAGTGTAATGTCCTGAGCAGATAATGATGAAACCTGGTATTTTAACCACTTCCATAGAAGGAAGGAAGGGTGGCTTATGCTAGGCTGGTCCAGGTTAAATAGGGCTTCCCCAGAACCACCCTGGATAGAAATACCCTCCCCTCCCTTCTTGTGAACTAGGGAGGGATGGGGTCAGGGTCCCTCCCTCAACATGCTCCAGCCATACTGCTTCTGTCATCTTTACCTGGAACAGGTAATCCTCTCGGGGGGGAGGGGCCTTAAAGCAGGCAGTGAGTCCTTTCCCAGGAGCCTGCTGGTCAAGCCCCATCCCTGCATTTAAAGGGGGCAACATACTGTTGCTTTCTAGCCAAAGGGCTTAATATGTGGTGAGGACAGATTTCAAATGAACCCAAATGAATGCAGTTTTGTGCACTTTAGTTTCTCCTTAATGCTTTTATTTTATTAATGCTTCCTCGTCCTCCCATTTTGAGTGCAGTTGCTGTAAAGATATTCTGAGACGTGTTACAGTGTGCAAACACTGGCATCTCTCACCATATATCAGAGCAGAAAACATGGATTGAAATGGAGACAATGAAAAGCATTAATAATGCAAAACATTGTCTCAGTACGTTGCTACAGCTCCTCTGGAGCCACTATGATACAGTGAGGTAATAAGCATGGTTTTGACACTTTGGCTCCATTATGCTGCATTGTGTCTACTGAAAGCATTATAAAGTTAATATGTCTCTAATACACTTAGCATATTAAAAATGTATGTAGGGCAAGGTTTGTTTTATTATATATGTATGTTTTGGGGAGGGAAAGGGGCCAAATGTATCTAAATGCACTTTAAACATAAAAATATTTTTTCTTTTTTATGAGTGTGGAAGGATTTAGAAAAGAAAAAAATGATTTTACTGTTTATATTGGGTCGCCACCTGCAGAGCATCCCTTCCTGGTATGGGATAGCCCTGTAGCATCCTTCCCTTGATGATTTGGTCCTCTGGCTAAGCCATTTGTTACCAGATGTGCCTGTTACTTTGGGGTATGCTCATGTATTAGGGTTACTCTTGGGAGGAGGGGGTAATTCTATCAGTGTACTGCTTGTGTCACTTGTGTTTTCATACAGAGCTCCACTCCCTGCTGCAACCTCCCTCCCAATGGAGCTATCCTGCAGGACCTAGCTTCCCCAGGGCTGGGTTTCTCCAGCATGTGTACACACACACACACACCGTTTCTGAGTGGACTGAGTGAAATCAGCACTTTCAAGCTGGCCCCTTTATATGTCCCTGGACTCAGTGGGCTGGCGAAGCAACACTTTGAAGCTGCCACTCTTATGTGCCACAGGTACTGCACCAGAATAAAGTAAGCCTGAGCAAGCTGGGTCGAACAGCACTCCCAGGCTTCCACCCTTATGTGCCCTGGTCTCAGAAGACTGGGTCAAGCAGCACTTCCAGGCTGCCACCCTTATATGTCATAGGTTCAGCACATCCCTATCCCCACTTTCACGTTACAATTGTTCTGGTAGTAACCCACTTGATGAGCAAACCCCACAGGATTTTGGGGCACAACAAGGATTTTATCTTAGATAAAAGAAACCTTGCTGCAGAGTAAATGGGGAAACTAAAACCACAAAAGAGTAAAGTTCAGAGAGAGAGAGAGAGAGATCAGAGAGAGAGGGGGAATGCAACCAGCTTAACCATAAAAGTTATTTATTGAATAATAGTGATAACTACACAAGGAGAGCCTAAACCAACATAACAGTTACATTATTAAATGTTATAAAAGTCTTCTATAGATAACTATATCTGATCAAAAAAGTCAGGGTTAGAAAGTTATACCTGAAGTAGAAAAGAAAACACACGCACAGAAAGAGAGAGACACAGAGAGAGAGATCTCACCATTTTCCTGAGGTATGGTTGGGGTTTCCAGGGTCCTGAGTGCTGGAGACAGGCAAAGCCCCCAGCATGACTGTTCAGGCGAAGATAAAATTCCAGTGGAACTGATGCAGTTTGAATCCATGCATCAGAACACTTACTGAAGTGTGGTAGGATTTTGTTAAGGCTAGCCGTTCATGGCTTTTTATGCTGTCACAGAATATGTTGTCAAGCTGAGCACAGTTTAAATGTTTTTTTTTATAACAAAACAACCAAATCAACTGATGCAATTTTGCAAATCCATAAATAAAATGCCTCCAGTCTTAGTTTGTCATGTTTCTACCCCGTCTAATAAAACAGATTTATAAAATAATTGAGGAACCAGTTCAAAATAACAATAAACCCAAACCAAACCTAGAAAGTATTTTTTTTCATTGCTTTTAACTTTCACCCCCAGACAGAAACAAAAGTGTGAAAACATAAAAGCTTATGCTTGTGTTATTTCTGGCCCGGCCAAAAGCAGGAGGTACCAGAAACCTAATGAGACTCCCCTTTTATTATTAGATTTGAACCTCAGTTTTCTTCAAAGCTAAGAATCCCAGATATAGTTTAAGAAACCATTGAAATTTTGGAGCATCTCTCCAGACTGAACTTCTGAAACTTTTAAAAAATTCATCCAACATCTCCGGAAAACCTTCCACAAAGAGGTTTTATAATGAAAGTTTGACAGAAACTGCCAAAGCATGTGCCACTTTTACGGAGAATCCATTTATTGAAGTGTGAGTTCATCAATCACTGTGTATGTAACTGGGTTTCAAAGGATTAACAGAAAAGAAATGAAGAATGAGGAAGCTAATTAGCTTTGCATTGAAAAATGGGCCCAGAACAAATCCCTCAGCTTTGGGAAAGTTTGGGCACATATCTGAACTTTTGTGATTCTGGTCCATCTGCACTTTGACAAATGACTAGCAGTTTCTGATAATCCGCTAGTTCTTTCTTGCTGCAGATATCTCATCCTTATATGTGAAAGGTTCAAAAGGACAATAGACTCTTGTATACATTCTCAGCGTTAAACGGAAAATGAGATGTTGTAAGTAAGCCTGGCAAAGGAAACGAAAAGACTTTACTCTCTCTTGACATGCTCGCTCCCCCGCTCCTTCGGTTAAATTTGTTTATCAGATACTCATACACAGAAAGCTGAAAGGCATGAAGTACTGTAGATAATAGGTGTTTTTTTACATATATTGACTATTTAGATTCCGTGTGTTGCTTTCTGTTTGTGACTTTTTATTGTGACTGGTATGTTGATGTCCTTGGAATTTCTAAACAGTATAGATGACAATTTCCTAATTCAATAAGTGTTGCAGCAAACACAAGGGAATTCTATATTAGACCTTGTTCTAATAGATAAAGAGGAACTGATCACAGAACTAAAAGTTAATGGTGACTTCGGTACAAGCGATCATGACTTGATGATCACATTTATCACGTGCCAGCAGAGCAAAGTCCAGACCAGTAAATTATATTTGGGAATCATTTGAGAACACCTTACTAGATCCCCAAGAAGGCTATGCTTCTATACACACACACATACACACACACACACACACCACAACACAAAACTTGTTTAGAGGAGAAGTGAAGGTATTTGTAAAAAATGAAAAAAAAAAGACATAAAATATAACAGATGGAAGAAAGGGGAAGTTGATAGTCATGAATATAAATAAGAAGTTAAGAATTATAGAAAATTGATGAGGGAAGCCTAGGCACACAAGGAAAAATCTATGGCCAGCGAATTTAAGGATAATAAAATGGTATTTTTGCACATATGTTAGGAAGAAAAAAAATCCTGACAATAGTTTGTTACTAAATGGAAATGATAGCAGAAGAAAAGGCAAAGAAGTGTTCAATAAATATTTCTCTTCTGATTTGGTTGGAAGACAGGTGATCATATAGTGAAAACACTCTTTCCATTCCATTAGTATTTCAGGAGGATGTGAAACAGAAGCTACTAAAATTAGACATTTTTAAATCAGCAGGTCCAAATAACTTGCATCTAACAGTTGTAAAAGAGCTGGCTGTGGTGCTCATTGAACAGTTAATGTTAGTTTTCAATAAGTCTTAGAATACGGGGGAAGTTCAAGAAGACTGGAGAAAGCAAATCTTGTGCCCCCTTTTTTTTTTAAAAAAAGAGTAAACGGGATGACTTGTGTTGTTATAGGCCTGTCAGCCCTACATCAGGCAAGATAATGGAGTGGCTGATAAAGAACTTGATTAATGAAGAATTAAAGCACTGTGGTGTATTTAATGACAATCAACATGGGCTTATGAAAAACAGATCTTGAAAAATTATCTTGTGATTTTTTTATGAGATTACAAGTTTGGTTGATAAAGGTAATAGTGTTGATGTAATAGACTTAAAGTTGTATAAGGCATCTGACTTGGTACTGCATAACACTTTGCTTAAAAAGAACTAGAATGATAAAAAATTGTCATGGCACACACTACATTAATGAAAAACTGGTTAACTGATAGGTTTCAAAATGTAACAGTAAATGGGGAATCACTATCAAATGAGTCTGTTTCAAGTGTGATCCCTCAGGGATCGGTTCTTGGCCCTATGCTTTTTAACAAAGACTTGGAAAAAACATAAATTCATCACCGATAAAGTTTACAGATGACACAAAAATTGGGGGGAGGGGCATGGTAAATAACGAAGAGGAAAAGTCACTGGTTCAGAGTGATTTAGATCACTCAGTAAACCGGGTACATGTAGTAAACAGTAATAAGGCTAAATGTGTGTGTGTATATATATATCTATATCTATATATCTATATCTATATATCTATATATCTGGGAACAAAGAATGTAGGCCATACTTACACAACAGGGAACTCTATCCTGGGGAGCAGTGAGTCTGGAAAATGATTTTGGGGTCGTGTTGGCTAGTCAGCTGAATATGAGTGTGATGCTGTGGCCAAAAAAGCTAATGTGATCCTGGAATGAATAAACAGGGGAAGCTCAAGAAAGAGTACAGAGGTTATTTTACCTCTGTATTCGGCACTGATGTAACTGCTACTGGAACACTGTGCTCAGTTCTGGTGTCCATGAATCAAGAAGAATATTGATAAATTGGAGAGTGTTCAGAGATGAACCAAGAGAATGATTAAATAATTAGAAAACATGCTTTGTAGTGACAGACTCAAAGAGCCCAATCTATTTCACTTAACATAAGAGAAGTGAAGGGGTGAATTGATTGCAGTCTGTAAGTACCTACCTGGCAAACAACAAATATTTATTAATGGGCTCTTCAATGTAGCAGAGAAAGGTATAACGTGATCCAGTAGCTGCAAGTTTAAGTTAGACAAATTCAGATTGGAAATAAGGTATACATTTTTAACAGTGAGAGTAATTAACCATTGGAACAATTTACAAAGGGTTGTGGAGGATTCTCCATCACTGGGAATTTTTAAGTTAAGATTGGATTTTTTTTAAAAGGTCTGCTCTAGGAATTATTTGGGGGAAGTTCTATTGCCTGTGCTATAAAGGAGGTCAGACAAAATGATCAGAATGGTCCCTTCAGGCCTTAGATTCTATGACTTGTGCTTTTTTTTCTCAGCTACCATAATAAATAGGGCACGCCTTTGCCCCTATTTCCTTGTACTGTATGGTACAATGTACAGTGCATGTCCATTTCTGCATGGTATAGCCAAGCACGCTCATGTACAAACTGCGTATGAGGAAAGAGTAATGAATTGGACTGTTTGAAAAGTCTGAGGAAATACTGATAAGTAAAGTAGCTCATAAATTTCACAGACAGTTGCTCATTGCTCTGAAGATGAAAACTGAGCTGCCGCTCGCATCCTGCCCATGACTGACTTTCTTAGCAGTAAATGTTCACTTGGTGAAACTTTGCTTTTGTGCCTTTCTGCCAGTGTACATTTGCTTTTTTGTCCCAAGTTACACATACTAAAATAATCCAGTAATCATAGGCCACTATTCAATAAAATCATGTTTCCTTAAATAACATGATTTTTTTTTTAAAAAAAGATGCATATTGATGCCCAAAGAAATACAGCTGATTATTGTTACTTCAGTGATGTGGGGTGGGGGGTTAGTAAAGTTGGTCTATCTGCAAAACTCTTGCAGATTGGAAGGAGGGATGTGTTTGCCCCTTGCAGTATTTGTATTGTTCTTGGTTTTACTTAAAATAGCAGTAATACATTTTTGTTAGTGATCATACAGGCTTCTGGAGGCTGGTAATGTCTGAAAGTGGGCAGCCAAACCTTAACACACAGAGATGTGCTCAGTGCCCATTTAGATCTCTGGGTTACAATCATACGGTGTCTGACTCAAAATAAGGCAGGAAAAGCATATTCTGCCTCCTTTGGGGAGCCTCCACGTCCCTGCATGAATTTGAAAAAGTATAGCATATCTGAGTGCTAAAGCATAATGTTTATTATACCCTTGAGCATGACACGAGAGAGTAAGTGCTGGGTCCTAAGCTGGTGTAAATCTACATAGTTCCATTAAAGTCAGCAGATCTATGCTGGCTTCCATCAGCTGAGATCTGCTTCTGAGATACTTTGGGAATATAAACCTGAGGAAAATCAAAATGAGAATGAGGGGATCCAAAATGCTGTAGAGATGAAGATACTAAAGTATGTCACTTGCATATAAAATTGATAGATAACTGTTAGAAACAGCGAGAAAATAAATGTCCCTGCCACAGCGATGTCAAAATGGGACATTACCCAAAGATACAGTAGGTAACCACTTCAGTTTTACAAATATCAAGCAATCTCACTGTGTGTATACAGACAGGATAGCTCCAGAGAGAGATTTTCCAAAAGAGTTGGTTGAAAAACACACTATTGCAGGTAATTTGAGAACTCCCCACTTCTCTATCTCACCATGGTTTTACACAGTCTTTGCATTCAGCTGCCAGAAACGGAGGCCCCACATCCATTTGGTCTGACCACTTTTCTAAAGGGAAAAGGGGGGTGATACTGATCCAAAAGCTTTTCACATATTTTAAAAAAAGTATTGAAAAAGAACAATTCAGCTATATAGAGCTGAATCATTTATAAAATGATTCTCAAACTTTTCCACACTGTGGTCCACATCTTTACAGAGAACTTTTTTGGGGATCACATCCTCTCCCCTTCACAGTCATGTGCTTGCACCTCTGTTCTCGTTGATGATGGAATAACATCCCTTAGACAGGGAAGTATTGATGTAGTTTAGCAACTGAAAACAAGAAAGCAAGTCAATACCATGTGACCAGATAGCTCTGTGTGGACCACTGGTGGCCCTTAGTCCCCAGATTGGGAACCACTGACTAATAAAATTATACCCATTAAAAAGGCAAGTGAGCAGCCCCAAAGGTAGCAAGGTAAATGGTTGGTGAGATTCCTGCAGCCACAGGTACATCAGTTTGTAGCATTACTTTTCCAGGTGAACAGTAGATGGACCTATCAAAGATATGCTGTAGTGTTCTGCAGCTAGTGCAGCAAAGGCAAGAGGTTTAACAAAACGCAACTAGTACTACCCTAGTGTCTCTCTTTCCCCAACAAGTTCAGTGCTCCTGTGTGTGGGGAGATAGTAATAGTCAGTCGCCTTGTGTTGGTGTGTTTTGAGTATGTGGAGAGGAGAGAAGGGTAAATACATGAAATGTTGTGGATTAGAAGTAAATTTGTCCCACTTGAATATGTAATAATTCTATGCCTCTCTATGTTTCAGACATGGCTGAGCAACCCATCATCGCAAAATCAGCCTCCTTTTAGATTGTTCAACTTGGCCATCCAAAAATTGAGGGCATGAGAATCATTAGTCGCTTCTAAAAATCTAGGCCTCCCTCTTTTTCTTTCTTGCTTATCTTAACTCTTTCTGGAGGTTCAATCTATTTTTTTCCTCCCCATTTTCACATTCTCATTCATTTTCTCTATGGGAGTCACATTGAGTGGGACCCTAATATATGGGTCTTATGTCTAGGAGTTTTATTTGTTTTAGAAACTCTATTGGCTTGCCTCATTCTTTCCTCTTCCTCTATTTTTAGCCTTATTCTTATTGGATGAAATCAAATACCGATGGAGAGTTGAAACTGATATAACTTGCAAGCTCATTTAACTCACAAGTCAATTCTTTGCCCAAAGTGTGCCAGTCATGCAGAGAGTTGCAGTAGCTCTAAAAAATTGTTCATCAGATTTAAATATTATCTTTCCTCACTAAAGTGATTTTCATAGCTAATCCATGCTGAAATATAATAATTATTGTTTACAATTATGCTCTCTCATACCTCTGTGTGATAAAATACGGTATGGATATTTAATGGCACAAAAAACTATTGAATGTTCTAACAAAAGTGCATGGGCTGCCTTAGAAACTTCCATAGAAACTGATATACAAAGATTTTTCTTATCTGTCCGATTATATTAACACAGGAGTGAGGCAGCTCAGATGAGATAAAATGTAGTGGTATTTGGAGACAGTTATAAATCGCTTGTTCATCTTAAATTGGAGTGAGCTGAATTCAGTCATCAGTGTAACTCTATTGAAGTCAGTGTAGTTACACCAAGAATGTCTTTCACTTGTGTCCATTATGGTAGTTGTGCTGTGCGAATTATATGATGTGGCTTACTTTAAAAGGGTTACTTTAAAACTCTTTCTTGGGTTAAAAATATTTTCTTTGTTTTATGATCCTTTCAGACTAGTCTCTTAGGGTGAAAGACCACATATTTTTAGACTTTTATCTCTAATACCTAAACATGACAAATCTCAGATAGCAATGGCATACTATAGAGAATTATTAAAATCAGAAAATGAACTGTATGTTTGCTCCTCTTTCATTATTCATTAAACATTAATATTTCAGTAGAGTCCGGTCGAGTTGGTGCTGTATAAAGAGGAGGCGCCATGGCCCCTACCCCCAAGAGACTTAGTTATATAAGAACAGCAAAATAGGATAGGTAGGAGAGAGAGAGATACAATCTCACATACTTAATGTTTATATATGTTTGCTTTTTGTTTCTTTGCAATTATGTATGATTATATAAGTATTAAATTTTCCTTCCTGACCCTTGGCCCAGCGATTATATGCTGTCTGATTTCTTGTTAGACATCACATTGCTCTTGAGAAGGGTGTTGAATGGGGAGTCTCCTGGCCAGTTCCAGAAAGGCATTCCATGCCCCAGGAATGGGGTTAAAGAAAGCATAGATGTTAGTGGGAGGACTGGATTCATGTGTGATAGAGCCTGCTAGTGTTTGGTGGTGTAGCGGGGCAATATGTTAAGAAAGGAAAGTAGATTAAGTATGGAAGGGAAGAATTGTAAAGGACCTTGAAGATAAGAACCTGATACTGTGGAGGATAGGGAGGTATCAGTACTTCAAAGGAGTGGGTAGGTGTGCTCAGAGAGATGGCCAAGGAAATAATTAGTTGCTGTTTTTTCTATTAATCAAATGACATATAGAGTAATTGCTATTATTTCTTTGTTAAAGCATATTGTACTTTACTATCATTTTTTCTGTAAATTGTCATGAGATCATAATAGTACGTTAAAAATCAAATTCAGCTATTTTTAGGAACACCCATATTGATACAGTATCTGCCTTAGCAAGCACCTCTCTACTTCTTATTTACA
This sequence comes from Dermatemys mawii, assembly GCA_007922305.1. Taxonomy (NCBI): domain Eukaryota; kingdom Metazoa; phylum Chordata; order Testudines; family Dermatemydidae; genus Dermatemys; species Dermatemys mawii. The sequence goes on from ML677341.1 coordinate 56,816,280, forward strand.
ATGTATATGCAGTTAATCTTGGAAAATGCAATGCTACATTTGAAAAGAAATTTAAGGGGTTGATTCTGGATCTGATACAGGTCATGCAACAGGGTGACTCCTTTGATGTCAGTGGAATCTTTTGCTAGGCAAAATAAGATCTAAATAGGGTCTAAAGAAACATGAGAATGGCCATACTGGATCAGATGATCCATTTAGCCCAGTATCCTGTCTTCTGACAGTGGCTGATGCCAGGAGCTTAAGAGGGAATGAACAGAATAATGGAGAAAAAATATTTTCTCCCCTGTCCCAACCCTGCAATTTGCTTTAAGCTGAAATGAGAAGGGTTTTTTTGCATAAATATGCTGTCCCAATACATTTTATTAGAATCTTTTAGGCTCTTAACAGAAAAATATAATATAATCACTATTTATTTATTTTCCTGTTGGCTTTTATGTATTGTGACAAAGCTCTGTCCTTATCTTCGTGGATCCTGCGTTTTCTGGCGGATTTTTACTAGCCTCAGCGGCTCACTGTGACCCTCCACGGAGCCCTTCTCTCTCTGGAGACAAGGTCACAGCCTATTGAGCCATTTTCATCACAAACCAGTGAGGAGAAGCTATCCTTCCTGGCACAGTCTCTATTGTCTCCCAATCTCAGAGACTAATTAGGGGAGGCAGAAAGGGGGGAGCCCAGGCCCGCCCTCTACTCTGGGCTCCAGCCCAGGGACCCTAATAGTATTAGCTAAGATGGCTGACCTTTCAGGCACAAAACACAATACAATTCCCTGGGCTACTTCCCCACAGCAGTCTCCACTTCTTCAAACTCCACTTCACCCTTACCTCAGGGCCTCCTTCCTTCAGTATGATATGTTGTCCACCACTCAGTCTCACCATCAGCATAACTTCCTTCCACAGCTCCTGACACCCACACGCACCTGACTAACTGGGAGGTTTTTAATCTGGATTCAGCCAGTCCCTGATTGGCTTCAGGTGTCCCAATTAGGCTAGCTGTTTCTACTCCTTTCTAGAAGGTTCTTAATTGGTCCCAGGTGTCTTGATTGGCCTGGAGTAGCCTTTGTTTGGCTATCCAGGGAACAGAGACCTGCACGAAGTGGCGAAGTGGGAATAAAATGTCAGTAATAGCCTACTACGCCTAGGAATGCACGGACTTGCTTCTTTCGGGATGGCCGGGGACAGTTTTGAATTGCCTCTAGCTTATTAGTTTGGGGCTTCACTATGCCCCTTCCTACAATATATCCCAGGTATCTAGCCTCTGCTAGCCCTATGGCATATTTAGCGGGATTAGCAGTGAGGCCAGCCCATCTTAAGGTGCGCAGTACTGCTTCGACTTTCTCCAAGTGTGTTCCCCAGTCTGGCATATGGATAATGACATCATCTAGGTATGCGGCTGTATAACTAGTATGAGGGCGCAATAGTTTATCCATGAGACGCTGGAATGTGGCCGGGGCCCCATGTAGCTCAAAAGGGAGGACAGTATACTGAAATAGCCCATCTGGGGTGGAGAAGGCTGTCTTTTCTTTAGCTTCTTTGGTCAGGGGAATCTGCCAATACCCTTTTGTCAGATCCAATGTGGTCAAAAATCGGGCACTACCCAGTCGGTCAACCAGTTCATCTATGCGTGGTATGGGATATGCATCGAATTGGGATATTTCATTCAGTTGGCGAAAGTCATTACAGAATCTCATGGTTCTGTTAGGTTTAGGCACTAGAACAATTGGGCTGGACCACTGACTATGAGATTCTTCAATAACCCCTAACTCTAACATTTTCTTTACTTCAGCCTTGATTTCTTCTCTTTTGGCTGCTGGAATTCGGTAGGGTCTCAATGTTACCTTGGCTCCAGGGATCGTGCGGATATGGTGATAGGCCTCAGTCGTCTGCCCCGGTTTTGTAAAGAACACATCTCGATTGCGATTGACCATGTCGGCTGCCTCACTCTTTTGGATTGGCGTCAAGTCTGGAGATATCCTTACTTGCTCGTGTACATCATCTTCCTGGGAAAGGGTCTCCTGGGTGACTAAGCATGCCTCTCGATCATGCCAAGGTTTTAGAAGATTGATGTGGTAAATTTGCTCCAGCTTCCGACGGCCGGGCTGCCGTATCTTATAGTTCACCTCTCCCACAGCTTTGATCACTTCATAGGGTCCCTGCCACTGGGCCAATAGTTTACTTTCTGCTGTGGGCACCAGTACCATCACCCGATCTCTGGGTTGGAACCGTCGAAGCTTTGCTTGGTGATTATAATGGGTTTGTTGGGTCTCCTGTGCTTTCTCTAAGTGTTCCCGTACAATGGGCGTAACTCGGGCTATCCGATCTCGCATCTGCAGTACATGCTCAACTATGTTCCTTCCAGGATTTGGCTCTTCTTCCCAGGCTTCTCTGGCTATATCCAGTATGCCCCGGGGATGGCGCCCATATAGTAGTTCAAATGGAAAGAAACCCGTGGAGGCTTGTGGAACCTCCCGGATGGCGAACATGAGGTAAGGCAGTAACGTATCCCAGTCTTTCCCATCGCGGCTCACCACTTTTCTAATCATCGCCTTGAGGGTTCTATTGAACCTTTCCACAAGTCCATCTGTTTGCGGGTGGTATACAGAAGTCCATAAGGCTTGTACATGGAGTAATGAACAGAGATCTTTCATTAGTCTGGACACAAAAGGTGTACCTTGGTCAGTCAATATCTCCTTGGGTAGCCCAACTCGGGCAAAGATCTGTAGTAGCTCCTTAGCTATTGTCTTAGAAGCTGTATTGCGTAGGGGAACGGCTTCTGGGTACCGGGTTGCATAGTCCAGAACAACAAGCACATGTTGGTGGCCCCGAGCTGTCTTCTCAAGGGGTCCTACCAGATCCATGGCTATGCGTTCAAAAGGGACCTCTATTATTGGAAGAGGTATTAAAGGAGCCCGCAAGTGCGGGCGAGGGCTATGTAACTGGCACTCTGGACAAGAGATGCAGTATCTTTGAACATCTTCATGTACTCCTGGCCAGAAGAACCTCTGCAGGATCCGTGCCTGGGTTTTCTCTACCCCTAGGTGTCCTCCAAATAGGTGACTGTGGGCGAGGCTCAGTATGGCCTTTTGATGTTTTTTTGGCACCAGAATTTGATGTATCTCTTGCTCCTGTATTTGCACCACACGGTACAGGAGATCTTTCTTCACGATAAAGTAAGGTCCTGGACCCCGGGCCTTCCCATCAACGGGTACCCTATCTATCTCGGCTACCTCTTTTCTGGCATTATCATATCTAGGGTCCTCTGCCTGGTCCCGTCCGAAAGACTCTCTCCCAGAACTAACGTGCCTGAGCTCCCAGGGGCTGGCTCCTGCTTCTTCCAATGGTTCATCGCCATCACATCTGGGGGCGGCCTCTGACTCATTTTCTGGGGTGGAAGTTTCTCTGTTGGCTGCTCATGTCCGTCTGCCTACTAGAGCAGTTTTCTGACCCTGGGACAGGATCCGGGTTCCTAAGGCCTTTGCGGCCTTCCTTTCTTTTTTAATCTTCCAGGTCCTTTGGGGGGCTGAGAACAGATCCTCTGAAATTTCAGCAAACATTGGGGGTTGACATTCCCCTGGAAGCAAGCTGCTGTCCTCAGGGTTCCCACTTTCCTCCAGCCTCTCTCGGGGGAGTAAATTATCAAACCCTGGATAGTCCCTCCCAATGACTACAGGATATGGGAGTTTAGGAACTACACCCACGGTCACCTCAATGGGGTTCCCCTGAACCTCTAACTCCACCGGGATGGTGGGGTAATGGCTTACGGCCCCATGTACGCATGTCACTGCTACGCGTTTGGCTTGCAGCAGCTGCCTACTTTTTATGAGTTTACCCGATATAAGGGTGATAGCACTCCCAGAGTCCACAAGCGCTGTAGTCTCTACTCCATTTATCTTCACTGGTCTGGTGTAGTTATGTGGGGCTAACGCAACTCCTGCAAGGTGGATAAGGGAGCATGGGACTTCCCAATCCCCAAAGTTACATTGCATAGGCTCCGTGGTGTTGGGACACTGTGCTGCTATGTGTCCCCACTCCCCACATGCATAACATCTATACTTGCTTCTAATTGTTTCCCTATCACAGGAATTAGGGGATTTAGACTCAAGGTTCCCCCCACTTAGACCAATCCCTTCCTTCTGGGGTCCCCCATGGTTTCCAGCCCACCCCTTCTTCCACCTAGGATTTCCTGGTGTTTTGGTCGCCCAACCTTCCGGGGTTAGGTTCGGGTGCTTGCTCCGAAAGGGGCCTTCCTTAGGTAGTCGGGTCAACTCCCTGGCTATCATCTGTCTTTCTACCAGTGTGATCATCTCGTCGTAGGTGGACAGATCATTCTGGCCTACCCATTTGCAGAGATCTGGTGGCAGTCCCCGCATGTAATGATCTATGACCAGGATCTCCAAAATCTCATTCGGGTTGCACGCCTCGGGCTGTAACCACTTCCATGCAAGGTGTATGAGGTCAAATAGTTGGGACCTTGGGGATTTATTCTCCTGGTACTTCCACTCATGGAACCTCTGGGCCCGTACTGCTGCTGTTACCCCTGCTCGTGCTAGGATCTCTGCCTTCATCCGGAGATAGTCAATGGCATCTGAGGCAGGCAGGTCAAAGTAGGCCTTCTGGGCCTCTCCGCACAAAAAAGGGGAGAGAATGCTAGCCCACTGCTCCTGGGGCCATGCCTCACGCTGAGCAGTCCTCTCAAACGAGAGGAGATATGCCTCAACATCATCTTCTGATGTCATCTTTGGTAGACAAACAGTGGCCCTCAGGGTTCGCATCCCATCAGACCCTCGGGGCTGGGTGGTGAGGATCTTTAGCTGATCCACTACCTCTCGCAAGAGGGCACGATCTTGGATTGCCTGGTACATCAATAATTGATTAGTTTCCTGCTGAAGCCGCATAGACTCCTGTTGTGCCTTGGCCTGAACCTGGGTGGCCTCCTGCTGGGCTGCTGTGGCTTGTACCAGAGCTCTTATCACCTCCTCCATTGTGGCACAAAACAAATGGACAACCAACCAACCAACAAACCAACCAAAAAAAAAAATTCGAAAATCCCAGTGCACTATATTTTGTTTTAACTTCTTTCTTCCGCCACGCTGTGTACGATGATCCCACCCCTAACACCAGTTGTGACAAAGCTCTGTCCTTATCTTCGTGGATCCTGCGTTTTCTGGCGGATTTTTACTAGCCTCAGCGGCTCACTGTGACCCTCCACGGAGCCCTTCTCTCTCTGGAGACAAGGTCACAGCCTATTGAGCCATTTTCATCACAAACCAGTGAGGAGAAGCTATCCTTCCTGGCACAGTCTCTATTGTCTCCCAATCTCAGGGACTAATTAGGGGAGGCAGAAAGGGGGGAGCCCAGGCCCGCCCTCTACTCTGGGCTCCAGCCCAGGGACCCTAATAGTATCAGCTAAGATGGCTGACCTTTCAGGCACAAAACACAATACAATTCCCTGGGCTACTTCCCCACAGCAGTCTCCACTTCTTCAAACTCCACTTCACCCTTACCTCAGGGCCTCCTTCCTTCTGTACTATATGTTGTTCAACACTCAGTCTCACCAACAGCATAACTTCCTTCCACAGCTCCTGACACCCACACCCCACCTGACTAACTGGGAGGTTTTTATCTGGATTCAGCCAGTCCCTGATTGGCTTCAGGTGTCCCAATTAGGCTAGCTGTTTCTACTCCTTTCTAGAAGGTTCTTAATTGGCCCCAGGTGTCTTGATTGGCCTGGAGTAGCCTTTGTTTGGCTATCCAGGGAACAGGGACTTGCACACCCTGAGACTAATGTACCCGCCTTCCAGCACTCTCCTATATCCTTCTGGTCTGATTCCGTCACAGTATACAAAGTGATACAGTCTTGCTCAATAATCGATAGCCTAAGAAATACCTATACACATTGTGCTGCATCATAGGTGAAAATATAAAGTCTTCTCACTGAGTGAATAGTAGTGCTATAGACCTCCTGTAATTAGCCACTTTATTTTTTTCCCCAAAGAGGTCTGTTGTTTTGTGGTACCCATTTTATCCCTACCCAAAGTCTCCATGTTGTTAGCCATCTCTGTGATCACAGATGGAAAGCTCTGACGTACTATTGCAGAGCTCCTGCTTTGTCCAGAGGGAATTACTTGATAACAACACATGATCATTCATCCTATTTCCCTTCGGGGCTGAACATTTTGCTTACACAGAACTTCTAGTCCCTGCTGAGTTGCCTTTGACAATTTGATTTGTGGGAAGGGTTCCTGTAATAGGCCCTCTTGCCTAACCCCAGAGACAGATGCCATAGATGGTCTGAGAATCACTGACACTGTCAGTCAAAGCAGGGTCACCGTTCTGAGTCTGGAGGCAATTACTCTGTCCGTAGAATCCCTGGGGTGGATAATATATGAGATTGTGGCAAGAGGGTGACTGTGTCTCTGATCCATCTGAATTCCTCCTTTTCATGGTACAGATGTCTGACACATGTAGGCTAGAACTGGATGAATAACTGATTTTTTATTATTCTTATCTGTGAGTGTGTGAATAGTTAAGTATTCAGTGGAGCAATAACTTGAACTTGCATCTCCCACCTCACAGGGGAATACTCTGACTACCAGGATATAGAGTCATTCTCTCTCTCTCTCTCTCTTCCATTGTCTATTCAAGTATTTATACAGAGTGGAACTAGGGTGACCAGATGTCATGATTCTATAGGGACAGTCCCGATTTTTGGGTCTTTTTCTTATAGAGGCTCCTATTATTCCCCCCCCCCCCCATTTTTCACACTTGCTGTCTGGCCACCCTAAGTGGAACATCTTCAGCAGGCGTTATTGAGAAAGTCTCACAGCACAGTAGTTAGGGAACTCTCTTAAGGAGGTAGGAAAATCCAGTTCAAATCCCTGCTCTGCCTCAGGGAGTTGTGGGGGAATTGAACCTAAGTCTCCCACATCCTGGGTGAGTGCCTTAATTACAAGGCTAAAAATAATAAGGGTGCCATGAAAACAACCTGCTCTTTCTCTTCTGGCTGTTTTGTGAATGGTGCCAAAGTTCCCTTATTATTCTAGCTTGAAAAAAAAATGTCCAAAGCTGTTCAGCAAATGTGTGACAAATTCACAATAGATTCACACAACCTGAAACTGGATTTTTTTTCAGCAAATTTGTCTGAAACATGTTATCTAGCTCGAATGTAGGCACCTATAATCTAGCTCTGTGTACTACTGTGGCAACATCAGCTATATGCTGGTTAGCATATTTCTTTGATAAGAGAATAGGTTTTAACATCATATTTAATGTGTAGTTTTCAACTAAAAAACTACTTTAGGTGGAGATATTTAAACCTAGTGCAGTCTGAGATGTTCCACACTGCACAGGCTATTTTTGAGGTTTACAAAGCTAGTTAGAAGTTGGAAACATCCTCCCATTACTCATCCCCATTATTTCAAACTCTTCTCTCTTCCTCCCCCTCTCCCGCCCCGCACACCTCATCGATGATTCATTTTTTTTGAATAATCTAGTTTCAGGGAAGCCTATGGTATGTGTTAAGTATAGAAGAATGCCCCTCTCCCCCCTCCCCCCCCCTTTCCCACCAAAGCTAGTTTTTCTCCTAATGGGTGGCCTGTACACAGTATGTATATTATATAATGTGATCAATACAGCATCTCTGCTTCCTCCTCTGCTGCTTTGCATAGGAACAAAGGACATAGTAATGGAAGGGTCCACCTTGGTTACTGAGTCCATACTCCTGCTGTCGCAGGCAATCCTATCGGATAATCCTATTCATAAATTTATCAAGATGCATATTAAAATCAGTTAGGTCTCTTACCCCCCACTACTCCATCTGGGAGGCTGTTCCAGAACCTCACTCCTCTTATAGTGAGAAACCTTCTTCTAATTGCCAGCCTGAATTTATTCATGGCCAATTGATCCCCATTCATTCTTGGGACAGTAATGTACTGTTAGCTTCAATAGCTGTTTTTCCTCCCTAGTGTTTGCCCTACTGATGTAACTGTGCTTTGTTCCTAGGCTTTCTGGAGTTTCCAGAAAACACCTGTAAAAGACTCTGCAAATTTTCTTCCTTCTCTGCTTATTTTAGGGCTTGTCTTCATTGCTGGGGTAAATCGACCTAAGTTATGCTACTCCAGCTATGTAGCTTAGGTCGACTTATCCTGGTGTCTTCACTGTGCTGTGTCCACGGGATGCGCTCTCCCATCAACTTACCTTGCTCTTCTCAGGTAGTTGGTGTACCAGAGTTGACTGGAGAACACTCTGCCGTCAATTTAGTGGGTCTTCACTAGATCTGCTAAATTGACACCCGCTGCATCTATTGCAACAGCTCCGAGTACCTGGTAGAGAAGACAAGCCCTTAGACTGAAAATTTCGAAGGTCAAGTCCTGAGATCAGTCTTTACTAAGGGAAAGCTCCTATTGAAATCAGCAAAGCTGAGGAACCATTTCAAGATTGGGTTAACGGAAAAGTAGACAGCAAAAGTAATTGTTTGTTATCTGCAAAGTTATAACACTTATCTATAGTCCCATAATAATAATATCATATTCTTTCTGTTATATTTGTCCAAGACTGTTTAGAAATGAATAGTAATTTCTTTAAGCAGGCTGACTTCCAGACATTACAGGTGAGGCCAGGTCTACAATGGGGGAGGGAGGTCAACCTAAGATAAGCAACTTCAGCTACACAAATAGAGTAGCTGAAGTCGACGTATCTTAGGTTGACTTACCTGGGTGTCCTCATGGCAGCGAGTCGACTGCTGCCACTCTCCCGTTGACTCTGCTTTCGCCTCTCGCAGAGATGGAGTTCTTGAGTCCACGGGGAGAGCCCTCGGGGATCGATCACTATCAGCTGATTTGGTGGATAGTGTACACATGGCCTGAGAGAGAAGGGAAGACAAGACAAAACTGGCTTGATGTTCCTTTTCATTAGGATAAACTTACAGTTCTTAGTGCCTACAGTAGATGCTATCTAAGCTTTTTATTTTTGTCTTTGTAAAACTAGATAATGCTTTGCAATATTCCTGCTATTGCCTAGATTCTCTATACTTGGTTTTGCGAGCACTTAAGAAATATCAAAATACAATTATTTAGTTAGAAAGACAACTAAAAGAGCTTTAAAGGGTATCCATACGATTTTGAACCACGCATTTTCGTTGTTCAGTCATACGTTCTTTCCCTGTGTTTGAATAAGGCGGCATTATGTAAGGGCCAGAAAAACAAAACAAAATTAACTGTTTGGCACACTTTATAGAGGTTCAGTCAGGGAGGAAGATGAGGATTTAACGGTCAGAATATTAGAAGCAGCTGTGGATACCTCAAGCAGGTTTAAAACTTCAATAGAGCTGCATATGGTTTTAAAAGCAAATGGGGAGGAGTGCTGGCATTGGCTCACACAATTTTTGAATGGCAAGGAACATAATATTTCAGTAAGTCTTAGTCAAGCTGTTTTAATTAGCTTACAAAAGAAAAAATGGTCTTATGAACTGAAAACATCTTGCACTGAGTGGGTAAACTTGATCAGTTTAGTCTGAATTATTTGGCTTCAGTCTACATGTCTCATTTGATGTTTGCTGGCCTATGAACAAATGCAGAAGAGCCATGCAGAAGAGAAGGATTGGAAAGTACTGTAGACTCTGGACTTTTCAGAGACATTTGTCCCTCAAATTTGTGTACTTGAGCCAGAGAGTTCAGGGTAAGGCTTTGAAAAATAGTGCTTCTTGAAGCACAGCCATATTTATCTGGCATTGATTCATACACAGTGGATACAACATTGGCACAATTACAAAAAGGGAACTGATTACAAAAGTGTATGGTGTGGTGGTTTTAATAGGGTCACAGTTTATTAAAATCATACAAAGCAGAAAAGGAAAACTCTTCAGAAACTTTTCTTGTTTCTCCGTTTTCCTCTTTTCTTTTCCTGTTTCCTTCTCCCAAAAATCCTTTCTCTTTTTTTCCCTAAAGAAAAAGTTAGACTCTAGCTATTTTAATATGGGATCATTATAATACTCTGCCTCTATAAAAGAACCAGAAGATCATTCTTTGTGCTATGGAAATGAGTGCAAAATTCAGGATGATCCCAATGACAAGTCTGTGAAAGTTCACAGTCAAATATGCTTCTTGAATGTAATAATGTGCTATGAAATCTGGAGTTACTATATGGTTAAAACTAGTGGAACCAGCTTTTATAGCTTTTTAGGGCCTGATTAAACCTTTGGTGAACTGGCACCAAAAAAACCATTATCTGTGAGTTTAGGAAGTTGTCTGGAAGTGCAAAGAAAGCTGTCTGGCTTGAATACTCCATGCTTTAGCCACCTGCTGCATAAGCAATAGGACGGGTAAAAAAGACAGTTGCATAGGCACCCAGTTCTTTTACTTTCCAGACAGAAAGCTTAGCAGCCAATTTTAGATAATTGGGAGAAAAACAGAAAAGAGGCAATAAAAACGCTCTCTCCCTGCCCTGGAGATTTAAAGTGTTTTTCCTCAAGGTTTACTATGCCGTCATAAGATTGAATTGTGCTTTTCAAAAAAGGATTCAACTCCATTTCTGCCAGCCACTAAAAAAAACTGCTGTTACGAGGACATGGCCCAAACGTTATTGCAAATTAAGGGTGGGACTTAATCAGCTTTATCGGATGATCAAAGTTGCTATTAGCTCTAAAATAATTTTCAAGTAAATCTCTTATACTGCAAGCCATGAAGTAGTTCTGGGTTAACTCCCACATATATTTGCAAAGGTTGGAGATAATCTTCCTTTTCCTTTCTTTCTGGTGTTTTCTCAGTAGAGATTTGGGATTCTTGCAGGAGGGGGGTTTCTACCTTTTTTTTTTTTCAAATGGATAAACTTGGCTTTCTGTAACTCTTAAGGGGCTTCTCTAGATGTCCATTAAAATGAATTTTGTTCCAGTTCAAACATCTTTGGAGAAGTACTGAGTAAGGCAAGAGTCCTTTGACTCCCCTTATATTAGACTAAGTACTAGGTTTATTTCACGTACTCAAATTCAATAAGTAAAAATGTGCAGTTGTTAGCTCATTTTTCAGTGGTGATTTTGGCCAAATGAGAATGTTGTGTGCTATTTTGATTATTTACAGTTTTTTGTGGTGAAGATAAGGGTCCGTCCAAGATGCTACTTTCTTCCTTCCATCAGTGTTGTCTGGATCTCTTGGCTCCATGATGAATTGATTTTAAATCCAGCAATGATGAAATAAATGTTTTGCCATTGGTGAAGGAGGATACAGATGCCAACATGGCCAGACTCTGCAGAGTCTGCTGAATAATTTGAGAATGTTTAGTTTGGCTTCATATTACAACAGGGGTTGGGGATTGAGAAGGGGGAGTTGGAGGAAAGAGACCAAGAGTCAATTTTTGAATTCATTTTAAGATCTGGATAATCCACATAAAGTAAGAACATGTTACAATGGAAGGAAGTAAATTCAAGAACACAGAGGTTATATCCTACTTCCTTTGCTTTTTATACTAGCATATAGTAAACTCATTACAGTGTACTATAGGGGACTAGAATTGCTTTCCTGGGAAAGGTGAATAATTATTTTTCAAACCCGATTACTAAAATATCTTAGTCCCCAAAAGAAACCTTGCCTAATGCCTACATATTACATTAGGTAAGCAAATATTTGGATTAACATACACTCTGTTCTTGTAAAGCAGTACGTTTTATTCTGAATGTCTTTTCCCATTGATTAAAGCAGAGTGGTTGCTGTTGTCTTGGTGAGCTGTGAGACTTCACTCAGAAAATTGCCTCAGTTACAACATGCATTAAATAATATTTATCTGATAAACATGACAGATTTATAGTTAACACCAGTGTTGTTTTTTTTTAATGCCAGTCTCAGATAAACATGTGATAGTGTTTGCAAAGGCAAGCAGTCAAAATCCAAAGGACAAACTAACGGACATTTCTGTCCAAGAACAGTAACAGGGATGTGTCCTCTGCAAAGATTATAGACAGTGTATTTGCATGTGGATATTTTAATGGTCTATGCATTTTTATTTCATAATCATAGAAGCAAAATATATTTCCTATTAGAGAACTCTACATGGGACGTCAAAAAGATATGAAGAGAGACTTCCTACTGGTTGAACATTTATTGGACCATGCTTGTCTTTGATCATTCACTAAACCACTTAACATATTCTGTATTACAGTCATTGTATGATGAACAGTACATTAAAGCATATATTAGTTTTAAAGTCTTTTAATGATTTTAATCTTTTTGCAGTAGAAAACTTCTCTAACTTCGGATATGTTAGCAGTTCCTTAAAAAAACACCAAACCTGCACTGAAATCCAGTACCCTCTTATTTTCTAATTGAAAAAGGAACATGTATTCACTTGACAAAAAAAATATGAGATGCTTCCGGTTGGCTACAAGTAGTGTTCAAGCAGGCTTTTAAAGACTTGTTTGGGATGGAGAAAGTTGAATTGCCTACAGCAGGAAAAGAAATTATTAAACCACAAACAATTATGTTTAAAACAAGATTGAGAGTATGACAAACCCACAAAAAATGAGGAAATTCAGAGTAAAGGATGACAATTTGCTCATAGACAGTTTGTCTATAACTCACCCCATTTTTATGGATGTGTTACAGTAGCAAAAGTAAAAGGAAACAGAAACGGAAAGGAACTGTTCTGATCAATCAGCTCTTCAACAAATGCTCTAAAATATTTCTGAAAACAAAATTTATGTTGGTCATGCTCTGAAAGACCTTAACGGTTGTCATGCAAGCTTAGATTATATTTTAACTTGACACCCAGAATGGGCCAAAATCTGTGATTTTTAATTATGTATAACTCTCACTGAAGTCAATGGGAGTTTTGCAAAGAACCAAAGAATTTGGTCAAATGTCAACACAGATTCCATGACTATTGTGAGTTTGAGAGCAACCTTTTTTATATTACCTAAGCATGTTTTGCCTAATGGGAAGCAGGTTTAAAACAAATAAAAGGAAGTTCTTCACACAGCACATAGTCAGCCAGTGGAACTCCTTGCCTGAGGAGGTTGTGAAGGCTAGGACTATAACAGGGTTTAAAACAGAACTGGATAAATTCATGGAGATTAAGTCCATTAATGGCTATTAGCCATGGTAAGGAATGGTGTCCCTAGCCTCTTTGTCAGAGGGAGGTGATGGCAGGATAGATATCAATTGATCATTTCCTGTTAGATTCACTCACTCTGGGGTACCTGGCATTGGCCACTGTCAGTAGACAGGATACTGGGCTGAATGGACCTTTGGTCTGACCCAGTACGACCATTCGCATTTTCTTATGCCTTATGATTATAACTAGAAGTGAGCTCATGAAATACACACTGTGTATTACTTTAGAAATGTTATACCTGACATCGCTTTGGACTGAATTCTGCCCCTGAATGCAACTGGAAGCCATGCATGTCTGAGAACAGAATTTGGCCCTTCAATTCTTAGGGACTTGGGAAGCCAAATTACTAATAAGTATAATGAAAGCATCCTTAGTGCTTTTTCAGAACATATAACACTGGTTGTCCACTTTCTTTCAACAGCTGAACAGACATCAGCAATCTTGCCATAGCTAGCAGGTGTTCCTAATGAGTGTCACCTAACCATCCTTATGAGATCAAGCTGAAAAAGGTTGCTCCTGTACCTGAAGTTCCTGCATGGAAAAGAATTATACTCCTAGTGGCCATCTGTTTACCCATGCTCTTCTATTTATAAACAGACAGTGAGGGTAATCCATATCAGATGGAAAAAAGATGTTATCGCACTGTATATTTTTTGTTTCAAGTCTTCATCTGGGTTGTTAAAATACTGGATTATAGTAGTTAGTTACCTATAAACACAGTACTTTTTACAGTACAAACAGTACAGAGTTAATTTTTACAGATGTGTTCAGGAAATGTAATTTCCTTTAAGTTAATTTTCTTGGTAAACTGACTTCCTTTTCTTGAGTTGAGCAATAATGTTATGGTACAGATTTTAGCCCTGTGTTCATATTACTGTTTCTTTTGCCCTCTCCCCCTCCTCTTTGGCAGTAAATGATAATTATGTGCCTTCAAACATATATTTTCCTAGTTTCTGACAGAGCACTGAATTTCTGTGCTCTTCAAATGATCTTTATCTACAAATTTAGCGACGATATTTAGACTCATCTGTCTCCTATGCACAACCTCATGTATCCAGATCTGTACTGTTTAGGGGATCTACTCTTCTTTCCCCAGGGATTATGGAAACAAACCTTTTTATCCCTTTTCAAAGTTTCTCCATATGATCTTGCACCTTACAGTAACTTTACCAGGAGGCTATTTTCAAAATTTTCTTACCAAATGAAAGGAGTCCAAACAGTGAACATGATCTGAATTACAATTCTACTGCAGAGGTCTGTACAAGAGATTTTTCTAGGGGACTCCACTCATACTCTGACATGAGGAGCGATGGGGCATTTTGTGTTTTCACTCACTGCCATTATGTGCACCATCGAGGAATGGGATATCCTCGTCCCAGTCCCTTTGATGGCATTCCATAAAGGTAGCCAGCTGAACTGCAAGCCAGTTAAGCCATTGTGAGTTAAGGTGCAGTGGTCTGAATTTTATAGCTCCTAGAATCTCATAAACTTCCTGAAAAACTTTGGATTCAGACTTTCTCCCATGTATAAGCTGGTAGACTGGCCAGTCTCTATCTCTGGATGATAATTTCTGGGATGGTGATTAAGTGCTCACCCCTCCCTGCCAGCAGTAGGGGAACTGAAAAAGTCCACTCTGTGCTGCAAATTAGAGGGATCAGAAGCTCTTGCATAGTTGCAAGGGTTTCTGGGACCTGTAGGTAGTTGTACCATGAAATACTTATGTCTTCCCGACTGTTTGTGGCCAAGTTACAGGATGGACTACCACACCCTCAGAAGACTTTATGGATGGTGAGATGGATAGCCCCTTAATAAGTATTACCCCAGGCCTAAGAGTTCCCATGTGACACATGACATACATTCCCTCCTCCTCACCTACCCACATCTGCTTAAAGTATTGATAAAATTGAATGCATCAGCAAAACTACAATCTGCATCCCTTAATAGTGTCCCTTTTGAGCTACAAGAAGTTGTTGTGGCACTTCTTTTATTTTCACTTGCCCCCCCGCCCTCAGCAAAGTGAAACCTTGGTAAAGGCATAGGCTGATTATCTGCTGTAGCAATCTCCCTCCAACTGTCTTTCCCCTAATGAGGGCCTCTGCGGAAGCTAGTGTTGATCTCGGAGTGAATCTAGTTGTTTGGGTCACTCACCCTAATTTAGTGTTCCTGAAACTGATTTCCTGAAAGGCAGCATGAGACACCATGGTGAAATACAAACAGTATGATGATATTCCCTACATATATAAAGCTGGTACAGTGCATGCATGACTTTTTCCAGGTGGTGTAGCTGTCTTTATTCTCCAGCGTTATACAAAATATTTGCCCTTAGAGCTATGTGAGTTGTGTTTTAGTATTGCAAGTTTTTCTACTTTTCAGTGAATGATAATTCTGTCAAATGAACAGAAGAAATTTACTTTCCATAGATCTCATACATCCTTAGACAGGGCTTTCAAAGACTGATCTCTTATGTGAGTAATAACATTAAAACACTGTGCATATGTATGCAAATTAGATAGACTTTAAAATACCAAAATACTGACTGCCTGACTTACTAATATTGACTGTATGAAATGAACTGTACTGCACACTGTAAATTTCAAAAGAGATTATGCATGAGCAGAACCATGGTAAAATCAAGACTTTTGAAAAGAGAATTCATCTTACTTTATGTGTCTTCTGTGAATTTGAAGGGTGGAGAGTTCTGGATAGCAGGGGGAGAATGTGCAAGTAATAGTCTATGGCCAACAGAACAAAGACATGATTTAGGAACAAAGAGCAGTCTGAGGAGCTGGGAATCTTGGCACATCTGGGGAAAGTATAGAAGATGAGAAGATCTGATAATCCAGGTGATACGGGGCAGTCTGCAGAGTGTTTTGTAAATGTGTTTTGGAACCACTGAAAGGGATGCCTCATGGATATCCCAAACCCAACAATATCAGGTAACACTGAAAACTAGTAAGCCTAATGTCAACCCGGCACTGAAACATTCATATTGGCCCTGAAGTATAATGTACCAACGCTCAGTCTATCTGCTCCATTCTTCTGACCAGAAGAGTCTTGCAATTTACAAGAATCCTACTCTTGGAAATGATTGTATGCTTCATTATCCTGCTTAGGCAGACAGAGCAGAGCTATGGTGCCACATGCATCATGTGTCTATCCATCCTTTACTTGCATTCCTCACCACAGGATCTCGTGAAAGTATGACTAGTAAGAAACGTAATGCACCATGTGTGTTGTGAATGTGCCAGTTAGCTGGCAATTCATGTAAGTTGCTCTTCTTACTTTAGTGTTGGGTAGGTAATGGGAGTGCTTATAGAATTTAGAGGCCAGTCCTCACTTTTAAGATTTGAGCACACTAGTTGGGTCTACGGGAATTCCTGAGTTCCAATCACAGCTCTTGCTCTAACTGACTTTGAGAAAGTAATTGAGACCATATTTTTGGAACCTAAACATAATGATTAGGGCTTCCTATAGTAAATCACTTAAGTGCGTGCTTAACTTTAAGCATCAGAGTAGTCCCATTAACTTTAATGGGCTACTTACGCTTGAATGTTTTGCTGGAGCAGGGACTGATTTTTCAGAAGATCTGAATATCCACAACTCCAGTCAAAGTCAGAGTCATATGATGTGTTAAGCACTTCTGAAAATCAGGACATTGGGCGCCCATGATTGAAATATGGCCTAAGAGCTATTCTTGATGCATGACATAAAAAAACCATGCTAAATAGGCACTGTGACAGTGTTTCTCTTATAAATTATTTTGGAATGTTGCCAACCACTCTCACAAATGTATGCCAAAAGAATAATGGCGATATGCTTCATAGCTTTACATAAATTATGGATCATATTAGGCATGTTGCTTGTAGTGAGAGTTACCAAAACAACCACAAAAAGCTTCGTATTGCCAAATAGTATTATTGAAGACAATCCTACTTTAAAGATGTGCATGTTGGTAGAAGTAGTTCTGAACCAGTCTGCAACCCCCACATCTCCACTCATTCTTCAAAGAGAGATCAAAGAGTCCATTATCCCCCACCTGTTGCTCTGAGCTTTCACCCGAGACATGCAAGATTAATAATGAATTGATACCGTTCCACCTGCATGCTTCTCTGGATAATGTAAAACAAATCATCACTAGGTAAAAAAACTCAAATCTTGAAAAGCAATTAGTTCAAAGTCATAGGATGGGTAAACACCCCAAGATTAAAAAATAAAATAAAACAAAGATAAACAGAGGACTGGTCATGACTATAGTTATGTTGCTGGTGAACAGCTGGACAGAGTACTTTTTGCAAGTACTGAGGGTAGATTTTAAGCCCTTTGGAACAAGGACCATATGTATTAACATGTTTCTATAAAGGTCCTACCGCATTTTTAAGGTACTATACAACAAAATAATTGGGGCACTGGGATTATTATTTTCTTGAATATCATTTGAGAATATTAGAAATGTATTAGTTGGTTGATTCTCTAATGTTAGCGGTATCCTTGATTCAAAAATAACACATGGAATTGTACACAAAAAAGCAGCTCAAAAACAGCCAAAATTTGCATTCATGGCTATTGGCCCATAAGAAACGCCTTCTGGGCTGTTGAGTCATAGGCTAATTCAGATTCAGATGAGGAATATCTTCTTTCCAGGAATCACAGATGGCTGAATTACACATTTTGTACTGCCCCCATTCCTAGAACACTCTCTGATTTAGCCCACCTGATTGCTGTAGTAACTGAGTTCTAGAAAGATACCTTGATGAGGTAGCGACAAAAGTCTTATAGCACCTTGTAGACTAACAGATTTTAGGGATCATGAGCTTTCATGGACTAAGACTCACTTCATCAGATGAATGTTGTGGAAATCTCCAGAGGCAGGTATAAATAGCAGGCAAGAAAGCAAAGGTAAATTTAAGCCCGGGGGGAGGGGGGGGGGTGGGTGAAGCCCACTTCCAGCAGGTGATCTGGAGGTGTGAACACCCAGAGAGGAGAAACTGCTTTTGTAATTGGCGAGCCATTCACAGTCAATATTAAGTCCAGATCTGATAGTGTCGAATTTGCACATTAACTGGAGCTCAGCAGTTGAGGTAGTTCACTGAACATCAATTGGAATTGAGCATACACTGGAATTGAACACAGTAAATGTTTTTCACTGAATCCAGCATGTATTTCACTCATCAGTTAGCAGTTGAAAGAAATTTTAAAGAGTAGGTTTCAATGTTAACCCTAATCTGTCCAGCGCTGCTTTTCCTTAATTCTAGTGTAACCAATATGATCAGGCCCTTATGGAGCTTTTCCTGTGCTGACAGTTTTATTTGTATAAGCCAAGGAGAACCAGTGGCCTCTGTCCCCATAGATATTACGTGTATCGAATAAAATAATGACATACATTTACATAGTGTCTCCGAGCCAGAAGTTCTTTACAAAGAGTACATAAGGGATACTTCTTCCAGCACCAAAATGCATTACCTCTGGGAGGAGCTGCAATAGCCATTTAATATCAAACATTGCACAGTGTAGTTTAGGATTGGAAATAGAAATTGATTATCCACTGAAAACTACATGAGGAAAAATATGTAGACTGTAATTATGCCAGTTGGAATTTGGCCAGAGTAGCAGAATGAACACCTGGTACTCATGCATAAATGGACTTTGGGATCTTTAATGATCACAAACGGTTAAGAGCTTGCATTTACATTTTATTTGAAAAACAGCATTCCTGTCTCTCCCCCATTCAAAGTGACATATGTGGCTTATTTATTTTAATTTATCTATAGGAATTTCTATGGCCCTCATCACTGTAGTATCTCAATGCCTGACAAGTATTATTATCCTCATTCTCCATATGGTGAAAAAAGTAATGAATTCAGATTTCCAGCCCTTCAACTTACTAACCACAAAATTATCCTTCCTTTCCTTCCGTTCACGAAGGGAAGCATACCACCTGCTAAGTAAGCAACACCACTTTCAGTATCCTCTGTTTTCCATGAATGTTTGAAATACAATTACTAACTAGTCCCAAACCTACCTTCACAAGAGATCTGATGAGATCACAGTTCCAAACTTTATGACTACATAACTTTAAAAAGTCCTATGTATAAAATAGCCATAAGTAGAAAGGAAAGATTTCAGCTCTGTAGTGATTTGGTGGTCTCCAATCAGCAAACTGCTTCAGGTAGCTGTGAGGATTCAGCCATAGGGAATAGCTTGTGGATTAGAGCCTATTAAAAAGAACCCTGCAAAAAATAAAATAAAATAAAAAATCCATTAACAGTCTGAATATCCATGCTTAAATTGTTAAAAAGCTGTTTATAGTGTGTTAATGGAGATAACTTAAATGAACAATGTACCATGTATGAGGCTGTTGATGATAGATGAACATTTATGAATACCATATTTTGTATATCAAATTAGGGATGCTCGTGCCAGATTTGGGGAAATAAGAGTGAATTTCTCCATGAAATGGACATGTTTCAATTAGCAGTACAATAGCCACACAATTTTTTTTTGCAGGAAACCATCTAATGGGTGGAAGAATGTTAAATCCTGAATTACAAAATGAAGAAATTTTAAGCATTTAAAAGGATAAAACAAAAATATTATTTGGAGTGGAGAAATTATTTCATGTCACGGTTTTTTATTTAATTTCAACCCTCTCTCCCCTGTTTCCTTGAATAGAATGGTAGGTGTGTGAAATACTTTTGTTGGGAGGTTAGTGGGGATTGAGTTCTAACCAGTGCTTTACCATTAGAAAATAGGTCAGAAATTTCCTCAACTAAATTAGATCCCTCCCCCTTTAAAACCGTTTTTCCAACGAAAGAGGCCTAATAACTGGATTTATGTACTCTTTAAACATGTATTACTGAATCAGGTTATGATGGCTCCAAAGACCTTACTATTTTTTATTATTATTATTTTGGTAGTGAGCAACATCTGACCAGAGATGGTCCCATTCTCTCCTGGCCCTCCTCATTTTTCTCTTTTTTTTCTCCTTTTCTTTTCTTGGTCTTGTGTGACAAGCAAAGGACTTCCTGAGTTCAAGTTTAAAAGCTACAAACACGGTCTTCCCTAGTCCCTGTTACTCCCGGACACTCACACACTTACCTTCCTCATTCACTCTATCCTACTCTTTCCTCCTTCCCCATGGCCTGTCATTCCTCAGTCATTCTATAACCACATCCATTATCCCCTTCTCTCCACCACTCATTCTCTCCCTTATACTTTTCCTCCCTCCATGCATCATCTCCTCCCTCACTTTCACTTTGTGTCTCTATAAGAGAGAAGTAAATGTATGGATGTGGGTGTGGGTATGTGTGTGTGAAAGAGAAGGAGACACAACAGGAACCTGTTTACTGATGTAGTACCAACTTGCAGTAGCAATGGTGGGAGATGGGACGGCTGGTGTAGACACTGGGCTCCAAATGGCCATTGTTTTTTTAACCATCTAAACATGTTGAGAGCAGCTTTTAATATGGGGGTAAGAACATCAGTAGACCCTTGGAGTTCTGTCTACATTTGCCCTCCCACTCTTGCTACCACACGTGAGAAATATTTCTGATAAAAACTTGGGGTAGATAATGATATAGAAAATGGGAAAGACAGAAAGATACAAAAGCCTTTTCTACACTTGATTCAGTGAAACAAATGACTTCTACCCATCTCTCTTGCTATATATACAGAGGTTATTGCCAAACTTGGCTCTGTAATTAGCCTTTTTTCAATTTTATTTGTTCTACATCCATAGACCTACCAATTGTTCTGTGCTATCCATTGTCTAGATAATCAAAAAAAAAATCCATGCAGCTCTGAACGATCACATATTGGCATTGTAGCGAAGCGGCGACTCATCCCTGTGGCACCTCCCGCTGGTCTGTCCAGGAATTAGCTCTTCCAGCGTCCGGAGCACCCACTGCAGGCCGATGTCCTGCTTGCTGCTGGCCCCGTGTCCCTCCCTGGACCCCAGTGCCCTCTTCCCTAGGGTGCTGCACCCCTGCAGAACCCCCACAATCTCACTCTGGGTCTTCCCTCCCTGGGGAACCCCCACCTCCTATCCCCTCCTTGCCTCAGTCTAGGCAACTGTCACCACTTCACCGTTCACTGGGGCAGACTGCAGTATCTTTGCCATTCATCATTAGCAAGGAGAGTTGGCCTGCTGTTTCTGCCTCTAGAGCTCTGCGCTGCCCCCTGCAACCCCAGTACCCCTTACTTGGGCCATCTCCTAGGCCCTGCAGCCTGGAGGTTTCCAGGCCAGAGCTTCCCCAGCTCCTCTTGCCTTGCCCCAGCCCTGCTTCCCTCTAGGTACCTTGCTCAAGCTCCCAGCAGCCAGGCCTGTCTGCCTCTGTAGCCAGAGGAGACTGTGTCTCCACCAAACTCTAGACTCTTTTATCAGGGCCAGCTGGGCCCTAATTGATACAGCCACAGCTGTGGCTGCTCTGCCCCATCAGCCTGAGAGCTTGCTTGCTCCCAGCCACAACCCTTTCCTGGGCTGTTTAAGCCCCTTTTAGCAGGAGTGGGGCAGCCGCCCCACTACAGGCATGATAAAAAGTATTTATCTTACATACGAAATCAAGGGAAAAATGCTTAGCTCTTACAAATGTAATGCTATTAATTTGTTCTTTCAGCTAGTACTGAATCTCAGATCCCTCCACAGCTATTTATATCTATAATGTTCCTTCAGATATAAACTAAGTAAATTATTAATATATGTATAAGTAAACTATGCATCAACATAGAAAATAATGTATCTCGTGGGCTATATCCCTAAATGTTTTAGGGCAAAGGTGAAAAAATGATGCAATAGGAACCCTTGTGTGTAATTTGGGAAATAGAATCTGATTTCTGTATTTTATTAGAAAAATGATTAGAAGCAATGGGAAGGGGGAGAGGATGGATAGTAAAGTGGAATTATAAAAGAGTTGGGGAGTCAATTAGTTGCAGGCAGGCTTTTCCAGATGTTGGAGATGGCACGGGAGAAGGATCAATCTCATACTATCAAGACAAAGAAGGCAATGGAAACAAAAAGGAAATTGGCATATACAGAGTGTGTGGACTGGAAAGAGTTGAAGTGAGAAATTCAAAGAAAGGGGCAGGTCTGTGGAGAGTCATAAAACTGGGACCTAGTGAAGAATTCTGGGGGATGATTGTTGGAGTGAGGGGAGGTGCTGCTGAATTTTGCACAAATTGAACCACAGAGGGTTGAAACTTGGCAAGAAGGAATTAATGTTCTCAAGGTGAACAGTGGAAGAGTGTCTCTGTGTGTGGTGTTTTCAGAGTTGACAGACTGATTTATTCCAGGCCTGAGAAATGTGAAGCATTAGCAAGATTATAGATTCAAGCCAAAGGTTCCCAGCCCGCTGTGGGTCAATGTTTGTCAGGAGTATAGGAGTTTCATGATGCAGCTTTGATACTAGCGCTCTGGTTACCATTTACCAGGACAATCATTTTGAATATGTTGAGTTAAAGGGAGTTAGTCACTATCACACATATGAAGAATGTGGATAAAGGCATAGAGTGAGGAAAGGAACAGAACAGGGAAGGGGATAGAAATATGATTATTACTTGCATTGAAACAATTGCCCTTTCAGCAAAGAACTTCACCATGAGAGCCATTGTGGAATAAGTCTAGCAGCAGAAACACAGTATACTGTATATACTCGTTCATTAGCCCATTCGTTTATAAGCCGACCTCTCCCCCCAAGATGAATAGGTAAAAATAGCAAAAACTGTATGACACTTTCGTAAGCCGACCCTATATTTCAGGGGTTGGCAAACTTTGGCTCCCGGGCAAGCCGCTGGCGTGTTGGATGTTTTCTTTACTTGGAGTGTCTGCAGGCACAGAGCCGCTCAGCTTTCAGTGGCCACGGTTTGCCGTTCCCAGCTAATGGGACTTGATTTATAATTAACAATGAATTACTGTTATATGTGTAATTTAAAAAGATCACTGTAAGGTGCTTGAAAGGATTTCCAGCAAATGTTACTTCTGCAACACTATGTTGTGCAACATTTTGTACTGAGCATTGAGAATTTTATAAGAAGTCATGGGAATGACAAGGCTGCCTTGAAAAAGCAGCAATGTCTGACTAAAGAAGCCCTCAATTAATATTTTCTATTAAATAGGGCAATATGCATTTATCATTAGAGCTACGCTCTGTTTGGATTCAATCTCAGACCAAGCTATCGCCTTCGAAGAGGAAAAAGAGACATGGAAATATTGCACATTTCATGAACCTAACAGGTCACTCTTTGGCAAATTTAATTAACCTAACTGGTCACTCTTTGGCACATAGCGTTTCTTTAGCTGCAGAAAACATACTTGAATCTTTAGAAACTCTTGAACTGGAATTCATTCTGAGGTCTTGTGTACACACAGGCATGCACTGATTTAACTACAGGTGTATTTTAGATTGATTTAATTAAACTTGTGCAAGCTTCCATTTATGTTATGCTTACACAAAACACATGAGATCTTTTTATAGGGAAAAAGGCAACATGCTGCATTTATTGAGAATACAGCAGTTAGCATGTGCTTTTCAGTCACACACACCCACACACACACACCATGCAGACAGTCCCACCAGTCCAGAGTCTGGATCAATCTAGTGGCCAGCCAGATTGGTCGCGGAGGGGAGCCGGGCTCTGTTAGTTGCAATCCGATGCTCCTGGAGTTGTTGGCAAGATGAACCCAAAGTCCTATGGCAAAGCACTCTGTTCTTATACATTTTTGTTTGTTTTTTTCTTTTTGAAGTCTACGGATTTTGCTGTGTTAGTTTATGACTGGTTATTTCTTAGTGGATGTTATTTTTGATAGTCTAAAACATGTTCAGGAGGGTTATTTTATTTGGTTTTGATTTAATTAATTAGTTTGTGTTTTAAGGATGCCAGCCTTTACCTCAGGGTCGTCAATCTGCCCCTCTTCAACTATGGATGAGTGTTGATGGTTTTCTGGTGTCTGAGTTTCTTCAGTTTCTTTAGTCTCTTCATTCCTTCTCCCTCAGCCATCTGGCTTCAAAAATGGCCTTCACGCCTTATTTTTTTTTCTGATGCATACATTCCTCATATACAGTTTTTTGCAGAGACCTTCAAAAGGTAACAAATAGCAGTGTTTTGTAATGAAGAAAAAAAGCATAATAAATTAGACTTTACTACATTTTGTAACTATCCTTTCCCACTTTAGGGTTTGGGTCTCTGAAATTCCTCTAATTTAATTAACATAGATACAGACAAAATTATGTCTGTTACTTTAAAGGCATGTAAAGAAAATGGCTAATACTAGTATCCACCATCTTAGTCATTTATTCTCATACTTTAATTCTTACTATAAATCATACAATGTATATGGAGAAAACATAATCAGTTATATAACACAGTACCAATGGTACAATATGTAGACATTCATATTTTGATTTAGCTTAATCATTTTAATAAAACAGAACAAGATAAACTGATATAAGACATTTGTAACCCAAAATTGGAGTGTCTGCACACAAGCTGCATCAATTTAATTAAACTGGTTTAAAAACCTCGCTCAACTGATGCAAGTTTTGTATAGCCAAGGCCTAAATAATCTGCTTAAAAGTTCTATTTTAGTTCAGAAATACCTGAGCAGAATATCAGCGAGTGGAGGAGCAAAATTCAATTCTAATAAAATATTAGATTGCTTTTAATGTAAATCACATTATGAGGGACTTAACTTTCATTCCACAACTGGTCATTCTAAGAGCTGGAAAACATATTTCCTTTGGAAAAAAAATAGGTGGTGTCAATGTGGATATAGGAAAATCATATTTAAATGTTAAGAGTTTTCGGATATTATTTTTCAAAAGAAGAAGCCAAATGCTGCTGTTAGTTATACACACACAACTTTCCTTGGGACAAACTCTACCCAATGGGGTTAGCTTGTATGCATCCAACAGTGGAACTCGGCTCCTGGACTTAAGGAAAGAGAGACTGAAAAGACTATGTTTCAAATCATCCTTATTATGATATGCTGGGTGAATTTTAGAAAGTGTTTGCAAATACTTCACCAAAGGATAAATAAATCTGTGCAAGTGAGACAATAAAACAGAAGATTACTGCTGTTTTGTGAGTGGCACATTAAAGCAAACTATGTGCAAGGTTCAGAATACCTGCAAATTTAGATGAGGCATCCATGTTCATTTAAGATTTAATTCATCCAATGTTAATTTATATTAAATTTTTCTGTTAACATTTTTTGTAAAGGCTCTTAAGCAAAGGAAGCTGTCATGGGATAAGAGGGAAGGTTCTCTCATAGATTTGTAACTTGTTAATAGATAGTAAACAAAGGGTAGGAATAAATGGTCAGTTTTCAGAATGGAGAGCAGTAAATAGTGGTGTCCTCCCGGGGTTTGTACAGGGACCAGTACTGTTCAACACATTCATAAATGATCTGGAAAAAGAGGCAAACAGTGAGGTGCAAAATTTGCAAATGATACAAAACTACGCAAGATAGTTAAGTCACAAGCATACTGCAAAGAGATATAAAAGAATCTCACAAAACTGATTGACTGAGCAACGAAATGGCAGATTGAATTCAGTGTTCATAAATGCAAAGTAATGCACATTGGAAAACATAATCCCAATTATACATATAAAATGATAAGGTTAAAATTAGCTGTTACCACTGAAGAAAGAGGTCTTGGAGTCGTGGATAGTTCTCTGAAAACATTCACTCAAAGTGCAGCAGCAGTAAAAAAAGCAAAAAGAATGTTGGGAACCATTAGGAAAGGGATAGATAATAAGACAGAAAATATCATATTGCCTCTATATAAATCCATAGTATGCCCACATCTTGAATACTGCATGCAGATGTGGTCGCCCCATTTCAAAAAAGATATATTGGAACTGGAACAGAAAAGGCAACAAAAATGATTAGGGGTATGGAACAGCTTCCGTATGAGGAGAGATGAATAAGACTGGGACTTTTCAGCTTGGAAAAGAGACAAATAAGGGGGGATATGATTGAGGTCTATACAATTATGACTAGAGTGGAGAAAGTAAAAAAGGAAGTGTTATTTATTCCATCTTATAACACAAGAAATAGGAGTCACAAAATGAAATAATAGGCAGTAGGTTTAAAACAAACAAAAGAAGTGGGTGTTTTTTCACACAACACACAGTCAACCTGTGGAACTCCTTGACAGAAAATGTTATGAAAGCCAAAACTATAACAGGGTTCAAAAAGGAACAAGAAAAAATCATGGAGGATAGGTCTATCAATATCTATTAGTCAGGATGGACAGGGATGGTGTTCCTAGCCTCTTTTGCCAGAAGTTGGGAATGGGTGACAAGGGATGAATCAATTGATGATTACCTGTTTTGTTCATTCCCTCTGGGGCACCTGGCATTGGCCACTGCTGGAAGACAGGATACTGGGCTAGATGGACCTTTGGTCTGACCCAGTCGGGCCTTCTTATGTTCTTATAGGTGAAATGTGTTATTTCAAACATTCTATTTTCCCTCTTGTTGCTAACAACAAAAACAGCACCCCAAGCCCAGCACCCCTTAAGCCCAACACCCCCGGTGATTGCCTGGGTTGCCCACCCCTAAATCCAGCTCTGACTGCAGATATAGTTACTTCATTATGGATTTCTCAATAAATTCTCACTTCATGTATGAAAGCCTTTTCTTTTAACCTCAGATAAATGAATTAGTGAGTCAGTGTATCTTCATGAGAATTTTGCATATTCCTTTAAATAACTTTGTAATTTATATTACATGAATGTAAAGTGCATTGTATTCTAGTAGAAAGAGCACCCTGGGCTTCACACCTGTATATTTGCTGGTTCAAAAGTGAATGTTAAATCTACGTCTGGTTGTGCACATAACTCCGTAAGTGATCAGCTCTGTCAGTGTTGATAATTGTCAACCTGTGTTGAATTGGCCTAGGAGTTTTTGGCATAATTGTTTTACTTCCTTCCACCACCTGCAAATGCAGAGCACAAGAGAGTACTACAGTGAAATAAATAGCAGCTGTTCTGTTCCCTGCTTCATAAGTCTGTGCTACACCAGAATTCTCAGTGAGAGTTCAAAGCACTCGAGACTGGAAGATGGGAAGGTGATACAAACTGCTAACTAGAAAGAGTTTACAGGAAGGGTCATGTGAATAGAAGAGCCTTGAAATCTGCCATTCTGTTTTTGTGGCCTGAGGAGATTTGTATTTGTTCATCTTTCTATGATACTTCCAGAGAGTATAGCAGTAATGGTAACTAAATATACTGTAAGGATGTATATAAATACTTTGGTAATAAAAAAGACCAACTAGAGTATGGGAAAACCATATCCTATCAATATGAATGACTTTGCTATGTAATACTAGTTTTCTTTAAAAACACAGATGCATCTGCTTAAATGTGTTTCCCGTAGAAATGTAGTGCTGGATTGTTCTAAGAGAGTGAAGATTTACAGTCTTCTGGAGTTCACGCTGTGGGTGTTAAATTATCCTTATTCTTGGTATTCAGTAATTCCTGGATTTTTCACAGTGCAAAGGTGTTGGCCACCTGCTTATGCGAACGTCTACCCTACTACATAAGGGTATCCAGTAAGGGATATGTGGTGATTTCGAATGTATGGATATGGAAGGATGTTCTTCATTTAAAAAGATATTAAGTGATGAGGACAATAAAATCAGGATTCCCTTCTTCCTGCCCCCTCCCGCCCCCCGCCGCCCATTTGCATTCCTGTTTCATGTAAATATGTGAGGAGAGTTTATGCATGTGCACAGCTGGTGTTTCAGAGTTTAAGTGGTTTCTAAAAGTATCTCACTCATAAGACATCAGTAAAATGAATTAATTTTACAGACCATTGTCAAGATTGGCTGGCCTCAAATATACAACTCTTACTCCACTCTAAAATGTCCATCTACATTTTATATCAATCTCAAAACAACTATGCACCAAGGATACAACAAGGATAGAAATGAAGTATCAGTGGACTATATACTGCACTCCCCCAACTGGAAGTTTGGTCAGATGCCCTGGGGGGCAATATATGGCCTAATTTGTTTAGACTTGCTGTCTTAGAAACAACATGCCTAATGGCTATTATGCTTCCTAATAAGTCTCATGGTCTAACTGCTCTCTGAACCAAACTCTGCCCTCAGTTACATCCACTGAAGTCTTGAAAATTCTGGCTTTAATAGTCTGGCAGGTAGAGTCGTGTGATACCTACCTGTTTTTGTTCCATTTACTCAATATCATCTGATAAAAATATCTCAATCACATTTATTGAATTTAACCTTTGCTCATAAGATAGGGTTTAAGTCCTGCTTCCCTCTTTCCCTTTGAAGTCAAAATTTACAGTGACTTATAGAGAAGAGAAGGAAGAAGGTATCAGCCGATGATCCAGCGTTCAGCAAAATAGACGGACCAAAAAATTATGGTTCAAAAAGAAGCCTACACCCAAACTAATCAAAGTGCACCTTCAAAGTGTCAGGAGCATTTGCTGCACCGGAGAAGGTGAGCAAAAAGGCCTAGTCCTGGAATGGAAAGGACTGCTGAGACTCATTTTCAAACTAATTGAAACACAATGAAGATTCCAAAGAATAACTGCACCATTCCTAGCAATCGTCTTCATTTCAGAAATTTGAGTCTCCTGTTCTTAATAACCATATATTTTTAAAAGAAACATTGACATTTGGGTGGAGGATGGAATTGTCATACTTAGCTCTTGCCAACTTTTACTATTTCTCTTGAATTAGAGTTTGGTAATGCAAAAGTATTGTCAAAATTTAAAAATATTAAATAAGAATAATCTGTTCTTGTAGAATAGTCATGTAAAAATTCAAAGAACTAACCTGCTTTTCACAGTTAATGCTGTTTTAAGCCTTGTCTGTGTTGGGGATGAACCCTGATTACAGTGGTCAGTGTAGCTGCACCAGTGCAAAGCCCTAGTGTACACAGGCCAGACTACTATAAATAGCAATTTACATCTGTGCCTTTCGGTCCAGTTTCAAGCAGGGGAAAGTACACTGGTGCAAATTTTGTTTATACAGTTTTGCTTGTCTGGATTTGGGGTTTGCACTAATGCAGGCATGAAATACTCAGTGTCGACAAGGTCTTAGTTTTTGCGCTTCACTCATTTTGGACAGAACAACTAGACGTATTAGGACTTGTTTATAGTATTTTCTACTTTTTTCTTTGGTACAGCAGTGCAGTGTGTGGACTGCAGATACTGCAAAAGTGGATGCTTAGATTAGATTTTATATAAAACAATAGTTTCAAGTGAAATTAAGAGCAAAAATTCCTCAAAATAATTATATTCATATTAGATATTGCAAAACCCCTTTCCCAAGAAAATCTAAATATCGAGCCTAAAAGTATGGTATTTGACAAGGTCTACATGTAGATGAAAAATCCTATAAGATATATTTTTGTCAAAATCCTTACTTGGTCTACAATAGTAATCTACATTATTAATGCTGGAGGAATACGGAAAACATTTTAGAATTGTGTTGGCTGGTTGGTTGGTTGGTTTTTGCAATTCACTTAGGGTGAAATTCACCCCTGTGCAGAGGACCAGTGCATCACTTAAATCTCACTTACAGTAAGCCCTCAAAATAGGCTTCTAGCAAGACATAAGTGGTGCATTTATACCAGAGTAAATTTTACCCTCGGGCTCAATTCAATACCTGTATTCATACTGAGTAGCATTTACACACATGAATATTCCCAGTCTCTAGTGATTAAAATGGGGCTGCATGTGTTTGAGTGCTAACTAAGCCTTGTCTGCACTTGCGAATTTGAGCACATTAAACCAGCCTGGGGTGCCCTAACTCTTGAGGTGTCTACACTGGTAAGGCACTTAGAGCGCTTGGACTCCGTGGCTGAAGCACCCCTGGTAATCCACCTCCATAAGAAGCATAGAGCTTTCTGAGCCCTGGCTGAAGCGCTGGGGTATCAGTGTAGATGACATGTTGCAATACTGCACTGTGATTGACCTCCAGAAACGTCCCATAATCCCTTGAAGTTAAGTGGCCATTCTCATCGTTGTTTTGAACTCGGCTGCAGGCCGACTGGGATTGGGAAACCTATGTCATGTGATGCTGTGCCAGCCCCATTAGGCATTGCAAACCCTTCCCAAAGCAAGCTGCAGCCACTTGCACACTGGTATTGCTACCACAATGCACTGCTCGCTGTGGCGTTGCAAGAGCTGCTAATGTGGACATGCTCCACAGTCACAAGGAGCACAATGTGAACACAAAGCAGCACTCTCCCTGCTGCTGTCTCTGAGGGCTTGTTTAACTCCTGCTGCTCAGGGCCACCCCTAGCTATTCTGTGGCCCTATGCAGCCCCCCTGCAGGGCGGGGGGATGAGAGGAGTGTTGGTCCCAGGCCTCCGTGAGAGGGGCTGGCCACAGACTTCCATGGGGCAGGGCTGGCTGGGAGTCAGGGGGGACCACCGCACAGCACTCAGTGGTGGTGTGGCTGGGTCTGGATTGCTGTACTTCCCGTTGCCGGTAAGTGCAGGTCCGTCCCCTGCTGCAGTCCTCAGGGGGTGGGTGGAGCAGGGTGGGGTTTTGGGGAAGGGGTGGAGTTGAGGGTGTGGCAGAGCAGGGTCTAGAAGCTAGAGCAGCATGCAGCTGCACAGGGCACCAGGAAATTTGGTGCCCCAAATTTCCTGGTGCCTTACGCAATGGTGTACTTTGCTTATTGGTAGGGACGACCCTGCCAACGCTCTACATCTGCAAGTGTAGACGTAACCTAACATGAGTAAAGAATGCTTTGGACAGCGAAACTTGACTGGCCAATGTCACTTCCTAGTTATGGCAGAGATTTTTGTTATATTAGCCCAGAGTTGTGCATTTGGGATTGCCAGAATGCAAGAAATGCATCCATCCAAACCCTGCTTGCTGTCTTGTTTTCAATCAAATTAAATAATAATAATAATAATTAATAATAAATGTAAATGCTTCTGTTCATATCAAGTTCAATAAAACCCATTTTCCGTAACAAAATTTAGACTTTAGGCATAAGCAAAGTTTGTTTCTTATTTTTTGTTATACCTTACTGATTTTTTCCATTTTAACAGTCTCGACCCTCTGAAATCCTTTTGATTTTTCCTTAAATTGGCCCTGGAAAAATGTCTAAAATCAATATCAATTTTAGATTAAAGAAGTTAATTTTTTTCAGTGCACTTTTTAAATTACTTGTGTGTAAATAGGAAAAACTTAACAAAGTGCTTTTATTTAACAAATGATGGAACAAAATTCTGCAGATAAAAGAAATTATAATGATGGATTAGCTATGATTTTTTTAAAAGTTCTAGTTTAGCAAAAGCTTTATTTTAATTAAAAGACAACACTGAGTAGAAGTGGAGAAAAGACATTTGGTTGATTAATTTCTGCTATTTTCAGTGCCTTGTGGATTACAGATTAATCCTGCGTTAAACAGAATGACTGAATATACTCCTGAGAAAATGGCTTTCAAAAGTCCTAAAGGAAAGAATGTGAACAAGTAGACTTTAGCCTTCAAATATTCTGTTGTCCTCTGTCCATCAGCCAACTAAGCACTAAATTCCTCCCTGAATCAGCATATGAAAAAAAGGACACATAATAACAGTAACCCAGGTTCAGCTGACACACAAAAGACTTGAGAAATCAGTTGGAAGTGAGATGAAAGAAAGTACATTTAAATCATCAGGGAAGTCAGGCTCTTGCAATGAGTATAAGCAGACAGTCTGTAGTTTGTTCTTAACATAAGGTCAGGATCTAAGATTTTGTGGGGGTAGGGATTTTTTTAAAAGTTACTGATTTTCCCAGAGAAAATCTACTCTGTGGAGTAGGCACGTGCCCTGGATTCAGTGAGTTTAATCACATGTATGTTAGAGCAGTTTAATTATTCTTGTTTCTGAGAGATGATGTTTATTTATTCATTCATTCACATCCTTGAATAATATAATAAACATTCTTTAGTTATCATGATGAACATCCCACAGTGAAAAAAGCTGCAGAAACCAACACAGTTATCAATGGTTCAAATTTTAGGCTGATCACAATGTATTTTTAGCAAGTTCTGCATGAAGGTAGTTCTTTCCCATCACAGATTTTGTCTGCTCATCTGATCATATTTCTTCAGTGAGTTTTTAGTTTGCAAAGATTTAAAGTCTCTTGCATATAACACAAGATACTGCCATTTGGAAAGTAATTCCTTATGAAACTAGGAAAAGTAGCTTCTGCAACTTCACTAAAAACACCACGTTTCAGGGAAATGTTAAGCATGAACAGCAGGTTAGGACCTGGAAAGGGGTGTATTCAGAATCTCTCCTTTACAAATCCTACATTGTATTGTCTTCTGGGAAATTCTAGATCAGTATTAGCCATTTCTGCTGCCTCCGTGTGGCTGAATCCTGTGATCTAAGTGTCCTTTATTTCCCAATGAGCCTTTATAATCATGTTCACTTTTCCCTTCACTCCAGAGTTATCAAGGTCTGATTTAATTGCCATGATCACCTGAGGAAAAAAAGAGGAAAAAAATTGAATCCACGGAGTTGTAGGGTATGGTTACACTTACAAGATTATAGCGCCATAGGTTATAGCGGTCCCCTTATACAGGAATATGTATAGCGCTATTGTATGTCCACACTCAGATGCTCCTGCGGTATAGCATGGCCACATTTGGGGCACTTAATGCGGCATTAAGAGCAGCGCATTAGGGCAGGCATCCCAGCATTCAGCTGGGTGCAACGTGCTTTTTAAACGAGGGGGGTGAGGGGGGACGCGTTGTGTGTATGCGGAGGGAGAGAGACAGTGGTTTTTCCGTTTTTCTGAAAGCCTGTCAGTGAGCCTCCGTTCACAGAAGGCTTTGTTTTCACACAGGCTCCCTCCTTAAACATTTGCATTGCTTATCTGCCGAGTTAAGAAAGAAACTCTAAAGAGGTACTTCCGCATTCCTCCAGCCGAGTTCAAAACAAAGGGAAGAGACGTCAATTGCCTTAAATGGCTCTAGGCATCTCCAGAGATTACTTGTAGCGCAGTGGATGTCCACATCCTTGCTGTAGCGCTACAGCAGCTGCGCTACAGCCCTTATTCCCCATGCGGAGGTGGATTAATAATAGCGCTATAACTCTGGAGTTATAGCGCTCTACGTGCCTTGCCAGTGTGGACGGGGAGGAGGTTATAGCACTCGTGGGGGCTTTATAGCGCTATAAAGTGCCAGTGTAACCATGGCCGTAGGTTTTATCAACCAAAACACATCAATGAGTGCAGGCTTTTGTAATCAGTAAGGCCCTACTTAATTAGCAATATTGCAGGAATTGCAGATCCTGCAAAGTTAGGCTTCCACTGCAGTTTTGACAGTGCGAGTGTGGCTGTGCACGGGGCTGAGAGCGGGAGCCCCAGGCCCACACTCAGCCCTGGGTTGCTGACTGTGAGAGCCCCTGCTCTCAGCCCCAGGCTGTCAATAGCGGGAGCCCCTGCTCTCAGCCCTGAACTCTCGCTGTCAGCCCCAGGTTCCCACTTTTAGCCTCAGGTGGCCAGAGCTGTCACTCTCAGCCCTGGACTGCTGCTCTCAGCCCCCGGTGGCTGACCTCAGGAGCCCCCGCTCTGAGTCACAGGTGGCCGACAGAAGGAAATCGCGCAAAAGTAATAATAATGGATCTTATTACCGCAAATAATAAAGCCCATTATTACTTTTCTGTGATTTTCCATTGCTTGTCTGCAGCTCAGCCACAATTTTTGAACAATCATCCGGCTACTCGAGTAGGGCCTGAAATAATCAGGCTAATAATGATCTCCAGACACTGCTAAATATGGAGGGGGGAAAAAAACCCCAAATAAAACAGAGCTCTAAACAAACATTTCACAAGACTGACTTTTTTCACATCATGTGAGAATTTCAGTTTGGGCTTATTTATTTGGGGGTGTGGTCTTGAGATGCTAAGAGACAAATTCTGGCATTTATGTAAATAAGAAATGTTTTGTAACCTTCCTCATTGCCAAAACCCCAATCATAGTCCCTACAGGATACAAAAGGAATGATAAGTTCTGAAGAAGGATAAACAACCTTCATAATTTAAATGGCTAGAAACACAGTAGAAAGTGGATCACACTTCATATCTAATCAAGCAGTTTCATTTGTGTCATGTATACCAAGGAGACTTATATTTCTGTTCCCAAGATGAAGGTCAACTCTGCCTAGATACCATCTGATTCAGGGCCATAAAATGCTTGAGTAAAGTGGGCTTTCTGAGGGAATTAAGTGGATGGAATTCACATGCTTCATTAGGGTTTCAGCCGTCAGCTATCTTTGTTGCAATCTGTCATCTGAAACAGTGATCACAGCACTTGCATATCACCTTCTCAGCCATTAGGTTTAGCCACTCATGTGTTCAGTGGATTCTTTCCAAACCCATCTTCAAAAGCTCCCTTTCCTGAGCCTCCCTCTGAGGTACAAATGGATTGCAAACACTGCCCTGATGGCATATCTACTCTACCTGCACCCAACCACTCCTTCTACCCTGCAGATCCAGAGGTCTAGATAGCATACAAGGCCCCTACATTTGGATTTCCATAGTTTTACATTTCCCACTCAAGCCTTCATTCATAACCAGTGCAGCTGTTGACATTTTGATTTGTAAAAGTGAGGGTAAAAGAGATCTGATTTTTAGATGGTGCATGATTTCCAAAAT
Organism: Dermatemys mawii; assembly: GCA_007922305.1. Taxonomy (NCBI): domain Eukaryota; kingdom Metazoa; phylum Chordata; order Testudines; family Dermatemydidae; genus Dermatemys; species Dermatemys mawii. The sequence continues at coordinate 56,851,006 of ML677341.1, forward strand.
TTAAATTCTCACATTACTGATCAGCTATAAATTGCATTGTTTTCTGACATTTTTGTGTCCTATCTTCTAATTAGGAAGCTTAGCTTAGTTCTTTCCACTAAATGCCTTAATTGTCTGCAAATCTTTGTTTACAGACTCTCATTGAAATGATTGTAAGAAAAAAAAGCTAGTACAAGTGACAAACCATAGGAAATTAGCCCTCCTTATGGGAAAGGTAGTGAGAAATATAGAGCATTTCACCTCTAGAACAGTAGTTCAAATCCCACCAAGACCATTAATAGCTAGCTGTTTAAGGATCTCTATAAAATTAGTGTGTTGTCTTAGTATATAGGTTGTGAACAGATGTCCACATCTTAAAAATCCCCCACGAAACTGGAACTAATTTGTACCTTATTGGAAGTCTCAGCAAGGAGGCCAATGACTGTGTTAGCATGGAGATTAAACTAGCCCCTCACTCACAAAATGGTGGTCTAGGTGGCAGTTGAGACACATTGGTGTGCCAATACTGAGAAACTTGCTGCCTTCATAGCATACCTGTTCTTTGGATAAATGGAGAAACGCAGTCTCTGTGGCTATCAATCTGACTCCTTAGGTGAGCATCAAATTGAAGTTTAAAGTAGAAAATTAACCATGGATATTGTCTGACAAACTCAAAAAGGCAACAGGACTGATTCAGGCCAGTTTAAATCTGGAATATCTGCATTGAAGTCAATGGAGTTACTCCATTGTAAATCTATTGTGAGATGAGAATTGTGCCCTATTGTGTATAATAACATCCAAATCATTTAAAAGAACACAGAAATCAAAGAGCTATAAAATGGACACTCTAGTTATCTGTAGATAGTGTGTGTGGCTTTCATCAATCTCAGCATTTAAGTTGAGAGCTGTAATATGCAAAATCCTTACAGAGCAGTAGTTTTTCCTTCTAGGGCAGTGAACCCCAGAAATAAATGATACATTCCTGGAGCTATTGCTTTTCTGGGAATACTTTACACAGTCTTGTGGAAGGTTTGAATGTGAAGTAACGAAGATATTTGTGTGAACCAGTTGTGTGCAACCCCAGTTTTTATTCCATATTCACAGTATTTTATGTCACATCAGAAGGGAAATACAGTAGATGTACAGTATATTATGCTGACAATGGTTAATTTGCTTGGGAATATACATAGTTAGAAAGTCCAGACCACTGATTTGAACACAAGAGACTTTATAACTGTAAGACTTTCAGGGTGGCCAGAATGTCTTCACTTCTATTCATTTTTGTATTGCTCTCTGAAATATGAGCTTCTGAAGGAAAGCAGATTTCTTTAAGAACATCTCCTCTTGTATTACATGTTACATAACAAGTTATAGATTTCTCCTTTTCACTTGTGGGCATGAATGCCTTCACTAAAAGCAACTTCTAAGGAATTGTGTATCACAAAACTGCAAAATTTCTAGCAATTCTGTGTGATCTAATTATTATAGCTATAATGACTGTTAGCTTAGGTCACTCCACATGGACTCCTCCCGAGGGTCCAAATGACAGTCTGGACCTATACCCAGAATGCTTCCGCTGACGTGCACAGACAGAAATTGTGGAAAAACAACATCGCCTGCCTCACAACCTAAGTTGTGCAGAACGCAATGCTACCCACAGCCTCAGAAACAATCCTGACATCATAATCAAAGAGGCTGATAAAGGAGGTGCTGTTGTCATCATGGACAGGTATGTCTACCAAAAGGAGGCTACCAGACAACTCTCCAGCACCAATTTCTACAGGTCACTTCCCTCAGATCCCACTGAGGAATATACTAAGAAACTGCACCATCCACTCAGGACACTCCCTACACTAATACAGGAACAAATTAACATACCCTTAGAGCTGTGACCGGGGTTATTCTATCTATTACCCAAGATCCACAAACCTGGAAATCCTGGACGCCCCATCATCTCGGGCACTGGCACTCTCACTGAAGGACTGTCTGGATATGTGGACTCTCTACTCAGACCCTACGCCACCAGCACTCCCAGCTAGCTCCGTGACACCACCGACTTCCTGAGAAAATTACAATGCATTGATGATCTTCCAGAAAAAAACCATCCTAGCCACCATGGATGTAGAGGCTCTCTACACAAACATCCCACACAGAGATGGAATACAAGCTGTCAGGAACAGTATCCCTGATGATGCCGCAGCACAAGTGGTTGCTGAGCTCTGTGACTTTATCCTCATACACAATTATTTAAACTTTGGTGACAATATATACCTCCAGACTAGTGGCACCGCTCTGGGCACCCACATGGCCCCACGGTATGCCAACATCTTTATGGCTGACCTGGAACAACGCTTCCTCAATTCTCGTCCACTCATGCGCCTTCTCTAGCTATGCTACACTGATGACATCTTCATCATCTAGACCCATGGGAAAGAAACTCTGGAAGAATTCCACCATGATTTCAACAGCTTCCACCCCACCATCCACCTCAGCCTGGACCAGTCTACAGGGGAGGCCCACTTCCTAGACACGACGGTGTAAATTAATGACGGCCACATCAACACCACCCTATACTGAAAACCCACCGACAGCTATGCCTACCTTCATGCCACTAGCTTCAATCCCGGGCACACCACACGATCCATTGTCTACAGCCAAGCACTGAGGTACAATCGTATTTGCTCCAACTCCTCAGACAGAGACCAACACCTACAAGATCTCCACCAAGCTTTCTCAAAACTAGAATACCCGCACAAGGAAATAAGGACACAGATCAACAGAGCCAGACGTGTACCCAGAAGCCTGCTGCTACAAGACAAGCCCAAGAAAGAAAACAACAGAACACCACTGGCCATCACCTACAGTACTCAGTTAAAGCCTCTCCAACACATCATCAGTGATCTACAACCTATCCTGGACAACAATCCCTCGCTTTCACAGGCCTTGGGAGGCAGGCCAGTCCTGGCCCACAGACAACCCGCCAGTCTCAAGCATATTCTCACCAGCAACAGCGCACTGCGCCATAACAACTCTAACTCAGGAACCAATCCATGCAACAAACCTTGATGCCAACTCTGCCCACATATCTACACCAGCAACACCATCATAGGACCTAACCAGATCAGCCACACCATCACTGGTTCATTCACCTGCACATCTACCAATGTAATATACGCCATTATGTGCCAGCAATGTCCCTCTGCTATGTACATAGGCCAAACTGTATGGTCCCTACGAAACAGGATAAATGGACACAAATCAGATATCAGGAATGGCAATGTACAAAAACATGTAGGAGAACACTTCAGTCTCCCTGCACACACGATTACAGATTTAACAGTCACCATATTGCAGCAAAAAAAAAAAAAAAAACCTTCAAGACCAGACTGCAAAGAGAAACTGCAGAGCTGCAATTCATTTGCAAATTTGACACAATCAACTCAGGACTGAAAAGGGATTATGAGTGGCTAGCTAACTACAAAAGCAGTTTCTCTTCTCTCGCTGTTCACACCTCCAGTTCAGCTGCCAGAGGAATACCTCATCCTCCCTGATTAGAGATAACAAGCTGATTCAGCCTCATTGGACTAACCCTGTTATCTCTAAACTGGTTCTTGCCTACCTATTTATACCTGCCCCAGGATACTTGCACTGAATGCATCCAATGAAGTGGGTATTAGCCCACGAAAACTTATGCTTCAATACGTCAGTTAGTCTTTAAGGTGTGTGACAAAGCTCTGTCCTTTTCTTTGTGGATCCTGCGTTTCCTGGCGGATTTTCAGTAGCCTCAGAGGCTCACTGTAACCCTCCACGTAGCCCTTTTCTCTCTAGAGACAAGGTCACAGCCTATCGAGCCATTTTCATCGTAAGCCATTGAGGAGAAGCTATCCTTCCTGGCACAGTCTCTATTGTCTCCCAATCTCAGAGACTAATTAGGGGAGGCAGAAAGGGGGGAGCCCAGGCCCGCCCTCTACTCCGGACTCCAGCCCAGGGACCCTAATAGTATCAGCTAAGATGGCTGATCTTTTAGCCACAAAACACAATACAATTCCCTTGGCTACTTCCCCATAGCAGTCTCCGCTTCTTCAAACTCCACTTCACCCTTACTTCAGGGCCTCCTTCCTTGCATATGATATTTTGTCTACCACTCAGTCTCACCAACAACACAACTTTCTTCCACAGCTCCAACACCCACCTGACTAACTGGAAGGCTTTTAACTGGTTTCAGCCAGTCCCTGATTGGCTTCAGGTGTCTCAATCAGGCTAGCTGTTTCTGCTGATTTCTAGAAGGTTCCAGTGGTACCAGGGATTTGTTTAGCCTGAGACTCACATATCTGTTCTTCAGCACTTTCCTATAGCCATCTGGCCTTGCCCCATCACAGGTGCCACAAGACTCTTTGTCACTTCTGCAGTTCCAGACTAACACAGCTACCTCTCTGATTCTTAGGTCACTTTGTTATACACTACATCATTTGGCATGTGTAACTATGTATCAAGTAAATGTACTAGCAAAGATTTACAGAAGTGACTAGTGAGTTGTAAAAGTGAGAGTAAATGGGGTCTGATGTCCAGATGCTGCATGCTTATCACTTTCTAGAAATTAGACCACTTGATGATATTTCACACCTTGGGTACCAAAATCTGAAAAATCCAGAACCACAAGTCTAAATGTAAATTTGTTGGCACTTTATGTAAACTACTGCAGACATTGGCTATCAGGGCTCAATTCATATTTTTTTACATGGCTAGAATATCACCCTAAACCTATACTTCATTTCCTTCTCTGAAATTCTCATCCAGTCTTGAGATTTATCATGAAGTTATAGCTGAAGAGACGTAATAAATCATCAAGCCTATCCACCTGCCCGTGGAAGAATATTCCCTATATTCTAGAATGCTTTATCTAGCTTGGTTTTAAATTACTCAAGCACTGGGACTTCCATCATTTCCCTTTGGAGACAATTCAAAAAGATATAATGGGTTAGACACAAATGTTGACTAAGGAGGCAAGTTAGCACTAACCCTATGTTCACAAGGTTCACATTGCTAATAGCAAATGCCTAATGAAACAATAATACAAAATTGCTCCATGTCAGATGTTTCCAAACTGTGTTCTGAAAACCACTGGTGGTTTGTGTAGAGCCGACTGATCACACCTAATAATCCACCTCATTTTTCCAAATGCCTGGTGTCCCGACTGCTGATAGTAATGGAGATGTCGGTACTATAGAGCTGATTTTATGGCAGGTTCATCTGTAAAATACTCTAATGGGAAAAATATTCTTTTCACAAACCTGCAAAATACATTTTAGATTTTAAAGACTGCCATTACCACTGTTTCTATCAAATTTTATAACTCTGTTATAAAACACATGCCGGGCTGTTTCACTGAAGTTTAATCTCACACAGTATAAGGCTGGGTCAGTGCCATGTGCCTGGGTTATGCATTAATATAGATTCCTCAGCTTTGAAGGCAAACCTGCTGGGTATCATATATTGGGATGTATCATTTCAATTTCATATCAGTATAAGCTTAAAAGGTAACTTTTAATATCTTTGTTGTTGTCTGAATATGGAATGAAACCTCTTAAGCAACCATTTTAGGGACCAACAAAAGTCAGTTACGTTAGCAAAGTTAGGGCCTGATCCAAAGCCCACTGAAGTCAGTGGAAAGATTCACACAGACTTCAATGTGCTTTGGATCAGATCATTGTTCTTTAACTAAATGTTGAACAAAATTCTACTGTTAGCCTTTGGGAGACCTTAAAGCTTTGTTTAAAACAAGGGATTATTTATTGAAGGTGTCCGCAGTGCAGGTTCCACTGCATATATATTAGACATAGTGAATAAAATCCATCTATCCTCTCTTACCATGTATAATGGAGACAGGCACATACCCCACACATGCAATGGGGATAGTTATGTGGTACATAAATTTACAACCATCTGATAAACTACATTTATCATGCACACTGCCAATTCTAATTGCACTCTGCTCATTTTATCTAGGGTTACTACTAATATTTTAAATATAAGGCAGCCACCCTGAGCTTTGGAATCAAAATCAGATTCATTAATAAATAACAGATAAGGCATTGGATCTTGCTCTTGCATATTTGGGTGCATTGTATCCTAGCCCATAGGTGATTGAAAACAGTTCTGAGATCTGAGAGAATACAATGGTTCACATTGTAATAGACTTGGTTTTGATTGGTTGAATATGACTGTAACTCATTGGTGGAGTGAAAAAAAGCCCAATAAGTGTGTATGGACTATTGTCACCCATTGTAATGTATTATATGATACTAAAGAGGAAAATAATATGGGAATCAAAGAAATAAAGCACCAGAATAAAACTGAGAAATCTCGGGTACTAATATATGGCTTTGAAAGCTGGAGATCTTCTAAAATTTTAGAAAACTAGACACCTTTGAAAATAAGTGGATCCGAAAGATTCTGGTCATTGACTGGAAAGACTTAGCCCTCAACAAAGTGATTTGAGAGATCACCAAGCAGCGGATTCCTTTCTTCCAGAATCAGAAAGAAGTGACAGACATATTTGAGGGATGTACTCTGGATGCCAACCAGAGATTCCAACGTGAAGCTGACAAGTGTGAAACCAACATGTATGAGGAAACAAAGAGGCTGAAGAAAAACTTGAAGAAGAACCCTTACTAGTGAGGACAGAATAATCATTCTCAACACCACAGAGCAAATGGAAGCAGCAACAAATGACAAAGAGCATTTAAACAGTCTGAACTGGACTTTGAACCTCACACTACCTTGAGATGAACCGAATGTTGGGAGTAACATTCACACACTTCACTGAGGTGAAATGGAACAGAGGATGTGTGAATTTGGGAAGACTATGCTATGTGTTTCAAGGGGACATTCTCAGTCTCCCTCTTGCATACTGCCTCAGCTTCAACACCTGAGCCTGTCCTAGGGTGACCAGACAGAAAAATCAGGATGGGGGTGAGGTGTAATAGGAGCCTATATAAGAAAAACACCCAAAATCAGGACTGTCCGTATAAAATTGGAACATGTGGTCACTCTAGCCTGTTTGGCTACACCAAGATACACTATCGAGAGTCTACGTTGTATTGTCTCAAACGGAGTCAGTCTAGGGATCCGCTAAAAATCTTCCATAGATTTTTATGCCAGAATGGATCATGATCATCGTCTTGAATAACACGGATTATATAATTTCACCCAGCTATTCCTTCATTAAGCCCACTATGTTGTGGTTGAGCTAGAGCATAGATTTTATAAAGACAACCAGTCTTGACTTAAAGGAGTACTTGCCACATCCTTTGGTAAATGTGCCACATCCTATTTAAAAGATTAATTTCCCTCACTTTAAAATTTGCATCTTATTTTCAGTTTTAATAAAGATGCAGATACTGTTGCGCATACTCAGAAGTAATGATTCTGCTGATTAGAATTTGTGTGCTTTCATGCCATTCCCTCTAAAACTTAGTCTGTTGCATAATAAGGATTAGTACAGAATACTACTAATACAGCTAGAAGAGAATATAACCATACACATTCTCACTAGATAGAACATCCATGATCTTCTACTCACTCTGCTTTCTCTGTACTAGCTGCCTTGAAATGGTAGAATGGTAGAATGGTAGAATGGTAGAATGGCTTATTTATTCAAAAATATGATAATAGTGAAGGATGTGGCTATAATGGAGACCTCTTTAGGTATCAGCCCTCTGACACAGTCCGTCCTATAGCGCCTTAGGTTGGCAGGTAAAAAATGTTGAATATCTGCTTCAGTATATACCTCCCCACTTTCTAAAACAGTGAATTGTTCAGAGGTTATAATTTTTTAAAATAATTGTTTATCCTTGTCTAACACTCCCCTTCCTTTGCATTCCAAATTGTCACTTTGATTGGTATTTCTTGGAATTTATTATGTGTGTATGAATGGTTGTGTCCGTAGATAGATATAATTGTAGAAAGTAAGAGAAGAAGTTACCAATATTTATTTTTTATTTATTACATATAAGCACCTATCTCCTGATAACTTAGGTCTTACTGTTATACCTCTGTTTTAGTGTGTTTTGAATATTTATGCTAGCACAGTTTCTAATTTCCATTCAGATTAATTTGTTTTATTCAGTCCCCTTTTAAAGTTGTGTCCCAGCTGTCCTGACTTTTTTGGCAAACTGGGAACTTGTCCTGTTTGATCTCGCCAACCGACCCTATGCCCAGTTTGGCAAAAAAAAAGGGGGGGGCATATCCCCCTAGCTGGGAACATTTAGGGGGTGAGTGGCGATGGCAGGTGACTCGCCCAGCCCCACACTTACTCCTTGTAAGTGATTAGCTTATTATTTGAAGCATGACATTTGATTAATATAATAGCTGTCTCATCTTACTTCATGCACCACAGTAATAGTGGTCATGAAAATTATCCCACCACAATATTCTGAGTTGACATTAGCAACTGGATAATTCTCTTTGTAGAGAAGTATTCTCTTCCATATGTTCTAAATTTAATGCTGTTTAGTTTCGTTGTAAATGTCCATTTTTTGGCATTATATGAGAGGATAAAAAGAAAGGAGCTTCACTGCACTCTTCTTTATTTGCACCTCTCATTTGCATGCACCGGCAGCATTCTGTGCTGACACTGCATCTGCAAAACATCCCTAATTCTTTCCTGTAGCTTGTTTCATACACGTCCTGCCCCCAGGAACCCATATGGGTGTCTTGTGGATATCAGCAGTCACTTGCTCCTTTTTTGTCCTGAAAATTTCCATCTAAAGCATCGGTTCTGAGGAAGCTAAAAATTTGATGCCAATTGAAATGTGATTAGACACACTAGGCAGAGTTGATATCCCGCATGGTACTATTATCATAAATATGTGTGAAGAGTAACTGCTAAATTTTGCATGCACTACATGAGGTTTTAGCTGTAGAACCACTTTTAAAGTCAATCGGAGCTGGGCTGCTAAAATGCCATGTAATGGACATATTCTGCTCTCTTCCACCAGTATAAATTTGAAGTAAGGTTTGAAGGCATTACTCCAGATTTACAATAGCACACCTGCAGGATTTGGCCTATTACTTTGAAAAGGTAAACAAGAGTCAGTACAGACATTGTGTTTGATCTCCCTAAAACAATTACCCACATAAGGATAATGAAAACAAGTTTAATTCAGGAAACACAGTCTCTCTTGCTGTACAAATAAAGTATTTAATTGATTTTTGTTGTTGTTGTTTTTCCTGCTTTCCCATAAACCAGGATGGTTTTAGGGAATTTACATATTTCGTTGATGTGTTTTCTAAAATGAAGAGCCGTTATTACCAAGAGATGGAAAAAAGTAACAGGAAAGTGGTTCCAAATAAGCTGAACCCAAATGATGCTGCTTCTGTATGGGGGAAGGGGGATACTTCCTGTGTCTACAATTTCTTATCTCCTTTTACTTTAGCATTGTTTAAATGCCAGGGTTACCATGAATACTATGAAATGAACAACATTGATGGGTTGGATTTCTTTTTTTTATTGAAATACTGACCACTCTGTTGTTAAAAACTCTCCTTTTCCTGTGAGTATGTTAATGAAACAGAGTAACTAACCTATTTATTTTTTTAGGATTCTATAAAGCTCGATTTCAGCAGATGGATGGCTAAGTGAGCTCTCTAGTATTCAACAAATTCCTCTGATATATTTCTCAGTTTTTTGTTAACTTTTATTTTTACCCTTATGGGCTTTCAGAAGAGATCAGAGACTTACTTTTACCCAGCTTTGCTTTCAGTTTCAATCTTCATTCATTTTCCTATGTGGTGCCCTTTTTTCTCCAGGCCGGTGTGCTAATTTCACATGTATTGTAGTGCCTTGTTGTGCCTGAGCAGCTCATTATAACTGTTTAGTTGGCCACAGCGTATTCTGGGGTTTGACTCTGGGTGGAATGCCATAAGTAAACCATATCTACTGAACAATGGCCTTTAATATACAAATATATACATTATATGGGTATCATGAAACCTGTACACAAGGCCAACCACCTCTGTGTTAATAGACCACCCCAAAATATCCGCACACATGCTGAGTACATGTCTGATCATCCTTACTTGGAAGCCCACCTTGTTTAAGCAATCAGCTTTTATTAGTCAATTGTGTGGTTGCTTAAGAGAGCTTTCATTGTAGAAAAGTATATTTAGAATAGCGACTGTTATCTTCTAGCAGTAGAGTAAAGTTCTGAGCTCTGCCTTATATGGAAAACAACTAGACGCTATAAGATTAAACCTAAATGAGTAAAACATGATAGATGGACAATGGGCTACATGCTGGGACCATTTAGAAACTGAGTTAGGCTTGAGAATGTGGTGTTAAGAACAATTTCAGAAAGCGATCATATTGCACTGGGGCTTTGGTCTGCATTGGCTGGGCAGACTTCAAGGTAAAGTTCAACAAACCACTTCTGCTTCCATGCAAGAAAGCCGCAGCTGAGGTCAGCGGAGATGCTTGAGATGGAGACCCCTGACTGTAATGAGACCAGGCAAAGGCTTAAGCTGTGGACTTTGGTTCCCTCCATCATCTGCCAAAGCACAGATTTGTTAGTCCTCTTGGCATGCTGCAAAGCCCTTCTGGGCTTAACATTAAACAGGGTTATTATAATTGTTTGGGGAAATTAAATTAGGATGATCCTGTCTGGGCAATTTGTTTGTTATGGATTTTTTTCCTGTTACTTGTAGTTTAGTTCTGGTACCACACCTAGACCTATAAATAGGTGATGCATAATTTGAAATAAATAAATAGAAGCACAACTCTTAGATTCAACATGTGGTGAGGCTGGGAGACAGGAGCTCCATATAACGTCTTTGCTTTCAACTTTTAACTGAGGAAATATATTTCTCCCACCAGTGCTGTGAGATGAAAAGTGCTAAACATGATTGTTAATTACTGTATCAGTAAGATAATTATTTTATCATATATTGTTTTTATATGTAAGACATACAGCTTATCAGTGAAATTTTCAAAGGGACTTAAGAACCAAAATCCCATTTCAAAGGAGACTTAGGCACTTGAGAGTCTGAGTCTTACTGAAAGTCAATAGGACTCAGGCTCCTAAGTCACTCAGGCACTTTTGAAAACTTCTCCCCATTATAGGTGGTGCAGATAGTAACAGTATTGTCCATCAATGTTGTCCATCTCTTTCCATTTGAGAAGCCTGTGTACAGTTACTTATAATGGTGCCAAACTGTTTAACCATTTGAATTGAAATTTTGCATGCTGAATGCTTGCCACACGCTGAAATTTCAGCCAAAATGCACCAGCCCTTTCTCCAAACAAGATAGGGGAAAATATGTAGTTTTGCAGTTCTTAGAAATATTGTTACAACAATTTCACCATTTCTAGCACCTCCATGTTTTGGAACAGGAACTTGAAATTTGGTGGGAGCATGCATAAGGGATATAGGTGACTGGGATGAGGAATCACAGGTGGGGTGGGCACTAGGACTTGGAGCCAAAGAAGAGAGATAGGGGACACTGAGACTCAGAGACAAGGATGGGGTGTGGAGAGGCCAGAGGCAGAAGTAGTACATTTTGAGGGGGACATGGGCATAACAGATTTTAATAATTAATGCTCTCAACCTGGAATAAAGCCCAGGATTCCTGAGCCTCACCCTAGCAAGTTATAATTGATCAATCATTTAAGGCTGCTGGCATCCTGTGCACTGAATGAGACAGTGGTCTTGAGGAAAAATAGTATGTGGTGGTGTAATTAAAAGACTGTATCATAATGTATAAGCTGCAGGGCCCAAATGAAGGTTGCACAGGCAACCTTAACTCTGTCATTTCCTCAGATTTGTGTGTTTGACTTTACAATCTTAATTTCCTTAAAATGTATTTATTGTGTCTAATATCTATATATGTTGGTATTCTATTTCCTAGCTTTGGGAATATTTGATTTATGAAAACAAAAGGGAAAGATGAAGTTTAAAGTTTACTTCCCGGAAGCACATTCTAATTCCTGTATTTCTTCTTTCCTTTCTCCCTCCTTCCTTCTCTTTAGTTTCCTTTTTTCTTATGTTATGTTTCCATTTGCCTTGTAGTTTATCCAGTCTCATTCATCCTAGTATTTCACAATATACTGTTTCTTGTCCTCTCTCAGCTTATTATTTAAGATCTTTTAAAATTATATGCAGAACATTTCTGTTGTACTTTTTCTCCACCTTGAATAGTAAATCAACTCAACTTCCTCTGAAAGCCAGGTCTGCTGTCTATGTCCAATTCCTCCTGCCTTGAACTATTTAGAAGTGAATAGCCATTGAGAATACTGCTGATGGGAAGTGTTCTCTCATCATAATGGAACGGCTTGTGGTGTAAAGCTGGTATATCTGTCTCTGCCTACTTGCTGTTAGCCTCCTCTGTATAAGGGCATGTCAACTGCAGGAAGGGAAGCAGTCAGAACATTCCCTGCTCTGGAACATAGACTCTCAACCTTTCCAGACTATTTTCAAGAGTCTGATTTGTCTTGTATACCCCAAGTTTCACCTCACTTAAAAATTACTTGCTTACAAAATTAGACATAAAAATATAAAGGTGTCACAGCACGCTGTTGCTGAAAAATTGCTCACTTTCTCATTTTTACCATGTAATAATAAAATAAATCAACTGGGATATATATATTGTACTTACACGTCAGTGTATAGCATATAGAACAGTATAAACAAGTAGTGTCTGCATGAAATTTTAGTTTGTACTCACTTTACTTTCTTGTAGCCTGTTGTAAAACTAGGCAGATATCTAGATGAGTTGATGTACCCTCTCAAAGACCTCTGTGTCCCCCCAGGAGTACAGGTACCCCTGGTTGAGAACCACTGGTCTGGTGAAATAAATATCCCCTGGGACTGTTCTAGTTGAGGTAAGTCAGAACATCCCTCAGGCTGCTTTCATATGTACCATGGACCAGGCCAACTCCTGGCTGCACCCAGAATATTAAAGAGGGTTGGTGAGGCAGGAAATATGGAATAACGCTACCTCCACTGCTCCTCCTGAGGTGCCTGGCCCCTGTCCTGTTATACTGCTCCATATCATCTCAGCATTCAAAAAATCCTAGGCCGTTCTTGGCTGTTTTCTCTATTGTTCATGTAAAATGTACCACTGCTCTGTGATGGATCACACATGCTCAAGTGTGTGTTATAATAAACCCTAATGCTTCTGCAGCTATGGAATTTCTGCTTCAACTCGAGTGTTAGGAGGTTAATACTACTGAACCAGAAGAACCTGTTCTTCCCCTGCAAACAGTCATGAAGTTAGATCTGGACATGGACATGTTACAGCATTGTGGCTGAAGAGCTTACACAGTAAGTGGCAGGCTTTGGGTGGCCCAAACTGCCTTTTCCCCTGTTGTCCCATGAAGAATATTAAGCCATATATTATGTAGGCATTTCAGGCACGATGCCTTTCTTTGCAGTACTTGCTAAAATGCCATGGGATTTTTTTAGTGTTGTTGCTTTTAAACTTGATGAGTGAAAGGAGGGGAAATCACAGGACATCTTAAAAAAAATTCATTGTGCATATAATTTTCCAGTGGCTCTAGGGGCTTGAGTCTGTTCCCTAATTAAATATGAATCTAGTTCACCAGACTGTTTCCATATTAATAAAGAAAATATTCTAGTGCTTCATTCAGCTTGGTCATATTATCCATAGCTCCCAGTACATCATAAAACCGTCTTCCCCTTTTTTGTGGTAACTGCTTTTATGTCTGTGAATGGTAAGCACATGCAGCCTATAAGTCTCCCAATGCCAGATATTGATTCCCAAGCACCTTCGAAAATTCTCAGCCCCATGCTGGATGCTCTATTCCACTCTTTGCCCTCTTACTTTATTATGAACCTTTGTTTTGCAAAATTATACTGATTTGCTACAACAGCTTGATTTAACTGTTGCATTTAATTTTATGACTGAATGTCATGAATAATTTGCCGTTCAGTTAACCTCATTCAGTTTGGGAGTATTGCAACCGTTCCCTATTGTAAACTGTGCAATTACAGTACATCTTGAGTCCCCAACTGGGATGTATTTGGATCAGTATGTAAACACTTGTGATGCTGGAGAGTATAAAAATAAGGTAGTTCTAGCAGCAGTCTTCTGCATTAGAAGCTACTGAGAATATAACCAAAGGAGGGAAATTACAGAAAAATGAACACTGCCTTAAGGCTAACAAAATCTTTTTCTTTTCCAAGTTCCTTCTCCTATTCCTTGACTGAATACCCTCTCATACTACTTAAAGTTTCAGTCTTGTCTGCCAAACTGCTAAACAAACAACTGTTTCAGAATCCCTCGTGTTCTTTACTTCTCCAGTTCTTTTGCCTCAACCTGTCCTTCCCCCTCCTCCTCATCACCAGTTCCGTGGTTGTCCAAAATCCTCTTCCCCATCCCTGGACTTCACTGGACTTCTTAACCTACTGGAGGGAAAAAGAAGCAGTCAAGCTCTTTCTGCTCCATGGTTCTCCATCTATTGTTGGAAGGCCATAAACATAGTCAGTGTGGCTTGGCTAAATCTGGGAGAAGAGAAGAGCCATGAGTGTAAGCAGCTTCGCTGTAGAAAGTGGCAGCTGTAAAAGACAGGGTAAGAGTCTTCAAAGATGGTTCATTTCAGGTTGCCTTTCGCTAGGCACACTGAGCTTTCTTTAACTATCATCCAGGTGACACGTAGAGAAAGAGGTTTTCCCATAATATAGGGAAAAGCTTTGGCCATAACTTTGAGATGGTGTTCCAGTTGGAATTTTGGATTTAAGACAGTGGATTGCTGTTTTTCATGGGAGACCTTTTACCAGAGTGCTATGCCCTGGAGATGTCTTAGAAGAAATGCTGGATAGGATTATGCTCCTCACCCCTTTTCAATCTGGGCTGTGCGCCATTGGCTCAGACTATTCAACATAGTCCCAAGGTAGGGATTTATGGTGACAGAATAAAAAATAAGATTTATTTTTATTTAGATGACCTGTTGATGTTCATCAACGCTCTGCCTGCTCTCAATTTCCAGTATTTTAACATCATAATTAAACAAGCTGAGTTTAGTGCCAAATGTCTCAAGCTGTGACAATTTAAATGAGTGAAATTTCAAAAGATAATGAGTGTGATTCGAAACACTCTGGAAAGTCCTTCCCCAGGAGAGTGAGATACATTAAAACATGTTTAAAAATTACCCAGAAAAAGTGACACAACAAACGAATGAGACTTGGCAGATCCGTTGACAAGATTAATCTATAAAAATTTGTGGCTGATCGTATTAGGACTGGAAAAAATGTAAATGGAAAACTGTTTGCTAAGCATGTGTTATACATTTAGGTTCCAATACAAATAGGTTTGAATTAATCTCATCCTCCCAACCTCCAGTGTTAATGGAAATGAATATTGGACTTGGATTGGAATATCAAATCAGATGAACCAAATATAAATGAAGAAAAAGGTTTAGGAGCCCTGTTTCAGGGCTTTTGCCATCACCTGTCAGACTTGCACGAATAAACCTTCCCAAAATTACGAAGAAAATTTCAGGTTGTGGGGGATTTTCTCCTTATGCCTTCAGAAGTTTACCAGATATTTGAAGGCTGCTTGCTTTCTTAGTAACTGGTATGACATCTCATCTTGCTGGTTGCAGGCAGTATAAAGCTGACTGTAAGACTCAGGTAGCTACTGGAGCCAGTACCAGTTTGAGATCATTTTAAATGCACCTTTCAGATGAAACATAAGTGAACTGAGAGGAGAATTTGGCTCAGTCTTTATACAAATTTGGCTGCATTTCAGCGATGGCTAAAATAATCCTTATGTATGTATAATATTATTTGTATATAGTTCGTACATTGTTTGTAAAGCTCTTTGGGATCTTTCTGGAAGGAAAGTGGTTTAGATGAATATAAATCATTTTAATTAAAATTGTTTCATAAGTGCATTTCCAATGACAGCTTGGGAGTTGAAAATCTGCTGTCTGCAACACAGTCATTGATCAGCAGGGAGAGTGCAGAAGTCAGCCCTGAGCCTCAAAAGTCTTTAAAGAACCTATAGATAGACCAGATAGACCTGGTGAAAGGAGTGGTATTTAGGGGGCAATTCTGGCTGGTGAAGGGACACACATAAATGGGAGTGTATTTCCAACAGTTAGTCTGGATTTTGGATCTCATGTGAATATTAGCCTGCATGAACAGTTGGCTTTTTCAGAGGACCCATGCTAAGTTAAGATGCTTTGGAGTGTCACTTGCTCTTCATCAGGAGACTTAAGCTGGAGAGTATTTATTAGCCTTTTAAAAATCTGTATTGGCCCAGCAGCATGATGAGGCAGCAATTTGGAATAAACATTTATAAGCTGGATGGGGAGGAGTAATGCAATTAACGTGAATTGGTTTCTTCCCATTTATTTATTTATTTTTGTGATGGTTCTAATAAAGTTCCCTGGGCATTTACTCTGGGAACTGAATACCGTTATGAGTTGAGTTCTATGAGCTTCCCACAGATATTGTTTGAAACTCAGTATCATGCAACAATTTTCATCATTGCAAGTCAATCTTGATGTAGATATCTGGTGTATATTGTCTGAAATTAGTTTGTAAGCTGCCCAGGGAAGAGATTGTGTTTTTATTTGCACTGGGAGATGCTTTGCATGCTATTTAAGAACCTTTCAAACAAATAATAAGACTCAATAAAGTTGTGCTGGCTATAGTGGGAGAAGCATGGTGCAGGATGGGGTATGTTTTCATTCTAAGGGAATTTGAGTTCATCACTCACAAACAGACCTTTTGTGCAATAGAGGCAGTTTGCTGTTTATGAAATGGATTCAACTCACTTTGCAGCAACTCTGGCAATTTTAAAAGCTGTATTGTCAGACTATGTAAGGAACCACATCCCTTTATAGAATGGTCGATATAGTGCAAAGGCCTTCAGAGAGAAGGGCAAGTAGGATGAAAGGGATGAGAGTTAAAAATAAACATCCACAGTGTGTTATTAGTTCACTCTGATCAGCATCAGGCCTATTTGTAAAGGTGTCTAAGTGTTGCCATTGGATTAAGTTAGAGCTGAAACTTTTTTAAAAAAGATAAATTCCTGGCACATTGCATGGCTCCCTCCTGTTGTTTGGATGTGCTTTCTAATTCCATTCTGAAGCTGGTGGTTTGGGTGGGAAGAAGAAGCCAGAAGAGAAGAATTATGGGACCCTCCATGTCCCATTGCTGTCTTTCTGTGGTGATTTTTTAAATTTTTGGTTACTATATTTGAATATTTTCCAAAGTATTATTTCCCCAAGTTTGATGGAAATTTTGTAAAGGGACTTTGCTTGAATCTGAATCTAAGATGAATCAGCCTAAAATTGTAAATGTTGCTGGTGCCTCTGGAAACATGGCTTGTGGTCCTAATTCCTGCTTTTGGAATGTCATGTGAAGTCAGAGAATTAAAGTAGTGTGCTCACTATTTTTTTTAAGTTTGCTTCAGTTATTTCACTGATGACAATGAATCCAAGAAATGTGTGATTCTGGGTTTATAAGGATGTAGATAATTTGATGGGGCCTGGCAATAGCCTTGCCCTCCTGCTTTGATGGATGACATGATTAAACAGGTCAGGTTTTTGCCAAAATAGAAAGTTTCACATACTCACTCAATGATAAACTGTCCTATTGTTTTTTTGTCTCCCCTTTTGTTTCTGAAGTCTTTCACAGGGAAGTTACTGCTTGTGCCTCCATTGTCCCAGTCTCAAGTATACTTCATTGTTTTGTTTCATCATTGTCCTAAATATTTTTTAAAAAGAACAAGAGTACTTGTGGCACCTTAGAGACTAACAAATTTATTTCAGCATAAATTTGTTAGTCTCTAAGGTGCCACAAGTTCTCCTGTTCTTTTTACGGATATAGACTAACACGGCTGCTACTCTGAAACCTGATTAATATTTTCGTTTTTTGATTTTCATCTTCTTTCTAGAGTACTTTCTTCAATGGTAGTTGATAGTTTTGATTACTGCCGGTATTATGCTGTTCACTGCTCCAATTACTGTACAAGTAACATTCAAAAATTGTTAAGCAGGTGTGACAAAGCTCCAAGTTTATACTTGTGGGTCCTGCGCTTCCTGGCAGATTGAGGGGCCTCAGAAACTCATCTAGGCCCCAGAGTGACCTCCTTTTCTCAGTATAATTGGCAAGAGTCACCGCCTAGTGAGTTACCTTCATCACAGGCCAGTATGGAAGATGGAAAAAGGGGGGGAGCCCGGGCCCGCCCTCTACTCCGGACTCCAGCCCAGGGACCCTAATAGTATCAGCTACGATGGCTGACCTTTTAGGCACAAAACACAATACAATTCCCTGGGCTACTTCTCCACAGCAGTCTCCGCTTCTTCAAACCCCATTTCACCCTTACCTCAGGGCCTCCTTCCTTCTGTATGATATGTTGTCCACCACTCAGTCTCACCAACAGCACAACTTCCTCTCACAGCTCCTGACACCCACACCCACCTGACTAACTGGGAGGTTTTAATCTGGTTTCAGACAGTCCCTGATTGGCTTCAGGTGTCCCAATTAGGCTAGCTGTTTCTACCCCTTTCTAGAAGGTTCTTTACTGGCCCCAGGTGTCTTGACTGGCCTGGAGTAGCTTTTGTTTGGCTATCCAGGGAACAGGGACCTGCACATCCTGAGACTAATATACCTGCCTTCCAGCACTCTCCTATATCCTTCTGGTCTGACTCCGTCACACAGGGTAAAATCAAACTATTGGTGTATTTAAGCACAACATAGAGAGATGCAAAACTGAATTCTAATTCTCTTTGTAGGTTTCAATATATTAATATTATTTCAGTATGCCATTCATGATGACCACTAGCACAAGTGGATTAATTTAAAATTAAGTTATACAAGATCACTTGCTAACAGAACAAAAGTGTCATACATATCTGCAGGGATTTGTTGCTTTACAGTTGCCAACTGGTATAGATTCACAGTCTGCCTCTCGTAGCATGATATCTTCCCTCAAAAGCTGTATATGTTGAAAAAATATATAAATATACCACAAGCCGGTAAAGATTTTCTAAATTAAAAAAATCAAGAAATCCTGAGTTGCATGGTGTTGTGCTAATATTTTTACCACTCTTTGCTGGAAATATATAATGAGGCAATGGCCGCTGAGCCCCTGCTGTCAACATACAAATATGAAACGTGGGTTCAATTACGAGCATTTCTATGTGATGCTTCAGTATCAGGAGTAAATCTGTTTATTTTATAATGATCCCCTAATTGTGTGAAGTTCCCTGTTAGCCAATAAGATGTCATGCCAGGAAAGCAGTTCCAAACCATTTTTTTTTGGGTGTATCTTTCTGTCTGGCCCATCTCCACTTCTACTATCATTTTCCCAGCCAGAGAAGCAGGTGCTCTGCTAAATTTTACCATTGACTTTAATGAGATTCTGGCATCCTGATTCTTCCTGGGAGGTTTGTGGTTTATCCATATGCCATTTAGATACTTGAATTAATCCTTTTAATCTTGCAGAACAGAATTAATTATCTCATGTTATGCTTGATTTTTGTCTGATACAAAAAGCGCATTCTACACTGCTTGCAAAAACAAAAAAATTCAAGTGATGTCAGTTTACTGAAATACACTAAGTTGTTTCTGTTAGAATCACAATAGAAAATATACACCATTGTAGTATTTATGCTAAAGGCACCTGTTTGGAATTTATTATTGCCCTGAATTGATTATGGATGCTAGATATTTTGTTTGCATAACAGACCTTAATGAGTGAACATTTTCATTTCTCCTGTACCAGAAGTCCTTTAGAATTAATAATGTTGTATGGCTCCCAGATATTACCAGCTCTAGCTTTGAAGTGTAAAGTGATTTGGCCAAGTGTAAAATGATTTGTGCTGAACATAATGTTGTTGAAGCTACAAGGTACACGGTCAGGGGAACATTGAGGAACGTAAGAGTGAGTCTATATTGGGAATTGTTGCTGTTTCGAGGGATCCATTGTTTTGAAAAGGAAATTGGGGTAGGAAAAGGGTTACAGCTGCATATCTGTAGAACTCTGTGTATGTCAGTAAGTTACCTCCTTACTATTTCTTAGGATTTTAATACAGTTCTTTCCCACAATATGAAACACTCCAATTGTCAGTGGAAGTGGATATAGATTTACAATATATGTCTTTAGTTTAATATAGTTTTTACTAACTATATGAAGCACTCTGCAATTTTGAGTCTGTATGGAGTCCAGATTTTACCAAATAAAGCTTTCCAGATACTTTCTGCCAAAAATCCAAGCCAAGAAAATAAACCACTCCCGTAAAACTATGGGATGCCAGTTAATAGTGGCTTTTAGCTTACGCCTTCCAGTTTTCATTCTCATTTAGGCATTTTGAGTGGTTGTTTCAAGAAGCACCCACAAATTGTATGGGGTTTTTTTGTGTGGGTTTGTTTGTTTGCGTACAGTATATCAAACAAATGTACAGTAAAATCTGCGCACTTCCTGATAGGTTACTAAAGTACTAATTTTATATTATGGGTGATGCCTTTCATAGTAGAGTCTCCTGTAAATGAAATGTGGGCTTAGCAACAGATGCTCTTGGAGGCCAGTCTGGAAACTTACAAGGGAGGTGTTATTTTTGATAAAATAAATTGCATTCTGTTTTGATCAAAAATTTGGAATTGACACTCGAAGAAAAATAACAAAGTCATATCTCCACTCCTTTCCCCATAAAAATAAGTTACTAAATAAAAACTCATCAGCTCCTTTAGCTATTTTATGACTGTGATGGTTAAAGGGGGCTGTTACAAGAAATGCAAATCTGATTTTGTCAAACAAAAAAAAAGGGGTCAAAAAGTCCAGATAAACTCTTCCTAGCTTTGGGCTCTGCAGAGCTTATTCATACTAAATTTATTAGATATTTGTTAGGTATACTAAAAATGTATGATTATACCTTCTGGGTTTGATTCTGCACTGGCTTGAAGCTATTGCGTGCAAGAAAGACCTGAAGCTAGCCAGAAGATATCAGTGTACAGTGACCTTCCAGTAGAGGAGAGCCAGTATAGCAGATCCTAGACCACCACCACTGCTGACAGCTGACATAGGATTGACTGGGGATTCTGTGCACTACACTTGTCCCCAGCTGTCTTATCAGCTGCTTCAGGCAGCTGGCACTAACTGGAGAGATTTAAGACTGCTCTAATTTATACTGGGGGATTGGCCTGCCCAGAGCTGGACTAGGCTCGAGTGAGTGTCATGGCAGTATACAGCAGTATTCATCTGTGTTTACTTAGTTGATGTAGTGCAAATGTGTTATGATGTTTTTGAACACTGGTTTTGTCCTATTTTTTTAATTTTAAAAGAATGGAAAATCCTGTAGTAAACCACTGTAGTTAATGTCTTTCTTATCCTTTCCTTAGTTAATTAGGTTCCCTATGACGTATATACTGAGCTTTCAAAGCAAAATGATCCTTAAGGAAACAATTCAGTGGCTTTCTATGCTCTATAAAAGGACACCACAGTTCAAAATGTGTTGTATCCTTTGACATTTGCTAGCCTGTATTATTGGATCTGGCTGAGAGTAAGGTTTCTGGAAATCGTGCTCTGTTTTTAATACATGCACATGTCAAAATACATACATGGCTCACGGGAGTGGCTTAGTGGTTTGAGGCCTGATTTTTAGAGGCATTGAGTAGCCAATAGCATCTGTTGACATCACTTCAACTGAAATTATAGGCACTCAGTACCTCTGACAATCAGGACACTAAGTCTAGAAATATCTAGACTTGCACATTTAAATCTCAGCAAAAAATCAGCCATTTTATCCATATATGGTAGATACCTTAAATTCTGTAGTCTGGGGGGCGGGGCAGGGGTGTATTTCTTTTCAGTCCAGAGTAAGGGGAAGGCATATGGCTTAGTTGTCCCAGGAGGAGCTCTGGGTAGGGGTAAATGACTCATTTGGTTCTTCTCTGTTGATGCCTGGCTGTAAGGGGGGTAATTACTTCACCTCTTTATGAAATGCAGTTGACTCGTCATCTTGTGCTTGGCCAGCTGCTCTGGCAGGGACTAGAGGAGGAGGTTGTGCAGCCCAGGCTCCCTCAGCTTACTCACAGAGGGAGCATTGGGCAGCAAGAGGTAATAGTTTTGGATTTTAGAATAACAGAGTTTCTGTGAGTACCTGGGTTAATCTGACAGTAGAGTCATAGAGTTAAGGCCAAAAGAGACAACCGGCTGGTGTAGTCTGACCTCCTATATGTCATAGGCCATTAAACCACACCCAGTTACTCCTGTTTTGAACCTAATATCCTGGATTAGACTAATGTGTTACAGTTCTCAAGACACTAAACCATTGTTTAGTGCCACAGGAAGAGTACAGGATGGACCAAGGTGCACCAGTGGCTGAAGCCCCATCAATGGCAGTGCCCTTGAGTAATAAAGTGAGGGCCCTGTCTCCACGTGGTATTGCTGTTAGAAGCCAGATAGTCATTATATTACAAACATACACAATGCATGTATGGACTCAGTATTTTAAAGAGAATTTTCTAACTAACTATAAGACAGTCAAGATTTTGTTGGTAACTTATCTGCATAGCTATATCACGTACAAGAGTGCTTCATATACCTTTCTCAGGCACAGTCCTTCAGGAACAATAATAGATGAGTAAAAAATAAACATTTAGCACACACATACACACAAAATCCTACTTACAACTATTATAACAGTTGACTGCTTCAACTCATTTTAAGGTAACCCTTTCCATCTAAAAGCATACTATATTTTCAAATGATCAGATACAGTGAAGTGACTAATACAGTTTCTTATTACAAACATGTCAACTGGATACAAGCAAATCATAATTTACTCTGAGTATACGATCCTTTATAAGTGAGATCTAAAATGTTCCAATTATCTTATGTCTATATGTATGGGAATAGCATTTTTGTCTTAATTGTGAAAATCATTTAAGCATTTGTCTTACAAGAATCCAAGAATACTCTGTACCATGCCAGTCTGGTTCAATTCCACTCCATTGTCTTTCCTGATCTTGAGAGAGGAGTTGAACTGGCAGAATTATTAGTTGTTTTGTAGACAGTACATGAGTACTTGTGTTACAGCATTACCAGATAATCTTTCTGATGGGATTAAAATAGGGAGTAATTTGGTCAGATTACTGTCAAAAATGTATTTTATATGGACTGGAGTTGGTGAGTTTTGGGAGGCTAGAAAAGAGGAGGTTGTTACAGTAATCAAGCTGGGAGATGATTAAAAATTGAATGATTAGGCATCTAGGTTTATATATTCAGGCTTAGATACTTACTTAACTATTCCCCCCTGCCAGATCTTGTGATAAGTCCCCACTGATACCCTTCCAGCTGCTATTCCTGATCAGTCTTCAGAAGTTTTCCAGCCCTCAGTTCCTGCCACCTTGTTCATTCAAATATATACAGTTGAGCTGGGAAGTCTTTTGAATGTGCAGCTAGAAAAACAAAAAACAAAGATACTAAGACTTGCATGTTCAGGGAAATCATTCTGTGCCTCCTGGAATTTCCTGGAGCTCCAGGATTTTAGTGTCTACTTTGCAACTTCCCTGCTCTTGTTCTGTTGAACAACCTCACCCAGCGGTTTTCAACTTGTGGTTTGCAGAATTCTGTGCACCTACATACTATGTGTAAATTTTCCAAAGGGGTCTGCATCTCCATCTGAAATTTTTTGACCATCCGCAAATGAAAAAAAAGACTGAAAACAACTGACCTAACCCATCACATGCAAACTGAGCCCAGTTCTAGTCCAATTGTAGTTAATGGAGTAATGCCCATTGATTTCAGTAGGACTGTGAACATTGGCAACGTCTGTGCCATTCATTCAGAATAGTACGTTTCCTTTCTATAGTACCTTATGTTCAAGGATTTAAAACCACTTTATGAACATTAAAAGCTTGACCTGTAATTATTAATATCCCCATTTTATAGATGGGGAATCTGAGACATACATGAAATCTGTGGTGAACAGAACCCAGATGTCTTGTCTCCCAGTCCTGTATCTCAGCTACAAGACTATCCTTCGTCTCTCAGTCAGTATCATTCCAGTTGGCTTTTCTGTGCAGTGAGATGATATTATTAGAGTGTGTTAAGATATTAGGCTATTTCCAAAGAATGTAAAATTTGCCATATATTGATCAGCCCATTGAATTATCTGCTCAAATATCCTCTCTTTTTTCAGTGGCCAATATCTGATGCTTCAGAAAATGATGAAACCCCTCATAATATACATAGCCAATTGTGCAGCTCTCTACATGTGAGGAAGAGTGGGAGAAAATGAGGGGGCAGAAAAGTATTTTCTGAATGCATACCTTAAACTTGAGATCTGATTATTATTATTATCTCAGATTTCACAGCTACACAAGTCATTAATGGACATAACATTTATCCAGACTCCTCAAAACCTAGCCATAGTATTTGACCTTACAGCGTTAGTAATTTAGACAACAGACAAATTCTAAACTTGTGAACTTGGAAGTATTCCATCACAATTATAAAAGGTGTATGATGTATGATTCCTACTGCAGCAAAAACAGACTAACAATATTAATGGTTACCAAAGGAGACAAGCCTACCAGAGTTAGGTACAAGCACCACTGCTGAAAGTATCAAATCTTTACCAATGCTCCCTTCCTGTAAGCAATCCCAAAGCTATTGCTCATCTTCCTTTTTTATGTCATTAAATACTACAGTGTGTGACTTGCATGCTGGGTGTGGGAGGTGAAACTCTTTTCCTTCCATTGCTAGAAATTTTTTTGTCCTACACGTGAATTGTTTCTGGCTGAATGATTTAGCAACATAAATAATATATTCTTAGGCTTGGCAGAATTCATTTAAAAATTGTTTTAACAGATAATGTCGATATTTACGTATTTATATTTAAGTATTTTTTTCAATGTTTATTGATTCAAATGTTCACAGTTGCACAAAATTGTGGGTTCTAGTGTGGGGTGTTTTTTTGATCAATCTATATTTTCACAGTTGCAGGAAATTAAGGTGGGGCAGACAATAGTGGGGTCACAAAATTATGATATAATGACAAATATTAAGAATCAAAAAGTTAAATCTTTATAACCATTAAAATGCAAATTGTCAACATCACATGTCATAATATACAAAATAAATATCCTTAAATCGAACTCTAAGAAGTTCTCAGGCAGTATTTTTTTTTACTTTGCGTATCTACAATTTCTGTTATTGTCAATGGAAATATTTTGTGTCAGTTTGTGTGTACAGTGAAATTGAAGTTTACTGACATTTACTGATTAATCACTAATCCTTCCAACCATCATGTTCTTCAAGTTTCCATTTTCTGCTCCACTGTTTTACTTTCACTTTCATCTGTGATATGCTTTGTTCTGATTTTGATGCACAGATAGGATGACAGCATTGAGTGGTGCCAGGGCACTGCTGGGGAAGCCTCAATCATTTCCTGCCACTACAGTCCCAATCAGAGAAATGGATTGGGGCTGGGTAAATAGCCTAGGTTTGCCTAATCACTGACTGCACCTGTCAGCCTCATTAGGCAGAAGCTATAAGGCTGGGAGGAAGTGCCCCCCTTTCCACTCAGAGACCAGAAAGAAAGGGAGTCTCAGGGAGAGGTAGGAACCTCTTGCTACTCTGTTGCTGAATAGGTCTGTGTTAGGCCAGGCCATTATAAATAGCTTATATACCAGTGGTGGGCAACCTGCAGGCTGCACGCAGCCTCTCAGAGTAATGCGCTGGCAGGCTGCCAGACAGCTTCCCGTAGCTGCCATTGGCCGGGAACAGTGAACTGTGGCCACTGGGAGCTGTGGAGGACATAAAAAGGTAAACAAACTGTCTGGTGGCCCGCCAGCGAATTACCCTGATGGGCCACAGGTTGCCCACCATTGCCATATATAGCAGGAAACTGTTGGTGGGAAACGGACACAAATAAGGAGCATAGGAGTTGCACCAGTTTGGAGTGTCCCATAATCTGTGAGGAGTCGGGCCAAGGAGCTGGATAAACAGGGGCACAATGGGCACCCTGTTACAAGGGAAAGACAATGAAAACTGCCAGAGCCAATGAGAAACCCAATTCCCTATAAAATAGTAAAAATGGATTAGGGTGCTTCAAATTTTTGACTGGAATTAGCACAGTAGCATGTGCTAATTTCATGTCCAGTAACAAATCAGATTTTAAGAATTTGCAAGCGAGATATGGCATAACATTTTCATTTAAGCAATGTGTTCAGAATATGCTTTGGGGAACAAGACTGTTTCCATTTGCATGTCTGACTTTAACGTGTAGCTGTAAGAATTCCATGTATGGATCATTGCAAGCTGTAAAATCAAAGAAACATTTTTTAAAAATATTGTAGGAAAAGCTTGTGTCTTAATCACATGCATCTTGTTCTCAGTGAACAGGACACTATTACTCTTGCACTATTAATTGTGTCAGTATTGTAGATGAATGGTCATTGCAAAGCAAAAGTGAAGTTTCTTAATTGTAAACCACCTCCACTAGATGAAAGCCAAAAGCATGAGAGATGCTGTGCACCCATAGCTCACTCTCTGTGAAGTCAAAGGAAGTTGCAGGTGCTCAGCATCTCTAAGGATTTGGCCCAGAGAAAATGCCTATGGGCCAAATCTTCCTAATTTAGGGCAATCTGCACAAAATCCTACATAAGGGTCAATGCAGAGCTGCTCCAGCCCAGGGGAATAGTCTCCCACAGGGATGTGTGATGTATGGGCTGGTGTGAAGGGGACAGGAAAAGCCTCTTTTTGGATGACATGTTTCCCAGAGAGAGACAGAAGTGAGTATTCCCTTCATGGGCTGCTATTGTAATTGGCCCTTGTGTGACCCCATACACTGTGTGACCCATACAAGGTGCTGTCTCTCCATCTGGGATTGCCATTTCCCTGTGTACCCATGCAAGGATGGATTCCAACCTAGTCTTTAACCTAACCATAGAAAGCTGGCTTCTGCTTATCTATTGTCTTCAGTGGAGTCACTCTGATTTACAGTCCTGCGAGTGAGAGGGGAGTCTGGCCTGGAAACTATAATATAAGATCCAACTGAAAAACATCTTTACATGTTTTAATTCCTGTGTTTAGGGAGATGAATGTTATTTATGTTCAATGTAAACTGCAGCCTTTAGCCTTGGCTCTTTGACATCCTTGCTGGGTTAGAGAGGATGTTGCCTGAGCTTGAAAAAAGGTGATTACATTAAGCATTCTGCTGGTAAACTGATTTCTAGCAAGTATACTTAACATGTGCAAACACACCTGTTTGAGCATGGGAAGAGGGCAAAGTTGAATTAGTCTTTTCTTTGAACTTTGAGCTGAGAATGCTGTAGTTTGTGGGTAGTCCAGCTGGGGTTATTTACTGTGACATTGGAACAACAACAATATATTTAGACAGCAGAGGCCCATAGCACTGAATGTCCATGACCACACTATAGGGCTTTATTCAAGGTATGTAAATTCTCCACAGGGTTATTACTGGTCTGGTGCCACCAGGTTACTCATGGACAGGTTTCTATTTCCTTAAATTGTTCAGTATTTGGTACCAGGTAAGAAAAATAACCCTCCTCTCCACAAAGCAATCCACTAATATTTGCTGCATATTCCTTCAAATATTTGAAAGGCTGCCATAAAAAAAATGGAGAAAAGTTGTTCTCTCTTGTCACAGAGGACAGGAAAAGGGGTAATGAGATCAAACTACAGCATAGCAGCTTTAGATTAAATTTTAGGAAAAAAAGAGGAGTAGTACAATAGAACAAACTGCCTTGGGAGTTTGTGGAAGCTTCTTCACTAGTGAATTTTGAGAAGAGGTGGGCTAGCCATTTGTCTTGGATGATTTAGACACACAAATCCTGCATCGAGGCAAGAAATTAGACTAGATGACTCTTGCAGTCCCTTCTAAGCCTATGATTTTATGATTCCATATTAATTAAAAGGGTTTGATTATGTGGTCTCTCACACACATAGCCTGCATTGCAGAGTGATACTGCTTGAAATTTCCTATTATGGAGTGATATGTCAACTTTACAGAAAGACGCTTGTCATTTTTAAAAGTCAAAGGGCTTAGTTCAAAGTGAGTTGTAGCCTAGAAGAGTGTCCATGAGGTTGGGAGAAAGGAGGCAATGAGTTCTAAGCTTACCTCTTCTTCTCACTACTGCTGATATTTCTCTGAAGTTCTCAATACCCCTGACAAATACACAAGAGTCAGAGAAAAATTGTTCAAGGGTTGTGATGGATGACACCTTAGTTCTCAAAGCTCTGTCAGGTGTTTCTTGGGGTTTTTTAATTGAATTATTGGTAAGGCAGACAACCATGCTCATTCTCCTTGTATGGTCACAATAGAGAATTATAAAAACAACAATACCAGAGTAAAGTCCACTGGCTAACTCAGAACAACACCCACCTCAGATTGCTGCTGCTTAGGGAGACCAGATGTCCCTATTTCATAGGGACAGTCCCGCTATTTGGTGCATTTTCTTTTATAGGCGGCTATTACCTCCACGCCTGTCCCAATTTTTCACACTTGCTGTCTGGTCACCCTACTGCTGCTGGCCATGAAGTATGGACTTGCACACAATGGAGACCTTGGTCAGTTCAACATAGTCTGGATCCACACAATATCATGCAAGTTGAGCCAAGATTGTCTGCTCTCCTTAGTCAAAGTACAGAACGTCATATCTATTTGCTATTCATTTATCTGCTAAATTCTTCAATAACTCTGCTCACAATGAATTAGTTTGCTGGGGCATGTATATGTCAAATGTTTAGGTAGTAAGACTTTTATTTTTTTCTATATCTGCAGATTTAAGATCAAAGGTAAGAAATTTTCTCTAGTGTTGGCCTACTTGTTGAGTCATCTTTCTTCATGACATCAAACGAAGGAATCCCTCCGATTTTGTCTGTAATTTTAAAAGAGCTCTTTACATAGCAGTGGCTGAAGGACATCTGGGAACCTCTCACAACCAACTAAAGTGTTCAATAAATTAACAATCTGCTTTATTAAGAATGCAAGTTTGTCTTCAGTGGAACAGAATGACTTGTATTTACACATGCACTGTATGGTAATTAAATATCCTTCACTTTATATGTGATAAAAAGAGAAGTGTTCCTTTTCTTTATGGATGGTTGTGTGCCAGACTTTATTGCAACACTGATTATGCAGTTATTACCATGTGCCCTCTGTGTCGTTGAGGTTGCTGTGTGATTGGAATTGGGAGCGTGCCACCACAAATAATTAAAATATCCTGTTTTTAGATGATTGTTTACAGGACTGTTTTGTATCATTAAGTATGACTGATCATTGTGAACATTATATGTACCATTTTTAGGATGTAGTAATATTTTTAATGGGTTACAGCACAAGCCATGTTATTTTCCATATGCTATAGTATGTATTTTACAGCAACACTTTATTTCAGATGTTTCATGAAGCATCCCTTTGGGGCACAAATTAAGTCATATCCTATACGCATGTGTGTTTTACTTGCTTACTGTTTGATGTCCATCTGTATTGGAATCTTGTTACCTGCATGCTTTTCCTGTCGTGTTGTATAAATACCCATTTTTGAGTGGATATGTCTATGGATTTGTAGGATTTAACCCAACTGAGGAAAATATAGTACTTTCACATGCACAATACACAGACACATAATATTTTGAGAGACACACGAGTTATCTGGCTGAATCTGTGTTAGATTTATTTAAAAAAACAACACAGACGGAAGAAGCAGATCACCCACTTTCTTTTACTGTACAGAACATCTTTTTTCATTCTTCATTAAAGAGACACAGATGAATCTTAAATGCTTCAGCAGATTCTATCATAGAGCTTTCGACTGAGAATTCTGTTACTGTTAACATAAAACATTATATTAACTGAGATGTTCACATTGAATATGAGAGTAAGCATATACTACCTGGAAAGGGAAAGCAGAGGACAATGTCCTATATTCAACTGTTTCAAAGCATTCTCTGGGCACAGCTTGAGTTGGAATTTCCATCTTCTGCTGCCCCTCCAGCTTGTAGTTTCCATGTACTGAAATTTGGTAAAAGTGAAATAAAAATGTGTTGGGTTGGTATATGATTTCTAAATATTCCTTCAGAACACACTTGCTTAAAGTTCTGTCACTGAGACCATGATTGGTTGAATACACCTTAACAAGAATAGACTTCTATTTTTAAAGGGGAGAAAGGAAAACTATATGAAAAATAAAGGACAAAATGTATTTTTAAGGGACACCATCGCATGACACTTTGTTTGCTTATGATGTATGATCAGTACCACAATCACATGTTGATATCAGAGTGTGTCGTTGGCGTGATGGTTGCTGAAATATGGGACAAATTGCATCCTATATTAGCTTGATACGTAACATGGGATGTGAGGCCTCACTGTCTGAGCCAAAACCCAGTAAAGTCAGCGTTCTATCATAGAGACTAGTCTCTAAGGGGCCACAAGTACTTCTCGTTCTTTTTGCGGATACAGACTAACATGGCTGCTACTCTAAAGCCATTCTATCATAGCTGTCATCACTGTGATTCAAATATTTTTAAGAAGCCTAAACTTGACCTCTAATTTTGTTTCTGGAGAACTATAAATATGACCAGCATTCTTTGTTCCTAGATGTGTAACTTTACATTTGGTCATATTAAAACATAGATTGCTTGCTTGCACTCAGTTTATGAAGTGTTCTGGATCACTCTGTGTTAGTGAGATGTCCTCTTCCTTATTTACTACTCTCCCTAAGTCATCTGCAGACTTTATCAGTGGTAATTTTATGGGGTTTTTTGCAGGTCATTGATAAACATATTTAATAACATAAGGCCAAGAACCAGTCTATGAGGGACCCCACCAGAAACATGCCTGCTGGATGATGATGATTCCTCTTTTACAATTACATTTTGAGACCTGTCAGTTATAAAACCATTTAGTGTGAGCCATGTTAATTTTATGTTGTTGTGATATGTTGGCTGGAACCAGGAAATGTTGATGGGCAGAGAAAATGAGAAAACAGCAGTGGGTGAAAAAGTTAACTAAACCCCAAAGCAAGTGCATATTCTCTTCTTCAAACTTTGATTGAAATTTTAGGATTTTCTCTATTTTATTTGGAGTGATTTGCTTATCCCTTGCTACAGTTTCTTAGTGTAGGTGCTTTAGATAGAATTTTCATGCTTGAGTTGAATTGGGATTTTAATCAATGTTCTCAAAGATGCCAGGCAATAGCACAACTTAGTCCTGCTCCCCTGTACCATGAGTCCGATTTCTGATTTACAAATCATATAATTCGGACATTGTTTTACAAAACAGATCTTTTTAACAGTTGTATATTAGCACGATACAAGAACATATGCTGTTCATGTGATTTAGATTAGTGTTACAAGGGAGATCAGATCAGCTTTCTGATTAGAAAATAGTTGGAACATTAAATATGGAGAGGCTATCACCAGTTCATAACCACCTAAAGACCTGTCTACTTGAAACACTGCTTTTTTCCATGTGACAAACTGCCAGAGCTGTGGTCAGTGAAGGTGCTTGAGCAAGCTTCCTCTCTTTATGTGTGATAGGGGACTGTTGGCAGTTTTTTTTTAGACTCTAGAACTTGCTCTCTCCCTTGGGCTGAAATAGCTCGAACATGATGACATTCCAGGCACGCTGCAAAAGCCATCACAGTAAGTCTCACAATTTTCAGAGCAAACTAGTTTTTCAAGCTTCAGAGATGGGGGCAAAAAAAAAAAAAGACTTTATACTGGACGCTGGTTTCAGCCTTATTTATCACGGCCTAGTAAATGAATTTTGCCATAAAAGTTTCACAGTAAAACCTCTTAGTTTCAGTGCTGTAAGGCAGGGGTCTCCAAACTTCAGCCCGGGGGTTAGATCTAGCCCGCGGCTTCAGTTTATCCGTCCCTCCAGCTGAGTAGGCACGCTGAGCAGGCACATGGAGAAGCTGCTGCTGGTCCCCCCGACCCCGTGAGCTGCTGCCGGTGGCCCCATGTGCAGAGGGGTGAGTGCCCCCACGGCAGTGGTTGGAGGACCAAAGGGGGGCTTGGCAGCAATTGGAGGAGCAAAGGGAGGTATTTTGCATATATTTGCATATATTGAATTTTTTCACAATCTCTTTGGCCCACGAAGCCCCTTCAAAAGTCTAATTTGGCCCTCGTCTCATAAAGGTTGGAGACCCCTGCTGTAAGGCACTGCTATTGCTTATATGATGTTAGCTCCGTCCATACCCAGTCATGGCCTGGTTGAGGCAGATGGTTTGTTCCTTCTGAATAGAAAGGATATTGAAGAGTGGAGGGTATTTTTAATTTGCAAATCACTTCACAATCGCTAGTCTCATCTGAGTTTGTGGATTATTTTACTCCACGTATTTTTACATGCATCGGAAATATTTTGTGACCCAAAGGAAAGCCTATGTAAACGCAGCTCTGTTTACCCTTTGCATGAGTCTGAACTCTGCCTGTTGTGTATTTATTAAAGAGAATATGAGGGACTAGATATGGAATTTATCCCAGCCATGACAGAACACAGATGTTTCAGAGATTGGAACAAGAGATTAATGTAAGGTTAGAATAAATGCCGTAAAAACCAATTAGATTATTTCATTCATCCCAAAAGGGATAATCACTGATTTTATTAGTAAAAGATTTATCTACACTGGTCCTTCCCTTTCTTGCATTAATGTTGGAGCTCTAAGCAGTTCGTGGACTGGCCCTATGGATGTTCAGGATGCATGATGGCACACGTATAGTGACAGGAGGGGAGCAGGAGCTCCAGCAGGGCAGCCAGAGCCAGCCATGGTTACTGCCTCAGGGAAGCCATTAGTGTCGGAGCAGGAAGGAGAAGGGCACCCCATGCTCCAGTTTCACCATTCCAGAGGCGTAAAGTAAAAACTCCAGCAGAGCAGCCTGAACCAGCCTGCTTCCCCCCTGGAGGACCCCTGGAGAGTTACTGTCTGTGCCTTTTGCTGCACACCTCCTCCTCTGGGCTGGCGATGGCAACACTGCTCCTTCCCAGATCACCTTCTTCTCCCTGCCCTCCCAGTTCTGTTTCCCAGTCTGTGGGGGAGGAGATCTATTTGGCAGCGCACAGCACAGAACTAACACTAACTCCCTTAGCACTAATAATGGACATTTTTTATAATGAAAGAATATCACACACACGTGTGTGTCTGCGTGCATGCGTGCTTCCATTTCATCCCATTCCGTTCAATCAGCTTATTTTCTCATCACTCTGCTACCCCTGGTTTGGTTTTATTGTGTCACTTTCCCCCAGATCTTTACAGGTATTTAAGCATTGCAGCTCTCAGCCTAACAGATTTAGGAGACTAAATTTCATTTTGAAAAGGGGATTAGGCACTTAAGAGTCTAAATCCCATTGACTGTCAATATGCCTCCTTGACTCCTATGTGCCTAAATCCCTTTTGAAAATGAAATTTAGGCTCCTAAACCAATTAGGTGTTGCAAGACTGAGTCCTGCAACACCTGAACAGCCATAAAAATCTGGGTCAAAATGCCTTAGGGAAGACTCTATAGTGGTTAATTTATGCTACAATATGCAATGCAGCTAGTGTGTTTCTCCATCAGCCTCTATGCCTACTCCAGCCTCTTCCCCTGCCCTGGAGACTGAGTAGTATTCCTCGTGGCACCACCTATGCCCTGCAGGAAACCCAAGGCGTCCACACTGTAGTGAAATGCACTGTGAGGATGCAGCTGAATCTGATTTCAATCTGTGTTTTATATGAATGCAAACATACATGGTAAATTCTCTGGTTTTATTGCAATTTCATTAAATGATTGTTGGAAGGTAATTTGAAGGCCTAATATTTTCAAGGAATGCTGACCCTGAACTGAGATCTAAAGACAAAATCTGGTGTATTTAAAATGAGAAATCTCCAGGACTAAAATTGTTTTAGGATTCTCTCTATGTGATAACTACTATTGCCTCCTGTTACTTCTGAAGGCTCAGTGCTACTATTAATAGTCTTGTGGTGTCACCACTGCTGTAATACAGGTCTGTAGAGCAGCAGATGTCTGCTTGATTGTTTTGCAGCTACAATATGATTATCTAGCTCCTTCCTGTGGCACTTCACAGCTACTGCATGGAACCTATAATACATCACCTGCAGTGAGCTAGTGAAAACAATGATGTGATCAACCTATAAAACTGGTTAATCCATCTCTCTGCAATGAATTAAAATATTGTTAGCTTATATAGGGAAAGGGGTGTTGTTATTTTGGGGTGGTGGTGTGGTTTTTTATATTTATCAGATACACACACACACACACACACACACACACACACACTGCCAATTATGTTTTCTTTCATCTGACCGGGGGGCGGGAGGGGGTGGGGGTAAAGCTTGTAAAGTCTTTGATACCAATGGTGCATATTGGCCTCTAACACTTGTAGTCAGCTAAAAGTGAGCCAGGATTTGGTATGAAATGTGAAGAAAGGGAAAGCAGTAAGGCACCCCACAAGTTATTGGAATGATTGGATTCATAGACTGAAATTGTACCTGGACATGTATATCAGCCCAAGGAGGGTTAGATACATATTCCAGAGATGGCCAATGTCTGCTGTACGGAGGGTTGCTGCTGCTTTTTTGCTTAACTGTGATTGGTGAAGTTCCATTTAATTAAATTGTATTTTTTAACTGAGGATCACTGAAGGTTGTTCATGAACGTACACCCCTATTTACAAGGTAGAACTGAACGTTAAAGATCTTGATGTTTCAATTATTTTGCTTTTTAGATAGTTTCTATTCATTAACAACTAATTGTCCTCATTTGCTCAGCTGGGATTCAGAAACCTACATTACAGAGTATAATTTACTGAATATTTTGTTAAATGAAAAGCATTGGCTTCCATTTTGCCTATAATTTAAATCATGCTATTTTCATTTTCTGGATTTATAGTTTAATCATCTTAATATTTTCCCCTCTCACGCAATTCACATAATGTCCAAAAGAACTTTTTGTTTTCTTAATGATCACACAGAACGCCAGATGGAGAGATGGGAGTGAAAGCAATATTTAAAAATAACATGCATACAGCATTTGCTGCTTGCAATTGACAGGATGCTGCCATACACCTGGGATGCATTTGATTTTCAGCATTTTACAGTATTGATTTTCAGCCCAGCAGGAGCTTTCCTTCCATTCTGGGCTTGGTTGAGCTCAGTCTTTTAATAGTTTTAGTCCAATTCAATTTGATATTCCAGTTTTTGTCTCGGAATGTTTATTTCTTTAAAGATGAAAAATAAACTCTTGGAGACCCAGACTAATTTTAGCTTTAACAATTAGCTGAAATAAAATCTTGGCTCTGTTAGCTTAGTACAAGGGTTAAGTAATTTAGCAGGTTGATGTGCTTAACTATTCTGTTTAAACTATAACTGTTGGAAGACTAAACAATATATGGATTGTGTCTAAGATCAGAGATTTTGACTCCTAGGTCACTGATTCAAATTAAGTGCATACTGGCAGAGACGGAGGGCCTGGTTCTCTAGTGCCTCTAGTGTGCCACAAAGGGGACGTAAAGGCTGTAGATCTGCTTACTGGAGAATTACCGTAAGTAGGGAAAACCCTGAACAGCAAATACCCAGGATAGCCTGGTCTACACAACATCCTCACAGCCCCTGACAGAAGGAGCATGGCCAGAACACCGCTGCAACCCAACTGTTCTTGGCTAGTTCAATAGTCCCTTGTGGGCAGCCAGGTGTATTTTACAGCATCTGTGAGGCTGCTCTTGCTTATTCTGAGTGTTGGGTGCAGGCACTGGGTGGCACCAGAATGTGATGAGGCATTAAGGCAGGGGTGGGCAAACTTTTCGGCCCGAGGGCCACATTGAGGTCCAAAATTGTATGGAGGGCTGGGTAGGGAAGGCTGTGCCTCCCCAAACAGCCTGCCCCCCAATCAGACCCCCTCAACTCTTGACCCATCCATCCCCCCTGCTCCTTGTCCCCTGACTGCCCCCCTCCAGAGACCCCCCTGCCCCAATCACCCCCGAGAACCCCATCTCCTATCCAGCCTCCCTGCTCACTGTCCCCTGAATGCCCTGACCCCTAGCCACTCCCCCGCCCCCTGACAGACTCGCTGTGACTCCCACGCCCTATACAATGCCTCCATTCCCTGTCCCCTGAGTGCCCCACTGAGACCTCTGGCCCTTATCCAACCCCCCAGCCCCAGCCCCCTTAGCACACCATTAACTGTCGTGTTGATCCTATAGCTCCCGGCTAGCTCCTCCCACTCCCCCTCTGTTCCAGACCCAGAGCCAGATGTTGTGCAGCCCTGCCCTCCCCACGAGCGCTGCTCGCATGGGCACGCTGGGCGGGGAGCAACATCAAGGGCTCTGGCCTGGAGCCAGACGTCGCACAGCCCCGCTCCCCACCTTGGAGCGCTGCTCACGTGGTGCGCGGAGGAGGGTGGGGAATAGCATGGGAGGGGGAGGAGCTAGCCTCCCCAGTCAGGAGCTTGGGGGTGCCGCACAGAATTAGCCCACGGGCGGTTTTTTGCCCACCCCTGCACTAAGGTAATATGAAGCTACTTTTGCCCTCTGTGATCTTTTCGGGACCACCCAGACCAGTAAGGAGATCTGTTACCACCTGCCCTTTAACTTCAGGGGCATTTGTTCTGTGCAGCTGTGCTTCAGTTCCCGATACCAATAGCCTGCCCCCAAGCATCAGGTCTGATCCTGGCTCTCACCAGCCTACTTACAACCTTGCAGGGTGACATCAATAGCCTGTCCAGTCCCGCGTTTCCCCAAACAAATTATCCCATAATTCTTAATTACCAGACACTCAGACCATTCTCCTCTGGTCACCCCTGAAGGCATGAAACCAGACTCCCCCAAATACCAGCTTACACTGGCACATATGCTTCACACAGGTGCACACAAGAGGCTGGCTTGGGATGAAAATAAATAAAAAAGTTTATTTAATAAAAACGACAGATTCAGAGATCAAATATTAAGGGAAAGCAAACACACACAAGTCACGCAGACAATAAATGTAACAATGCAACCACAGGCTTTACACTTTCCTATTAGATAAAATCCTGTTCCTAATATAAGTTACTTGTTGTCTTAAAACATTTTCCTTGTATCCATTAGCTATAGGAGTGAGCCAGAGTTCACAGACGTCTCCTTCCTAGAGGCGGGCCCCAAGGTTCTGGATAAAAAGTTCCAAGCCTGCTTTTAAAGGTGAAAAAAGCCTCCACTCCAAGCCCGCTTTTGAAGGCCTTTACCTCTCTCTGCCTCTCATTCAGAGTGACTCATGGTTAATGGAGGGGGAAATTCCCTCCAGATTTGATGTTTGCAGCTTGAATGTTCTTTTCAATTTTGAGTTGTCTCAGTGTCTTTCCAATAACTCAAATGGTCCACCATGGTCCTTTCCTTGGCTGGGCAATGAATAGTTACTTGTAGCTGGTTTCATTAAAACAACTGGTGTGGGAGCAGCCCCTCCCTGCATGATGGTTCATCTGCTGTGAGGTGTAGCTGAAATTTATGAGCACAGTTTTCTATATACACAATATATATATGCATAACCATGCTCTATATACATAGCCAGCTCATGGCCATCAAGTTCAGAACACTATAAGCTTCCATAAGAGACCTTATTAGCCATATTTTATAGTACAATGACATAGTATGCAATCAATTGGTTGACCTGATTATTTGGGGAGTTTAAAACTTTTGCTCTCCTCTTGTGGTGTCTGGACCCTGATTGTCACCCCACTCTATATTTTTCACCAAGCAGTGCAGAATTGGGCCCTGAAAGTAATTTCTTATTAAAAGTCTTATCTGGCCCATGTAAAATAACTTGCTGGTCTCAGTCATGTTCCTAACACAGAAGTGCCCACTGCAAACTACATTACTACAAACATTGATAAAATTGTTGGCTGCTACAATAAATTAGGGTGACCAGATTACCTGATTTTCTAGGGACAGTCCTGATTTTGGGGTATTTTTCTTATGTAGGCTCCTATTACTCCCCACCCCCGTCCCAATTTTTCACACTTGCTATATGGTCACCCTGTAGACAGTCTAAGTATTCAATAGGCACGTCCTTTCTAAGTTGAGTCACATTGATAGGCCAGAACTTGCTGCTGGCCGTGATGTATTCTGTGGGCAAATATAGGCAGGTTCAGCTAGGAAACAGGCTGTTAAAAATAGTGTAGTACAGATGCTCTGTGTAGGTGGAAGACAGCTATGGTAAGGAAGGATATGGTGGGCATTGACAAAGAGTTGCAGTTATTTCATGCTATTCAAAATGCAGCTATAATTTTTTATAGCAGATACTAAATGCTGTATATCTGGATGGGGGCGTGGGGAGTGGGTGGCAGCTACTGATCAGGTATCAGAGACACATAGTGCTCCAGACAGTGGCCCAGTTTATATATTGCCTGTTTAAATAGGTTTGAAAATAGTTGTAAGGTCAAGGTATGGCAAAATGCAATAAGAGGTTTTTAAAAATATGACTTCACTTCAGTAGCATTTAACTGGTTCTGGGAAGCTAAAGTAAAGAAGGGGGTAAGGTGCTATGACAGCAGTTTACTCCACTGCCCCTTTCTACCTTACATATTAAAAGTTTGTATCTAGACCTTTGTGAGTGGGCCTTCACGCGGTTGTGGAGAGGGCAGTAATTAACCAGAGTCAATGACAGAATGCCAGTTTGGTATATATTTTGGCAGCTAGAGAAAGTGTCTGTTTCTTCAGACTCTTGTAGGCTGCCAACTTTGATGACTGGAGAAGGTGTCTAACATCCCCTTACTGTTTGTAACGGTTGTCTACAGCTCTTTTTTCACTGAGCGACATTGGCAGAATGGAGTGACATTTCAATAGACTAACTTTTGTAAGGGAGGATGTTTTCAAAATAGCAAAAACTTTTTAAAAGATCCCTTTTAGAACCTGAAAGCTTCTATTCTGCAGAAAGCAAATAAAAATTGCAGATGGATCCTGAACCCATAGGGTATGGATTTGTTTGTAAGACTGTCTAATATATGAGCATTTACACAAAGTGATTAAAGCACAGAATTGGAAATTAGAATATCTGGTTATGTTCCCAGCTCTGTTCAGTCTCTAGTGATTCACTGAAATCGCACTGTGTCTCAGTTTCTCCACCCCTAAAAAGAGATTCATGATGTGTAACTATCTCACAAGGATACTAAGGTTAAATTTATTAATGCCTATAAAGCACACTGAGATCCTCACATGGTGCATGCTACAGAAGTGCAATGTATCACTACTTCATTTTGGCTGACAACAGATGTGAAATCAATTTGACATTTCTCCTGTATTCCACTCACAGCTCCCCAGGATATGCACAACATTCAGCAACCCAGATTAATTTTGGAGTGGGTATGCTATAGAACCAGTGATTTATGATTAAAACACCCCCCTCCTCCCAAGAAAGAAAGAATTTCCCCCTTTTTCATTTCCTTAAACTGCAATATTCTAAAGCACTTTGTTTCACTACAGGTCCTGCCAAGTGCATCTACTATATTCCTCACAGCAGTGTGTGAAGTATCAAAATGAAGTTCGTAACTATATTTGGGTATCAAATATTGCTTAATTTTGCCTGCTCTTGAATGATAGAATGACAAGCAGTTCAAGAATGCTAGGGGAAACCAATGTAACTCGAGAAGGCCTGTGCCCTAGTTCAAATCGCTCTGTTTCAACATTGCAAGTAGTTAAATCATCACAGACACTGGGACCACACAGATATAGAATTTTTTCTCTTCTTTTATCCTGCTGTTGAGTCTGGTCCTCTGTGACACAGATAGCAGGGACTCCTGTTCACATTGTTAACTGTTCAAGCCTAATGTCGACGTTGAATAGGCTTCTGTCAGACATGTCTGTAAAGAACAGTGGCAAAGAGAGGAAACTCATTGTTAAGGAAATGAGTAAGTCAGTAGTTGATTCCAACAAGCAGTAATAAGACTGCATTAGTAAAGTAAGCGAAGGCTCTGGGAGGAAGCATGGCAGTGACTCACTCACTCACTGTGTGTGTGTGTGGTGAGGGGGGGACGTTCTTAGACTTGCACTGTGTTTAAAGCAGTGTGCCCATCGGTTTAAAGACTTTGAGGAGAAAAAGATTTTCATAAATATAATTGAACAAATAATGCAAGGTGACATGGTCTAGTGCCAGATCCTGTGAGATGGTAATCATCCTTGTGACGCTTTTGGGGGTCACACGAGGTGTCCAGGGTGAATTAGCACCGCCTGACCACTGTGAGATGGAGCCCTGTCTGAGCCCACCAGGGAACATGCTCCCCAGTCACTGGCTGCTGGCAACACAGGCATTCTGCTCCGGACTCCATGTGCCCTGCTCTTTCCTCCTCCAGGCCAGTGATTTACACCCCACTTTGTTATAATTGACTGCCAGTCTCTTATCTTCTGGAAACCCCCGCAATGTACATTGCTCCGCTGCGTCCATAGAAGCAGAGCACCCAATTCACTGCTTTCACCTCACTTCAACACTCTTCTTAGCACAGGGCTCTTAGGTATGTCTGTAACAAAACCAGCTTGATGTTTATTTAATAGAGTTTGAGGTAGAGATTCATATAAAACAAGCAAACAGATTTGGAAACATAAAGTTACAGGTAAAGAAACCCCATAAAATTCAATTGATTGCCTATAGACGTTAACAAGTTACTTTCCTGCCTGATACAGTGTTTCTCACACAATGGACAATTCTTGCAGTGCCTGTCAAGTTTAGAAAGCTGGGATCCACTTTCTGTGATGGATAACAACTTGCACCTTTTCTTCTGCTCTGAGACCGTTGTAGGCTATTGTCTCTGAACCCAGGGGGCCCCCCCTCTTCAGAGAACTCTCCAGGTGCTCGTTAGTTTTTGTAAGTGCTCGGTTCCACGTGGTCTAGAGACAGCAAGCAAAGTACTGTCTCTGCAACTGTCCAATCGTTCTCAATGTTGATTGAGTTAGCCTTGAGACCCCGCCTTGCCTCAGGTGACAAGTCTCATTTTAACAGTTTTGCAACCTAATAATCTACATGAGTGGTTCTCAAGCCTTTTTTATTATTTTTCTTCACGGACCACTTGAAAATTGCTGATAGTCTCGGCGGACCACTTAATGATCTTTCCAAATGTTGTTTATACCATTAGCTAACTATTATAAAGCACTTTGGATAAAAGTGCTATATAAAAAAAATCTAATTTTTTTTGTTCTACAAATAGAAGCTCACAACTCATATTTTAATATCAGTAGTCTCACCTTTCTAATGTAAAGAATGTGCCCTCTCTCTTCTGCCGCAGCAGCCCCCAAACTGGGGCTAGGAAGCGGGTTGCTCCCTCTCTCCCACATTGTGGCAGCCCCCAAGCTGGGGCTGGGAAGGAGGGCTGTCTCTCTCCAGCAGCTGCAACCCTGGAGCTGGGGAAAGTCACCTCTTTCTCTGGCCACCACAACCCTGCTCTTCTCAAATTCCCCCGCATCACTTCTTCTCATCTCACTGCCCCCTCCTATCTACCCCCTATTCCTCCCAAGGCCACCACCTCACCTTACATGTCCATCTTCTCCGGGGTCCAGGCACCTCATTAGTGAAGCCACGCTTGCACAACTCCACCAATTAGGTGGGTGGCCTTTCATTCTCTCATATGCAGCTGCCCAGGTGTGCACTTTATAGGGAACTATCCGCGGACCACTAGAATGGATTTCCACCAACCACAGTTTGAGAACTTCTGATCTACATTTTACATATCCCTTAAGTTATTTCCCATACAAGTATCTCACAATAACCATGACAATCAGCTAGTTCTTAGCCTTTGGTAGACAGTACACATGACCCCTTTGATTAAATATTGAGAAGATGGTTGGATGCAGGGAAAATATACCTGTCTGGATAAGTCTGTGTCACAGTCCTCAGCTCCCACTTGAAGGTGCTCATCACGTCACACTATTGGGATCCTAATAAAACGCAGATGGAACTGTTGACTTGTATCATTGTCTCTGTATGTCTTCTCCATCCTGTGCATGCTGAATGTCAGAGTGTTCTGTCAAATGGTGTTGGGGGCATTTTATGTTTACATTCAAGGACTCTTTTTAAAGATAGATAATTATCAGCCCTTCAGGTATTATGATAACTGTGAACTATAAAGGACTCCTTCTCTATTTCACATGTCATTTTCTTCAGAGAGTTTCGTGTAAACAAAATAGCACATCAGCACGAGAACATTCTTAGAGTTCCATATATCTGGCATACATGCTTCTCATTTTTTGCAACTGACTTGTGAGCAGATGGATCCCTGAAAGAATGGACTGAATGAGATGTGCATTCTCTTACTGGGGGTGGGGAGAAGGAGGAAAACAAGGCACATCAGAGGGTGGTGATCCCTGCAGAAAAAGAGGAAATGAAACGCTACATTCCACTCCAGCTATTTGACATTTTATTTATATCAACAATACTTTAACCTTTTCAGTCTTGGACCATTTTGTAACTGAAGGATCTCATGGGTATATCACTGCTGAGGTGTGGTCCACTGATGTGGCTTTGAAAAATGCTGTTTTATATGATAAATGTGTTTCAATATTGATGTCTTTGTAACTTTTGATTTGAAGTGTTAAAATACTGAAAAAAGGGAAAGTGTTGGCGTGTTTTGCATCTTTGCAGGACACTGGCCATTCTTTGGATATTAGATAGAAAACAGCTGCTATTTTGTGAGAGGGATCATTTGAGTTGCTGTCAGAATTGGGATTGCTATAGCTGATTACGTCTGGGTGTGCAGCATGAAGAAGGAAATACTTGGCAAAGGTGGTTTTTGTTTTTGTTTTTTTTCCTTAGATTTGTAATATGAAACTAACCCAATGTATTGGGTCAGATATCAAATTACATGTGGTTCAGTGGGTCAGTTTCATTGGAGCAGAGAAAATAGTTCAGCTTATAGTATACTATAGTAATAGTTCAGAGAATGGCTGTCTTCAGTTCTTCCAAGTAATCTCTCTCACAGTTGAAATCCTGGTAGTAAAGAATGCATGATGATGTACGTTTGATGTGCAGGTTTTATTATCATGAATTCATAGTGTTCCACATAAGCTGTAATGCAATCTTTAGAGCATTCCTTATAACCATGCATTCTATGTAGGCCACATATGCTAAAGAATCACTACCTTAGAAATGTTTTAGAGCAGGAATTCTAAAACTTATTTGTACCATGATCCCCTCTGACAACAAAAATGACTACATGACCCCAGGAGGGGTGGGGAGGGAGGGGGCTGAATCCCCTCCACCTAGCTGAGAGGGCCAAAGCCAAAGCCTCACCTCATCTTTGGGCCCAGAAAGTGGGACTCAGACTTTGGCTTTGGGCCCGGGCGGTGGGATTCAGACTTCAGTCCCGGGCCCCAGCAAGTCTAATGCCAGCCCTGTGAATTGCAGTGTGGTCACAACCCACTCTGAGGTCCAACCTACAGTCTGAGAACTGCTGTTTTAGAGAGATTAAAAAAAATGAATGGGTCTGCTTTTCATCTCCCTCCTCTCCTAACCCAGGTGATTGGGCATCACAACCATGGATGAAATCAGAGTTAACAAATGCAAAGTGCTGAACAAAGCAGTCTTCTGGGTAAAGAGGGGAAATCTAGCATGGCCACTGTTACAGAAGTGCTCTTTGGGAATGGGAGAAAGCAGAACCCTCTTTCATTTCCAAAATATAATGCAGAGAAATTATTTTAAGTTCCACAGTAGTCAAGATAACCAGTTATTCACATACCCTCAGGTACTTGAGAATCAAAACATTAGATCAAGCAAGTTGTCGTGTAATTTATGACATTCCTTATTACCTAGTGGAGAGGAGCCTTGTGATGAAGTGTTCAGGAACTTACAGAACTTACATGGAACCAAAGTTCCCAGTAGACTTTGAAACTCTCTGTCACCCTAAGTTCAATACTTTATGGTGAGGTGCAGTAGTTGTGCCATGATGGAGAACAGATGCTGATCTTGTGGTTAAGGCACAGAACTGGGATCCAGCCCCAGATTCTCTTCCTGTGTCAGTCACAGATTTCCTATGTGATGTGAGCAAGTTGTTAACTGCTTTGTGCCTCTATTTTAATCTGTAAAATGGGGATACTACTGTTTCC
This sequence comes from Dermatemys mawii, assembly GCA_007922305.1. NCBI lineage: Eukaryota > Metazoa > Chordata > Testudines > Dermatemydidae > Dermatemys > Dermatemys mawii. The sequence goes on from ML677341.1 coordinate 56,895,041, forward strand.
CTACCTCCCCAGCATTCGCTGTGGTTAAATAAATGCATGTTTATAAATTGAGTTGAGATCCTTGGATGGAAGAAGCTGTCAAGAGCAAAATATTGTTTTCTGTGTTTTCTTCCAAAGGTAATATCACTGTTTATGGACATACTTTAAAAAGTCCCTGTGTATAGTATATAGTGAAGGCTAGAATTACCACAAAGTCTATGATGTCTTTTGCCAGCAGAGGATCCTATGGCAGTAGTACGTCATTACACTTTTCCTTATGCCGGGATGGAGAGCAGAGGGGATCAGTGCAGTCCATGAGGTTGGCAGTGTTGTCTGAGGAGAGGCTGGTGGGGCACAGATTCAGCACTTCTGCACAGCACTCCTGTTAAGCTTGCAGTGGTAGCCACAGCTGCCCCTTCCTGTCAGGAACCCCATGGGAAAGACTTGTAGTATTTTCTGAGATGCAGTGATCCTTGCTGGTACATGGAGATGTAACGTTCACTTCCTTTCAACAGCTGAATCTGTGTGTGTCTATACTGTGCATCAGTGATCTCCAGTCTTCTTAAATGCAAGATCACTTTTTAAATTTAAGTGCAACCCAGACTCTTCCCTGCCCCTTCCCTGAGGGCCTACCCCCCTCCCTCCATTACTCGTTTTTCCTCACCCTCACTCATTTTCACTGGGCTGGGGCAGGAGGTTGGAATGTGGGAGGAGGTACAGGCTGTGGGCTGGGACCAAGGGGTTTTCAGTGTGGGAGTGGGCTCCAGGCTGGGGCAGGGGGGTGGGATGCAGGAGGGTGTATGGTCTCTGGGAGGGAGTTTGGGTGCAGGAGAGGACTTCAGGATGGGGCAGAGTGTTGGGGTGCAGGAGGGGGTTCGGGATGCAAGAGGGGAGGTGGTCTCTGGGATGGAGTTTGGGTGTAGGAGGAGGTTTGGGTGCAGGAGAGGGCTTGGGGTGCTGGCTCCGGGAGGGGGATCAGGGCTGGTAGTTGCGTTGCAGGAGGGGTGTGGCCTTCTACTGCGCGGCACTTATCTCTGGCGTCTCCCAGATGGTGGTGAAGTGGGGCCAAGGCAGGCTTCCACACCACTCCCAGAAGCAGCCATCATGCCCCTGCGACCACGGGGTAGGGGGCATGTGGCTCCGTGTGCTTCCCCTCTCTGCAGGTACCACCACTGCAGCTCCCATTGGCTGCAGTTTCCCGTTCCTGAACAATGGGAGCTGCGGGGGCAGTGCTTGCAGGCAGGAGTAGCACACAGAGATCCCTGCCCCCCTTCCCACCGCCAGGGGCATGGCCACTTCTGGGAGCAGCACAGGGCCAAGGCAGTCAATCCCAATCTACCGGCTGATAACCGTAGTGCTGTACATGTAGCTATTCACTCTGTTTCAGTATCTGTCCGCACCCTTTTTGTACAATTATTCTCACTCTCTTTGCTCTGTTCTGGGGTGTCCTTCAGCTAGCATTTCTTAACTTTGTGTCGATAAATGTTGTTTATGGGCTGTCAGGTGATATCTGTTGCTGTATAAAATGGCCTGGTCAAACTCACCTCACCCCTCATTTTCATGGAGAATGGACCCAATATACTTGCAGATTATATGCTTTAATACCAGTGACTTGACTATTGTACATTTGTTGCTCTCACTCTCTTCTGTGCACATTACAGCAGGCTTAACTATAGGTGAAAGAACAGCCGGAAGTTGTGATTATTTGCATAAAATGAAGCAGAAGCATTTTGAAATATAGTATCATGAACATCAAACACAGTGAACCGTTACTCACACAAATTTCTGTTATCTTATCCTTTTTAAATCAGATATTTTAAATTGATTGCAGTGTGTGTGTGTGTGTGTGTGTGTGTGTGTGTGTATGTAAATTTAGAGAGGTGGAAGTGGAGGATGGTGGGGTTGTGGTGGAAGTGATTGATCTGTGACAGCAGTTTCCTTGATAGTCATAAGGGGAATTTTTTTTCTTGGTCATACTGAGTTTGAACACTCATGAAACAAACTGAATCATTTCAAGTTTAAAATAAGAGACAAAACGGCAAGAGAAGGGGAGGACTGTGTTTTTAAAAATAATGTTAAGACAGTTTCCTTCAGTGCTGACTTCTTAAAGTGGAATGTAATGCAGATTAGGTCTCATATGTAAGCCAACATTTGTCTTAACAATTTTTATTGTCTTCTTTCTCTCTTCCCCTCTCTCCCTCCTTCCTTCTCCTCTGCTCTGCAGATTTACACTGACTGGGCTAACCACTACCTAGCAAAATCTGGCCACAAGCGGCTGATCAAGGATTTGCAACAGGACATTGCAGATGGAGTTCTGCTAGCAGAAATCATCCAGATCATTGGTAAGACCTGTGCTCAGAGAAGCAGCATGAGCTGACTCCTTGCATGGGGTGGGGGAAGGGATATATAACTTAAGTTGGATGTATTTAACAATGAGAGGAACCCAGATAATACATCCTGACTTGGTCCATATATCTCTGAAATTTATGTGTTTTAACTTGTATGTGTGTGTGTGTGTGTGTGTGTGTATATGTATTTTATGTGTATATATATGTGAGGATTTTTGGAAGTGGCTGTTTGTGCTTTAAATGGCCCGAATTGTTACTTACACACTTTGAATTGTCAGAAATGAATGCTGTATTAAAGCATATGTCTCCCATGTGTGCATTTTGTTAACTGGCGTGGCTCATACTTTCTGGGATGCCTTGAAACTGTATCCTGACCCTGCAAAGACAATTTTGGAAGACTTCATGTCAGCAGTCATTTGGCAGGGGCTGAAGAATTAGCAGCAACCTCCTTCACACTTCCCTTTTGCATGATTTGTGCATGTGGAAGAAACTGCTGCTAACAGGAGTGTTGTTACTGTAGGGCTGTACTGTACTTGGAAGAGAGCTCTGTGTCAACAAACTTCTGCATACTTTATTGCTTTGCCTTTTCTATTCTCCTTTTGTTTTCCTCTACCCCCTTGTTTATTCCTGTGGGGTTTTTTTCACTTTATTGTTTTTCTTTAGCCAATGAAAAGGTTGAAGATATCAATGGCTGTCCCAGGAGCCAGTCTCAAATGGTAAGAAAAATATATATTCTTAGTAAATATTAGAATCTCTTCTCTTTGTTAAGATACTTTTTAATAATTATTTATTTTGTTTAACTGTGGAATACTCAAACCCACGTTTACTGTAAACTACTAATTCTCTTTTAATCTTCCTGATACCTTTATGCATATGTTTGGTGTTTGTCAATTCACTTTGGTACAAACTAGCTCAGGGTCTTGAGTTAGCTGAGCAACAAAATTTCTTGACATAACATGGTGAACTGCTGTAACAAACCTGCTATTCTTCTGATTATTCAGATAATTTCCTTTAGCTTCAGTTTTAAAGGCAATAAACCCAAGAACCAATTTTAAGGGGAGCCTTTGTGTCTGGACAGCTGGTTTGAAATACAGGCCTTGCCAACTTGTTTTTGAATATAAATAGCCTTTTGGCTTGTCCACTCTAAAGTCCATTTAAATGCACTGGCTCCAATATTTTCAGAAATAGCATGTTGGGCATATAGCTCTCTGAGCTATAACTGGCAGCCAGCGAAAGGCAGTTTAATACTCTCAGACAACTAACCTTAATTGACTATGATTCAGATGGAGGCTTATTAATTTTTGCTGTCTTGATTGGTTAGTAAACTCCAGGCTTAATACAAGAAAACTTCATTAGCATATTGTGGAAATGACTGGTACAAAATCTGATTTTCAGTTATATCACCTCTCGTCTACGGCAATCATTTGACATCAACACTGCACTGACTTTGATACTCCACAAGACCAGTTTTAAGGAATTGTAGCTGCTTATTCACATTCAAATAGTGTGTGAATAATTTACACACATTCACTGCTAGCAAGACTTTGGGAGTGAGAAGATTCAAATATGTCTTTTGGTGAGAGTGCCTACTAGCAAACTACTGAAACTAGACAAGAAAGTAGAAATTGGAGATTATTAAAAGTGTTTACATTTAGTCACCTTTTTTTAGGCAAGTCTTTTTTCTGTTAACTGGAAAAAGAATAAGGAGAGATTTGTAGGTAAAATGAAACTAATTAATTATGTGGTTGTTTTTTAAACTTTGACAGAAACCAAAAAGTGGACAGTATCTTCTAGTGTTATATCTGCTATTTAGCTTCTTATAACAACACACACACACGCACAAATAGTTATTATTATTCATTGTTTGTATTACAGCAAAAACTACAGGTATCAGCTGAGAATGAAGCCCCATTGTGCTAGGCACTATGCAGATGAGTCGTAAAAGTCAATCACTGTCCTGAAGAGCCAAGACACATGTTAAGGGCATGAGGGAAAATAAAAGTGTGGAGAAGTAAAGACTTGCCCAAGGTCACACAGGGGTTTGGGAATTGAACTCCGTGTGCTGGCCAGGAGGCCTCCCCTGTTAGTGTTTTAACAGCATTTTTGATCTGTAGATCTTAAAACAGCCCGCCAGGGTTGGGAGGCATCATTTTCTCCCATTTTGCAGATGGGAAAATGGAGGTGGTGAGATGTTAAGAGGTTTGCCCAACAGAATACAGTAATGGGAACGCTGGTAATAGCACCCAAGTCTCCTGAGTCCTTGTAGCTTGTACTGTGCCCTAGCTACTGAATCTTGCTGCTTCCTTTTCAATAGCTGTTTTTTCCATTTTCTTGCTTTCCTGGCATCATTTTGCTGTTTCTTTTACTTCATATGATGATCACTGTTTGCCTTTGCTTTCTCTCCAACTCCACCCCAGCACCCCTGGTAACTCTTCCACCGGGGTAGCTCTCCGCTTTTCTCCTAAATTTGTTTCATGCTGCTAGATTCATAGATTCCCAGGCGAGAAGGAACCATTGTGATCATCTAGTCTGAGCTCCTGTATAACACAGGCCATAGAACTTCCCCACAATATGCTAAAATCTCATTCTCGCTGTCATTTTCAATAAAAATGTCCCAGGAAAAAGTGTTCTTATTGAAAATGTGAAATAAAACAACTTTTATTTTGTAACTGATTTTCCATACAGTAAAAGTTAAGTATGTAAATGCTGATGCATGGATCTACTGTGGCTGCTTTATGCTTCTTTGGCACCACAAAGTAGCTAGAAACCTAGTAGTTCTGGGCCACTTAGTGTTCCTCTTGCATAGAGGGAATCTTTGTGTGTTGCAGTGGCCCAGTGTCTCATCCCACTCCTGGTTTCAGTCATAAGGTCATGGACAGGACATACTTATGCCTCTGGACTTCACAGAGCTGGAAAAGTCCATTGGGAACTTTGGCAGCCTTCAGGAATAAAACTTTTTTTGCCCCACCTCTAGCTTATATGAAGAAAGAGGGCATTTACCTGGCTGTCCTACCGCTGACAATGTAACTTGTCCTACCACGACTGAAAAAACACAGGAGGCAATGGATGTGGTTTAATTAGGCTGCAGCTTTATTCACGTAAAATATCTGGGAGTATCTGGCAATAAATTGTAAAGTGCAGGTCAGCATTTCCTTAATCATTCACATATAATCCCCAATGGGATTTCAGCTATCCCGCTGCTGGGAACCTGATGCCTCTCCTTGTATGAGGTGAAAGAGACTGTAAAAGAAGGGGAGCATCAGCTAATGCTCCCCACTGTTCCAGACATAGGAATCTCAAACCCGACTTCTTCAGTTTCCTTAACAGATGTTGGAAAAGGAGGGAAGTCGCCTCCTTGCTGTATGAGACATAGGATCCCTAGCTCCCTTACTCAGCTCCCCTAAGGAATGCTTTCCTTCAAATCCTTCATCAATCAATTATATCTGATAACTATATCCCTTCCATAGTGAGTACCTGCACTGGACATCCACCACACATTTTACATACTAAGTTGTGACATAATAACCGTAACCCCCCTGCTCCACCTCACCAGGTCGCAGATTCACTGTGGTGACGGCAAAAAACCCCACCTGCCTTGACCAGTCTGGAAGTGAGGGAAACATTTTTCCCAGCCCCCCCCAAAAAGTGCAACTAGCACCTGAAAAATGGCACTAAATTTTATCAAACTTTGATGGTGCCTTCAGACACTAATATCATTGAAGGCTTCTTCTCAAATGTCCCAAGACACAATATACAAAAAATGCTGTGAGAAATGAACACTAATCCAAACCACAAAGCCACTAAAAGCATTCTGGAAAAGCAGGGCCTCCATACTAGGGTCACATTCGCAATGATCATCACAAACTTCAGGGCTCACATGCTGTCAACTGGCAAGTGGGACATTTTTGTTGAGCCATCCACCAAAAGGTTTTCTCTTTTGTCTAGATTTATTTTTCAGATTTAGAACAACAGGAGAGTACCAGAATTTGGCACCAACAGTTCAAGTTTTTAAATCAAGAGTGGATATATTTCTATATTATATGTTCTAGATCCGACAGAAGCTATGGATTTGATTCAGGAATTAACAAGTGAAATTCTATGGCCTGTGTCATGGAGGAAGTCAGACTAGATGATCATAGTGGCCCCTTTTTAATGTAAAAGTCTTCGAATGTATGAAAGGAAGGGATGGGCTTGGGAAGCTTGGATTGCCTTCATTATGGTGAATTTAGCAACTAAAACCTATAAGTTGTGTCCAAACCCAGTGATGTCCTCCAGCGTGAGAAATAAAAATTATAGATGAGGAAACATTTTTTCTTTCTGGAGGAGAGGACTCAACAAATATTCTGTATTTTCCTCATAAAATTTACAGGCCAGATTTGACCTCCAAATTGGATAGCTTCTTCCCCTGCCCAGTGAAGGACAAGAGAATCTGCACAGAGAGGAATGGATAGCATGAATCCATATGCTGCCATCGTGCACACACCTGTGTGAAATGCTGAGAAACTGGAACTTCTCTGTGTTTCAACCTTTGGTTTTGAGGAGTCGATGCTAAAAAAAGTATCATGGTTTATTGTTTAAAGTATGAGGAATTTAGATTAAGGTACCAAAGGTCAAATCTGTAAATACTGCAGTGAAATTGGTTATATACATTCTGGGTATCATATTGATGTTTACACATCAAAGTATTTCCAAGCCAGTTTTTTCATTAAAGTGTGTTATACTCTGAAATGGTTTATATTCTGAAATCAAATGACAAGAGGAAATATATATATTTTTTTAGAAATATAGGCGTAGAGACTTCCTCTCTAAATACCATTAATACACATTCAGTCTAGGAATTTGAAAGCCAACTTGAGTTTCTTAATTCTCATGCCTGAGGCCTCCTCTGCAGGTCAATTTCTGACCTCAGTTATCCTGGTGCAACCTCCTTGCCTTCTCATTCTGCCCCCCTGTGTTTCTTGAGTAACCCTGTGCTTTCAGTGGATTTGCATGGTCGTACACAATTGGCTGTAATTGGAATTTAGTCGAAGTATGCAAGAAATTCTGGAATCCAGCTTTCTCTCTCCGCTGTGCTGGCTCTGCAGTGCTAACATGAGTAAAAAAGCAGTAGACCTGTGTTTTAGTCACTGCTGTAATGAAGTATGATGCTGAGTACACCAAAGATACAGATCCACTAAGCAAAATGGTGCCATTTTCATGCAGTCACTTTCAGAAGACCTACACTTCAAGGCCCAAATATTAGCACTGAATTTATCCCAATTAAAAGCAGAGCAGTCTGCAGTTTTATGTGTCCATTTTGGAAAGCAAAACAAGGCAATCTATTTTCTCACTAGCAGGGCAAAGACCACTAAGCTGAATGGATCTCTTGTAAGTTTTTAAAATAACTTTGAAATCGTTACTGTTTGAGATGCAGCTAGAGGCACATGAAAGGGGATTGCTCACAAATTCTGTCAGAGTGGCCACAATATCAGTATTGTTCAAACAGCAGGGCAGTTTCCCCTATCTATCCTGCATACTTGTCTGACTTCCATCACTGCAGTGCCTGAATATGCACTTCTTTTCACTTCTTAAAAGCCAACATCTCTTCTAAATAGTGATTTCTAGAATATAGCTATAGAACTGGCTAAGACCATAGAGCGATTCCTGTCCAGAATTGTATGCGCCGAAACCAATATGATTTTGTCTATGGACATTGTGCAGCTATAAACTAAGAAGGGCATTGCACTTACTAGGAAGGTAAGAAGGTGTGGAAGCTATATGTGTTGGTCTCGCTTGGTTGCAGGCGCATGCACAGATATTTGAATGTCACTGCTTTTGTGGGGGCACATTCTGTGGCCCCCCATGACCCCGGGGCCAGATGAGCTGTCTGCTCCCACCCCAACTCCAGGGCTGGAAGAAAATGCTTTCCCTACTGCAGCCCCAGGAACTGGAGGAACTCTTTGCCCCAGTCAGTTTTCAGGAGGTTTCCCCTGCCTTTGTGCATGCCCCTGCCTGGCAGGAAAAGACTTCTGATCGTCTACGGTCAGGATACTGGAAAACTGAGTATCCTCTCTGTACAATGGGTCAGAAATTAAAACAGGGTCATTAGCGTCTGTGGTATTTTCCTTTGCACGGGAAGTCTGTCATGGATGTAGATTGTCATCGGTTTATTTATTAGAAATATTTGCCTGATTCAGTGCACAGAATTGGTAGCTTTTCAGTATTGGCAAAAGTCTCCATTAATTTGGATGCCAGTTTGAGACACCTGGGCCTGAGTTTTCAGAGTATTTTGCATTTGTATTGAATGTCATATGTTCAAAACACAGTTCTCACTTCGTTCAGTTGCAGTTGTGAGTGCTCATCACTTGTGAAAATCTGGACCTAAACATCTCATGTTGGACATTCAGAAAGTGAGGAACAGTTAGTAGTGACCTGTGAAAAGTTTGGGTTAAAGGCCTCGACGAGCATCATACAGGGACTGAGAGGCAGAGAGAGAATCAAGTTCTCCAGGGCAGTTTTCCCATTTAGAGACCCCCTCATCCGTATCAATTTCTTTGTCAGAATCCATCTCCCATTTTTTTTCATGTCAGTTGTTTTCTTATCTACATCTTTTTCAATCAAAACTGTACATCTCTTAGCAATTAAACCTTCTGTTCTGGCTTGCTCCTGGGTCAACTCCTCAAATGTGGGTAAAGGTCTTAAATACTGTATCATAAAACATATCTACAAGGAAGCAAAAGTCAAATGGCATAGGCGATGCTCAGTGGCATTTCTTAACTTCTCAGTGCTTGACTTAGAAACCTTACTCTTTTCTTAATGTAGTTTTTGTGTGTTTAAAAAAGAAGATGACATTCCACCGTGGGAAACCATATTAGTGCCCACAGGGTTCATCAGCAAATTAGGAATCTTTAGAGCCTCAGCACATACCTCTACTACTGGATTCAACAGGGTAACTGGTATTCTCTATGTGGACCAGACACTAGAAGGGGGGTATATGTGAGACAGATGCGTGCTTGCCAGTGGGTTTCACAGATACGTGCTTACAACAGAGAAAAGTTAGGAGTCAAAATAGGGTTCTGTACCAGATTCATCTGAACTAGTGGTTATATAGGCTTCTTCCCCTGGACACCAGCTGCAGTAGCACTGAGAGCATAGGAAGGACTAGCTCCCTGCTCTCAATTCCAAAATTCTTCAGGAATTCTTCTATGAGGAAGAACATTGCAGGTGAGAGCCGGGGTGGGCAAACTATGGCCTGAGGTCCACATCTGGCCCGCGGAAACATCCCATCTGGCTCACCGGCTGGGGAGGCTGCCCCCGGCCCCTCTCCTGCCTTCCTCCCACCCCCAGAGCCACACCCCCATGGAGTCAGTGCTCTGGGGGGCAGGGCTGTGAGTTCCCACGGGGCAGCATGTCTGGCTTCATACGGAGCCAAATACGCTCCTCTGATCCTCATGGTAAGGAGGTCAGGGGGTTGGATAAGGGGCAGGGGCTCCTGGGGGCAGTCGGTATAGGGAGCAGGCGGGGTTAGATGGGGATGGGGTCCCGGGGTGGTGTTTAGGGGTGGGGGATCTCTGGAGGGAGTGGTCAGGGAGCAGGGGGATTGGATGGGGCATGGGAGTCCTGGAGGTCTGTCAGGGTGGATAGGGTTCAGGGGCAGATAGGGACAGGGAGCAAGGGGGGCTGGGTGGGGAGGAGTGCTAAGGGGACAGTCAGGGGACAAGGAGTGGGGGAGGGGTTGGATGGATCAGGAGTTCTGAGGGGGGTAGTCATGGGATGGGAAGTGGTAGTGGGCCAGATAGGGGGCGGGGCAAGGCTGTTTGGGGAAGCACAGCCTCCCCTACCCAGCCCGCCATACAATTTTGCAATCCCGATGTGGCCCTCGGGCCAAAAAGTTTGCCCATCCCTGGGCTAGAGCATGCTTAGTGCTGACAGATTGTTCAGAGAATTTAGCTGCCAGTCTCTGACATATATCTACTGCACACATGCAAACTGATTTTCAAAGTCTTATAACTCTGCCAAATTTTGGTGGCTTTTAATGGGGACAAAAAAACAAACAAACTTTCTAATCCTAGGTTGATCCCCCTGTTTATCCCAGATCAGTTCCTGTTCCAAAGCATGCTGGCACTAAGATTCTCAGTGAAACCGCTGTAAGAAAGTTTCAACACTAGCAACAACAATGTACGTTTTCCCAATCCTCGTGTAATCTGTGATGTTTTTGCTGAAACTTTACACACACGCACACACACTCTCTCTCTCTCTCTCTCTCAAAATTATAAGCACACACACTCTCTCTCTCCCTCTCTCTCTCTCAAAATTATAAGCACCTGACAACAGAATTATAATGGAAAATATTAGGAAACTCGGCTGTAGATTTTGCTGCCAGCTCCATCTATAATACTAGTTATGTCAGACACAAACTTGTAGGCACACTCATTGTTTAGGAAGGAAGTATTGAATTTTAGTTCTCTTAATTTCAGTTTTAATCATTCGTTGTCTGATACAATTATAATCCTGCTTTAGGTTTTCTTTCCTGGCACCCTTTATTCTGTACTGGAGCAAGCAGTCTTCTCTGCAACCATATGAGATCAGAGAACATTAAAAGAACCACAGGATTTTTGACAATTTATCTTCGCAAAGCGACTCAGAATTATTCATTCGCACCAGACTGTGAGCTACATATTCCATTGAATTGCTCACATCTGATTGTGTGATGTCATAGAAGGAAATGCTCAGCAGGAACACATCCTGGGTATCATGTGCTAGAAAACAGTGCACTGATCACTAAAGAGGAAGCACATGCGCTCATTGGTCCGTTTGTTTAGGTTTTTGAGTTGCTTGTCATTTGAACACATTTAATCCCGAGTATAAGTCAGCAGCTATTTAACGAAAAAATCATGTATCAGTTTCAGTGAAGACAGAGAAAACACTCATCCATTACAGTGTAGTATATTAAAATACATTTAAAGTTGATCATGAACATATAGAAGAACTATGGCAAGTATTTTAGAAAGCACCTGTTGGTTACAGCAGTGAATACATTTCTCCCAATATAGTAGCAGAAGCATTATAGTAAATATGTCTGCTATATAGTGGTGAATCTTTATGATCTTGTGTAGAAGAAAAAAAGGAGCATGTTATGAATACTGGGAATGTCTAAAATGCTTAGCATATTTAAAAATAGCAGCTAAAAAGCATGATATTTAGGTGAACTGCAAAGAGACAAGTTCAAGCTTTACAGGAAAACAGAAAGTTGTTTTGAAATAATTTTCTTTTACAGGATGTCTTAACTGGCTTGTGTTAAATGTCAGGTTTCATCAAATGCTTGCGAGAGTCTTTTGGACTTGGATTTAAACACTAAGGAATTATATTACAATGGATGACACCACTATGGGAAATACAACTAGGTTATACAAAGATATATTTAAACTGAGTTAATCTGCTAGTGTCACAGATAAGTTCTCACAAAGTCGTTTTATTTCAGGAGAGTTCATTAATTCCCCTCCATGTAAGAGCTTTTCACCATGTTCATAACAATATAAACTGAATCGTCTTAGATTTTGTGTAACTTACCCCCCAGAATTTGCTCTGACCTAAAACTTAGTTACAATTGACTAGTACCACTTTTCTTTCTAAATAAACATATACATTATTTGCCAACTTTCTGGTGTCATAGGAGTGTTTAAAATAGTCATGTCATGGTTTGAGGAGGCATGGGCCAGATCCTCAGCTGGTGATAATCAGTATGGTTCCATGGAAATCAATGGGACTATACTGATTTACCCTATCTGAGGCTCTGGCCCAGTGTCTGGATATGGATTAGTTTCACTGTTGTGGTTCAGAGTCAGTCAAAGGTAAGGCTCAAGTTTGGATTTGATCATACCAAGATCTCACATGTTGATAGCATAAGATCCCTGCTTGAATGGCGGAGATCTTACTGGGTCAGTGGTACTCTTGACACTTCGGTCACTTTTGCTATTCTGGCTCAGTTCTTTTCCTCAGGCCCCTAAACTAGCTTTTTGTGGAAGCACTCACCCAGTTTTATATATACAGCATCAGTAACAGTGTACAGAAGATGTAGGTACTTAGGTATACTTAGATTTTACACATGAACCTTGGGCCTCCCTTTGGACCTCTAAGGTCTTTGGACCTTCTGTTATAAGCCATCATATCCTTACATGGTGTAAACTGGCATAGCTGAAGATGTGGTCCAAATACTTCACTTTTTAATAACATCTTCTGAGTTTGGGAGTGTGAAAATGTTTGGAGAACTATTTCAAACATTTTTTGGTTCATGCACTTCACATAGATATGCTAACTTTGGCTATGGCTAGAAGTGAAAGTGACAATACAATATGGTTGCTTGTACATCAAGGTAACTCAAGTGCTTCAGAAGACTATAATAACATTTTTTTGGCTAAGCATCCAAGGAGTAATCCTGTCTCTACTGAAGTCAATGGAAAATCTCCCATTAATTTCAGGGGGTCAGAATTTCACTCTCGGATGTATAAGTGCACTGCTTATGAAACAGAACTTTGAAGCTTCCCCTTCACTAGGACTTTATGCACAAAACTCTGTGTTAAGAGTATGGTTAAACCCTACAAAAGGTGGTCAGATAGCCTGTTGATGAGCATGAGATGAAAACATAGATAGATGGATAAACTGCAAGGGTTGGTTTATATGTGTAATCTATTTTAACTCTTTATAGTCAGAGGTAGGGCAGATTAGAGTGTTCTTTATACGAAGTTTTCAGAATATTGAACACATTGAATACTGAACAACACTTAGGTACAATAGCAGGATTGAAGACTAGAATTTGAGCCTTCCATTTGAACATTCAGCGTTTGTGAGTTTCTGATTTAAATTTGAATTTATTTTGGTAAACTTTGCCATCTCTTTTATTTAATGTGGTTTTGTACCTCTTACATTTTCTTTTAAGTTTCAGTTTTATTTGAATCAATAACATGAAGACTAAACATAAAAAAAAACCAGTGACATTGGTTTAGCTCTATTTTTCCTTATAGGTTCCTGAGAGCTCTGTGTAGGTTAGAGCCAGAAAACCAGCCATTTGACCATCGGTCTGTATGAGGTGTAATTAGATTTCAGTAACCAACTCTCTGTGCAATGCTTTGAATATTTAGAGATTGTGACTAATTATTACGTATTTTCTAGGGCCTTTCATCTGGTGAGCTCAGTGGGTGTGTTAGGGTTTGTTTGGTTTTTTTTTTTTTTGCATATTTTTGAGTGTCAGGAGTTTGCATGTTGTAGGAATGATTATTTGTTGGCTGTAAGTGGAACTGAGTGTTTGCAGAGTCAGTAACAGGTCACAAGTTTGAAGTATAATTACATTGAAAGCTGACAGGTGAATGTGTGTAAATTAAAAAAACAGGGTTGATTCTTATGAAATCCAAAGTACAAGTCAGTAGAAAATATTAAATTGTCAGTGACTCTTCTCCACAAGCTGTAGCATCGTAGCTTCCAATATAATCAGCAGTGAGTGGTTAGAAAGCAAAAGGGGCATTGGGATGGATTTCATTTGCAACGTTCACAATATGTCTAGAACTAAAGTGCTCTATAGCTTTATCTGTTTATGTATCCTTTAAAGAGAACTGAAATGCTCTCAAAGGTTTAATTAAATCTTCTAAATAGGTACTCTATTATAGTCTGCATTTTGACCCAGTGGAGAGGAATTTTGTTTTAACAGAGTAAGGAATATGTCTGTATGATGCCTTCAACTTTTCTGAAGCTGATTAATCTCCATAAATATTTATATAAAGGTACCTAACTGAAAGAGAGGCATTGCATAACTACTAAATACTATAAGCAGACTGACTGAAATAACAAAGTGCTTCTATTTGTTGTATCTGTTTATGTTTAAACATGAGCTCCCAGTGTAACACCATGGCCAAAAGGGACTAAAACTATCCTAGGATATATAAACAAAAATATTGACTGGGAGTAAGGAAATTATATTATTTCTGTATTTGGTACTGGTATGACCATTACGGGAGTACTGTGTCCAGTTCTGGTGTCTACAATTCAACATCAAGGATGTTGATAAATTGGAGAGGGTTCAGAGAAGAGCCACAAGAATAATTAAAGGATTGAAAAACATGACTTATAGTAATAAATTTCAGGAGCTCCATCTGTTTAGTTTAACTAAAAGAAGGTTAAGAGGTGTGTGGCAAATTGCTGGCACTATTATGATGGGTCCCGCGCTTTCTCTTCTTGTGGTGGGTTCAGCGAGCTATTTCTTGCCCCTGAATAGGGTATTAACTGCCCCACTAGTATCCTAGAGGAGGGGGAGTGGAGAGGGAGGGACCCAGGCCCGCCCTCTACTCTGGGTCCCAGTCCAGGGGCCCTGAGGATAGTGGTAAACCACCTGAATTAGCTATTCCTTCCCCTGGGCTACTTCCCTCTCCTACCCTTCAGTTTGTGGGGCTTCTTGCCCTCTCTCTACACAGGTCAGGTGTCTCTTTACCTAGGGTCTGGGTGGTCTTGGTTCCAAACTCTCCTCCAACTGTTCACTGCTCCAACTCTTCCAAACTGCTCCAACTCCTATCCTCCTCCCCTGTCTGCCTGAAGCAGGGGGTTTTATTAGGTTCTTAGCAGGGCCTTAATTGATTGCAGGTGTTCCAATCAACCTGCAACCTTCCCTAGTCCATAGAGAGGCACGCCTCAATTAGCTCTGCGCTTACATATCTCCCCTCAAGCACTCTGCCGCAGCATCCTGTCCCTCCTCTATCACAGGGTGATATTTGATAGAGGACTCTTCAGTCTGGCAGACAAAGGCATAACAACATCCAATAACAGGAAGTTGAAGCAAGACAAATTCAGACTACAAATAAGGTGCAAATTGTTAACAGTGAGGGAAGTGACAACAGGTACAACTTACCCTGGGTTGGGGAAGATTCTACATCACTGGGAATTTTAAAACCAAAATTGGATATTTCTCTAAAAGATGTTCTAGCTCAAATGAATTAATTCAGGGATGCTGTTTCAGAGAAGGTTTGACCAAATGATCACAGTGGCCCCAATGAATCTATGAACCATGTAATCTCCTGAAGAAAAATATCTCAGAGATCCTTAGAGTAGTATTTATCTTCAATTTTCTGCCCTTCCCTATAAGTGCAACTCTTTCATTGATAATAAGAGAAATTCCACATATGTACACAGAGTAAAATACCGTCATAGGGAACTAAGGTAGAACTCCATTTATCTGATCCTCCATATTAACTGAACAACCAGTGCACATGGTCCAGAAGTGGGCAATCTTTCCTGTGGCTTTTAGATGGTGATGCAGCCTGGCACTTTCCCATTCACTGGATTATCTGAATTTTTGATGATTCGATCTGGTTCTGGTCCTAGTTAGATTGGATAAACATGTTTCTGCTGTACTGTGAATGTTGTGCTTCATACAACTCTCACTCTAGCCTTCCAAGTGACCTTGTACATTCTTGTATGAACAGATCAGTACATCTGCCTGTTGCACAGTCCAAGTATTTGGGGAGTTAATTTGCTTTAACATTGCTGGGTTCGCTGTTAAAATTTTGCATTGGAAGTGTAAGGTGGATGAATTTTGGTCACGTATTTCTTTTTAATGTCTGTTGGAGATGGAAGTGGAAGGTGTGTGGGTTTTTAATAACTCCAGCATCATTTCCTCAAAGATTTTGCCTGCAAGACCTTCCACATACCAGTAGTTATTATTTTCTAAGCGGAATTTTCTCCCCCAACTGGCTACAATAACTTTATTTTTAATTTGTATAGTTTTTTTTTTTTATTGAAAGGCCCTGGTTTAAATTGGAACAGGCTTTTGAGTTGACATTACTTGGGTAGTTCAATGCTGCACATTTTAATTAAATACTTCCTTAATTATTTCATTAATAAACAAAGACTTTGTTAGGGAACAGGGAATATCAATAGAGTTTACCTAACATCCAAAAAAGTATTATAATTTCCATAGAATGATTCTCCTATGTCTCTTATATCCGGTGAGGTAACAGGCCACCTGCACCAGTGAGTAAGCAGAACCAACTTAACATCTCCCAGTAGAACCAACAGCTGCTGCTGAAAGGGTGGGTTTGCAGATGTACATCACCCACTCAGAATCAACATTGTCTTCCAGCAAAATTGCAAAAATACATTTAATATCAAAATAAAATTATTGGGGGAGCATTGGAAATGGAACCCTTGACTTAGGAATGAAATTATTTTAAAAACTTCTAATAATTTATTTGGATCTTTTCCTATATTTCTGCAATTTTTACTGGACATATATTTGTGTCTACAATGTTGCCCCTCCACACCAGTCACTAACCCCACCCCACGATGGCATGAATCCATATTTCAATAGAGAAGGCTCCGCGCAGTCTTAGCAAAGGGAGCAGTGCTGCAGAGGCTTCTCAGCATAGGAAAATCCATGCTTAGAAGTTTACCTTGTCATACAGTTATGGATCCAGTAATCAAGGTACCTGAAGCTTCCTCAGTGGGAACAGAGTAGGTTTTGTATAATTTCAGGACAGATTCAAGGCTTTGGATAGTTCCCTCCATCCATAAGTTCATATTTAGAAGTATCTACTGATTTTGCTAATAACCTTGATTAAATTAGGTATGTACTTTTTTATAGTGGACATTGATGAAAGCAAAAGCAATTCAAGAAGCTTTGTTTGGGAATCTAAAACATTCTTCCATTGTTCTTTGTTGATAAGAACACTCATTTTAAAGAAGTGAGATCATCATGAAATTAGTCATTTTCACAAGTTTGAAACTAGCTCACTTTCAGATCTTGTAAACTTGGGTACCCTAGCCACATTATCAAAAAACAGCCAGCCAGTTAGATGTACGGTAACTCTAGTTAGAAAGAGGATCTGAAATCTAGTCCATGTTGTGTTCTGAAGTTCCTGAGCTTTACTCCTTATCTTATGATCTAATATGGAAAAGAGATGGAGTAAAAATACGTGTTACAGCAGCGACTTCTTGAATATGTGGAAATCACCTAGCACATAGTGGGATCTAGCATAAATAAATTAATAATAAAAATATCAGATACTATATAAACATTTTACACCTTTTGGGTAAATAAGTGAACCTTAGGGACATAATTCCTGTGAAAAATAGGTAAAAGTACCAACACTATCAAAGGAAATGGAGTATGTGACAGAGAGAGATCCTTCGTAACTTTTAAGAAAGATGAGGCCAATTCTTTTAATGACTTCCAATAATTCCTTGTTATTTACACTTAATGTACATTTTCAAGAAGAGAAACAGCTGTACTGTATGGGGAATGGGTGTGATCCCTATTTTTAAATTGCCTTACACTTTCCAGATTTCTATAAAAGGACTTGGAAAACTTTCAAAAGAGCTGAACACCCTGTTTTCACATCCAGTACAATAGGAGCCTCTAGGTCCTGAGCTGTTTTGAAAATGAGACCACATTCTATAGATGCCTAAATGCAACCTGTGTTGAACTGAAAGTCTGGCTCATAAAGGTGGAGAGATAAAAGGAAAAAAAAAAAAAGAAAATACTTGGGCTAAATTTCCATTCCATTATACCGGTTTTATACCAGTGTAACGCTGTTGACTTCTGCTGAATCACATTGGGATAAACGGAGAATCAGGCCCAAAACTCATACTGGCAAAACCATAATGTGTGTGTGCGCCCATGAACACACAATGTTGTTGGAATAGCACACAGTATTTTCTTCTATAGCTTGTTTGCTTTGCTACTTCAGTGTCCCCTCACCATCACTACCGTAAAGGAGGAAATACTAGAGTTCTGGCTAGTTTACTTAGCTCATGTAGTTGTAGCCCCCGGGAAAACTAAATGGTGTTAAAAGCCTTCAGACTTGTATGTCATCTGTGTGGTGTATTTGGTCTGCTGTTGATTATTCTAATCTCTAATAAAAATGTGAATACAGAATTGCTAATATTTTTCTCTTTACGACTGTACATTTATAATTTTCTACACATTTAAGGAAGAGGTAAAATAAGTATTCTGCATATTAGTAAAACCATAAGTTTGCAAAACAGGGAAACGCTGAAAAAAGGCTCCCAAAAGGAACACAGTTATAAGGCAAACTAAAAATGTGGGTGTTTCCCACATCACAAATGCATTGCCAGCAAGACACAGATGTGTGCAGTACATGAGCCAATGGGAAAAAAAAGTGAGCAAAGATACTGCTTTCGAATACTCCAGAATGGCTTAAAGTGGGCTAGGCCAAAAAAGAGAATAAGTGTATATATGCATGTGAGCGTATATGTGACCTAGCCAAAAGCGATGTTGCTCTGTCCAATTTAAGTGGTGATTACAATATAGGTCATCCCCCACCCTTGAAATATTTCCTTGTTCTTTCCCGGGCTCCCTGTGAAAGCAGTGGGGCTGTAATGGATGTACAGGATACAGCGACTCATGCACTAGGAGAGGACCCTGTGCATATTTCTGACTGAAAACAAATTGTCTAATTTTTGAGCTTTGTAGTCTTATTTCTCAGTCAGGCAGATCCACATCAGACACTATTCCCTTGTTTTAATAAAAATAGTTCGTCAGTAGTCTATGGTAATGGTCCACAATAATACATTAGATAGTAGCAATACTGCTATGATTTGGGTGATTGCTACAGAATTCTGCACTCTGTTTGGATACAATAAACAGCTGTTATAGAAAAACCTAAAGGCTGGGTCACTATTGGGTACATTCCTGACTAGCCTCTCTAATGCAGTAGGGTGGTGTTCTTCAATGAAGATATTAAGAAAGACCATTTCACATTGATATCACTGCACTTCTGGTAACTAACATTCAAAAGCATTGCTCTGTTTATTTAAGGGGCCTGTGGCATTAGGATATATTCAAGTAAGCTGTCAGAGCCCTAAAACTGTATTATGAACTTGTTCAAAACCTTATAGTTGAGTAGTGACAGATGTGACACAGCGAGAAATATACTCATCCCAGAATGAGGTTGTGTATCTCCTATAATACAATGTATTAGGTATTTTAAATGATGATCACAGAATTGACTCCAGAGTCTGATCTATTTGATCTTCTAGTCTATCTCCCGTCCAATGCAGAATTGTTCCTGTTGCATATTCATTACAGTTTTGTCCAATCTTATGTGAATTCCAAGTGATAGGCCTTCTTGTGTTCTACTGGTAGACTGTTTCACCAGCTAATACACGTCAGCCAGGTGCTTTCACTGATATTCTGGCTAAGCTTTCCCTTCCTATTAATCTGTTTTACTGAAAGGAGGCTGTTAAAAATGGTATCTTCTTTCTCAGCAGATCTGTTCCTTGTGTGTATTCAGAGTATCATATGCTTATTCTACTGACCAGCTACATTTTTACTGCATGCCAGACCTGTCAGCACTACAGAACTTAAATGAGAATGAGCTGTATGCTATTCCAGTTTGCAAGTCAATTTTTTTTCTAGCTGCTGGCCCTGCAAGCTCACTGAGAAACTTGTAAGTTTCTATGTTCACCCTTCTCATGCATCACACGTATAACAACGTTTCTACAGATAAATTCTCTGAGCAGTTATACCTTTGTGACATAATTTCCTTTAGCTGTGCTGCAATTGAAGCTCAGTAGGTGAATCAGAAGAGAGCCCAACTCAATCTCCAAATATATGTTGGTTAACAGAAATAAAAAAAATAAAATTATATTTATATCACTAAAATAAACATTTATAATTTGGAAATATACAGCAGGAGCAGATCTGTATTAAGCAACAAGATGCCATATTTACAAAGACACCTTCACTTTGAGGAATCCAGAACATAGCATAGAATCCAGAACAGATACAGGCATATAGGCAGTAATCACATTCTTTGTGCGTGTTCTTTTAAGGTAAGGAAACTTTGCAGATTTTTGTAGGTCTGCAATGAGCTTCAGAAGAAGACATGCTAATCAAATGCAGAGATTTGTCAGAACTTCATATAAATATAGACAAATATACTTCTTTATTAGTCATTATTACTTGTCTTATGAGTACCTTGCAGTTCAATTTAAAGTTGGAAGTGGAGAAAATATTGTCTGCCAACCAAAAGAGATGAAAGCTAGTCCTAGTAATAGCAAAAACAATCAGAATAAATAGACCTATTTTATATGGTGAGTCACTGATGAGTTTCAATCCCACAAATGAGCTATTCCCATAAATCTACTAACTGCTGCTATTAAGTATTGTCATTCATTTGTGGAGAAGTGTCTGCTGTTGCTATTTATTTCTATAGAGCAGCAGTTCTCAAACTGTGGGTTGTGACCCCATTATAATGGGGTTTCCATGGCTGGCACTAGAGTTGCTGGTGCCCAGGGCCAAAGCTCGAGCCCCACTGCCTGGGTGACGGAGGTCAGATTTTGGCTTTGACACCCCCCCCCCCTCGGATGGTGGGGCTCGGGCAGGCTCAGGTTTCGGTCCCCCCTCCTGGGGTCGTGTAGTCATTTTTGTTGTCAGAAGGAGGTCACGGTGCAATGAAGTTTGAGATCCTTATTATAGAGTACTAAAATGCCACAATATTTCCCATAAAAAGTAGGCAATTCATATCTACAGTGCTTTATTTATTACAGTAGATTTTAATATCTATCTTCTTTAGTATTCCACATAATAATTAGATGTATCCTATTTGTGATATTACTGCATATTTCTTAGAGATGGGTGGGTCCTAACTACAATAGATCTGTATCTCAATTACGAACCCCTTAAATTTTGGGCAGTATTTAGATGTGGGGACTTGGTTGGATCCATTTCCAATATCCGCAGTAAGCCTTACCATTTGGTATTTTTTAAAGACTACAAACAAAAATAAAAACATAACTTTTTGAGAAGCAATTTTTAAAAATATAAAGATTAAAGACCTGATCTTTAGAAGCAGCCTACCATTTTGTGGGAACAACTTTGTAGGCTCCATTAAATACAATATCATTTAGACACTGCTATCAGATTGTGATCATATAGCGGGTTGGTTTCCAAATTACAGACATTTTGCCTGCATTTATGTGTGTCCACAAAATTGGAGCCAGGTCTCAAAATCATCCCCAGTTATTGCTGAATTTTAAGAAAGGAGATTTATATTATTACAGAAACTTTTGGACACTCTGAAAATTAATGTCATTTTTAAGCATATGGACTCATTGGTAGCACTAGATTTTGGTACGGCTAGCTATGTGCATCTATGTAATATATGGACAATGACAGATTTATTGTGTGGTTATTTATTCATCCTTGGCTTTTAATAACAGCTATGTTTTGTAAATGATGTGATACATTCTCAAGTAATGATTGAAAATACTGTTTAGCATATAGACTACCTGAATGTATAGATTGTATAATATGTTGAGCCATTACTGTAGTATTCTGAAACCAAAATCTTTATTTAAAAAACAATTATGGTTGTGAAGTGACAAGAAATGTATTATTTTTCTAAAATATGCTGAGCAACACTTTGGGGAATTAGTGACAATGGTACAAAGTTGCTCACTGATAGCCTGATCCTGCACACATTTACATGTATACCTCTGTTGGTAGAAGAGGGCCCATGTTTGGTGTTCCTGTGGAAATCAGATTGCTCGCCTGCAAACCTTGAGTATTATACTTTCATGAACTGGTTATGTTAGGGTTGCCAACCCTGCCGGTTTTGCCAGGCATCTCCTGAAATCCGGCTCTATCTCCTGGAGGCTGCAGAAGCTAAACCGGGAGATTTTAGGCTGCTAAAAGTCTGGTGGCACAGCGGGGCTAAGGCAGGCTCTCTGCCCGCCGTGGCCATGCGCTGTTCCCAGAAGTGGCCAGCACATCCCTGCGGCCCTGGTGGCGGGGCCCAGGAGGTCTCCGCACGCTGCCTTCTGAGTGCCAACTCCGCAGCTCCCATTCGATGTGAGCTGTGTTCAATGGGAGCTGTGGGGGAAGTGCCTGTGGGCAGAGGCAATGTGCAGAGATGCCTGGCTCCTTAGCCCCCCCACCCAGGGGCCACAGGGACATCATGCAGGCCGCTTCTGGGAGTGATACTGGGCCAGGGCAGGCAGGAAACTGCCTTAGCACC
>ML677341.1:56917377-56980416 GCA_007922305.1 Dermatemys mawii
CCCCTTCAGCACTCAAACACTCTCTCAGAACTTGCACCCCTTCCTGCATCCCAACCCTCTACCCCAGGCTCAACCCGCTGCTCCTTCCCACAATCCGAACCCCTTGGCCCCAGCCCAAAGCCCGCATCTTCTCCCGCACCTCAGTTCCCTGCCCCAGTCCGGTGAAAGTGAGTGAGGGTGGGGGAGAGCGAGGGATGGAGTGAGTGGGGCAGGGCCTTCGAGAATCGGTGGTGCAGAATGGGGCCTTGGGGCGGGGTAGGGGGCAGGAAAAAGGGTGTTTGGGTTTGTGTGATTAGACAGTTGGCAACCCTAGGTTCTGTTCAGCAAGAATGCGCTGTAACTTTAATTATATCTCTTATGCTAATGAGGAACATCATCCTTCTTAATAGTTAGGATTAAAGTATTTTCTGAAAAGGGAGTAGGGCACAAACAGTTTGGAGATCAGGTGTTTGTGTCAGGTCTACCTCACATGTATCATGTTTGTCACAATGCAAGGACTGCACCCCCTGAGACATAAGCAGATAGAATGCTACTTTCCACTCTTGGTGTGGAGGAAAGCTGTGTCCCAGCCTATTTTAACCCTATCACTAGCTATTTAAATAAACATGGAGCTCAGAGATCCATTCCACTCTTCATTGAAACAGCATTGAGGAGTGGAAGTTGTTGAGGTCTCTTAGAACTTTTGTAATTGCAAAATTATTCTCATCTGTTTGTACGTTTGAATAAAAAGTGTCTGGGGCTGTTGGGGTGTCAGTTTAAAGAATAACTGTGGTTAGCCAAGGCAAGAAGAAGGCAATTAAAGTAATGTTTATGGATACAAGAAGAGGTTAAAAATGGGAATACTTTAAAACAAACTTTTCTAGACTGAAAGAGAAAGAAAGTGAGGACTTCAAGGGTGTATTAACCAGTGTCTTATTAGATCTTCTAACAGTTCTCTAAAGTTCTATTATAATGCAATTATTGTCAGAAAACTGACTGTAAAAATTACATTTAAGGGCTTCTGATTTATTCTTTATCAATGACTCCCCCGTATCAAACTTGCTCAGTTTGAAAGTCAAAACAAGAACTGACTATAAGATTTACCCTGAAATCACAGCCTACTGTCTGAAAGCCAGGCTGTGTTCTTATTTCTCCATATACTATCACTGACACTAATGGTTCTGGAATTGTAGTTTACAGTTCTGTTGAAGAATCAGAAGCAAAATGGAATTTACTTTTTACTTCTACAGCTATACAGTAAGTTTAACAGATGTGGCATGCAAGACACAGGCTGTAGAGAGTAGACATATAAAGTAATTAGGTGACATTTTTATAGTTTCTTTTTTGACCATAATCATGCTTTTAAAATCTACCATTAGGGCTATTATATTTATAAAATATGCCTAGTCTCCCAACTATATATACACATCACAGAAAAATAACTAAGACACATTAGGTGACAGAGGCTGCAAATGTTCCCAATAAATTAGTTCAAATTTTTATAGGCACAGTCTCCTGATTCCACTATAAAGGGCATACTCTTGCTGTGAAATATGTTTCAGTAACATCATAAAGTGTGTCAAGAAACCTTGATTTTTTTATAAGTGGTGTTGGGGAATGTTCAATCTAAATCTTTTTCTTTTTTTTTTCTGATTTAATCTCCAGGACTTTGTATTAGAGTAAAATTTGCTTTCTTTCAAGTAGTTCAGTGTTTGAGCTGAAAGTTGAAAGACAAACTAAACTTTTTTATAGTTCATCTCTAGACAGACCTTGATTTGTATTAAATTCCCTGATATAGCAGAATTTCCCGTCGAAGTATTTTTGCATAAGGAATGCAAATTATATTGTTTAAGGGCCGCCTTATGCACAAAAGGGATGCCCAGGAGTAAAGATACTAATATTCAATTGTTTTCAGGATTGGGCCCTAGATGACTCACTTTGTTTTTGTTTTCTATGATGCCAATTGATCCCTATCTCAGGGAACTGGAAAAGTTACTGAGTCCAGTCTCCTCCCTACACTACGGGGACCACATACTGTCACCTGACAGATATTTTTTTTTTTTTAAGTTGCCCTAGATCCCTCAATGGCCCCCTTAAGGATTGAACTCACAACGCTGGTTTTATCAGGCCGATGCTCAAACCACTGAACTATCACTCCCCTCTATGTCTGACTAACTCCCGAGTAAATTCCATTAACATCTTAGAAAAATGGCAAAAATGGCCATATTCTGATCTTACAGTGGTGTAAATATAGAGTAATTCCATTGACTTCATTGTAATTACTCCCGATTTACTCTAGTGTAAATATATTTATTTTAAAAAGTGTTAGCTAGCATATTATTTGTATTTATTTGTAGAAAAAAGGGACTGAGGAAAGATTATTCATCACTCCCTATATACCCTAGTAACTCCTGAAAACTTGTTTGATCAATCCATAAGGAACTTACCTTATCAATGGTTGTTTTCTGCAGCCTCAGCTTAGTACAATTTGTTGTGCGTGAAGCATTGACATCTAGATTTTTGGCACATGCTCACATCTTTGAAAACATTGCCCATGTGTTAAAAGAGACTCTTGGTGTAGACTCTAGAGATTCTTAGAGAATATTTCTTCAGTGTGCACTTCTTGAAAGCAAACAGAAATTTTCTGTTCATTTTATAAAATGTTAATTTCCAATAGTAGAAGGAAAGCTGCAGTCATAGGAGATATGCGGAATAATTTAAGGGCTTCCTTCTTATTTATTTGCATTGCTATTCAAGTGAAAAGTGTTGTCCCAGGCTGGGAAAAAAAGATAATCTCCAGGCTAAGCATTTTTTAGTCAGCTAATAATTTATCCTCTGTATGCTTGGTAGATAGAAAAGTGCCAATAAATCTTATTGTAAAATGTGTAAATGTGCAAATGATGCCTGTTCAAAGAAAACAAAATTCATTGCATTTACCGGTTTACCTGCAGGTTTGTGCATTAAGACGAAGGTGAATCATTTTTTAATAATATGCTTTACAATTAGATGATGTAAACAATAGATATTTGAAATAGGTTAAACCTTTTCTTTTATCTATGCAGTCTTCATCAGCTTTTTTAGTTGAAAACTTAAAGTAAAGCCAAACTGCAGAAGACACTGGCAACCTGTCATTTTGCCCATTTTTTATAGAAATTTGATTAAATGGATCAAATCATTGCTTGCCAAGTTATTAACTGAAAATGTGTTTCTTACTTTAAAGTTTCAAGATTTATGAAGTATAAAAAAAAACAACCCAACCCTCTCCGAACCACCAACAACCAAGGATGGTGATTCACAGAAACACTATTTGGAACTTTCCATTTTCCTAACCTATTAAGAAAAAGTCATCATATTTATTCTGGGATTACTCATTTTACATGCAGAATTGTCATCCTTATATTGCTCTTGCGCTGTGCTGCTTTTCCTGTCATCTACAGTGGGCTTGGTATCTGTAAATGTGCTGGACCAACCATGGCAGTAGACATCATGATGACCTTTATTGAAGAAGTATATTTTAGAGAAACTTTAACATAAAATATGCTAATAGACGAGTTTTAAAAAAAATATTGAGAAAAACCAAACAGGGATGCATTGCTGTGACACCATCATTTTCTCAAAATTACACTTTATCCCAAACAAACGCCTTCTTTGGCACACTTGTTGAATGTTTTTGCTCACATTCTTTCATTAAGGCAGTCCCCCACATCTCCAGACACACACGTAGTGTTTAATCCTCTATGGATGCTTTCATTGCTGCTTATTTGTAGTGTACAAGATTCAGTTTTATGTTAAGTAGGTGGGTTGCTGATCTGTCAGCATGCCATTCTGGATCGGGCCTTTATGAATTGTTTTTAAGCACCAAAGTGGACAATGCAAGCTTTATAGCAATGCTCCAATTAGCAGTAATCATTCTTGTTAAACTTTGGAAAAGAGCTGTAGTATGTGATGAATGTAAAGTATTCATTCCCTTTTTCTCCCCTCTCTGCATTCTAACTCTAGTACATTTTGTAAAATAGCCTTAAATTGCTTGTTATTTCTGTTCATATTGCAGATTGAGAATGTTGATGTCTGCCTTAGCTTTCTGGCAGCCAGAGGAGTAAATGTTCAAGGTCTTTCTGCTGAAGGTAAGAAAAACATATCATCAACAC
The DNA here is from genome assembly GCA_007922305.1 of Dermatemys mawii. Lineage (NCBI taxonomy): Eukaryota > Metazoa > Chordata > Testudines > Dermatemydidae > Dermatemys > Dermatemys mawii. The sequence continues at coordinate 56,921,505 of ML677341.1, forward strand.
AGATAATGGGATTCCTTTCTGAAAACTAATTTTCTTAATACAGATTACTTGCAACTAATCGCCAAACTGAAGCTGCACTGAACTACATTGACACACACACACAGATAATATAGGGACAAAGGGGGAGAGACAGACATGGTTTAAACTTCCTTTCCTGTTTAATTAAAAATTAAATCAGAAAATTCAATATGTATATGAAACTTGGGGCAATAAGTTAAATTAGTAATTTACTTTTCTGTATGTTGGTTCCTTTCCCTCCCCCGCCCTCAATGATTTATAACTACAGGGATTTCCAGATATAAATTTTGTATATTCATACATAAAGTATATAGGATTGGAACCTACGAACATGCATGCAAGTGCCTTTGCCCATGTAATTAGTCCCAGTGAAGATGGGATTACTTGAGCAAGCATAATTCATATGAGCAAACATTTTTAAGAGCAGGCCCAAATCTAGTAAATATTTATGTGTGTGGTATGTATAAAACGGAACCGTGACTGGAACTTTGGGAAGAGATGCTAATTCTATGCACCTTAATATCTAGTAGTATTCCTTTTTATTATATTATAACCCTCAATTTACAGTCTGATGTAATTACTACTACTTATATATGTTTATCTTTATGATGTTAAGTTAAGGCTGTTCATCCAGCTTTTAGCTTCATTAATGTGCTGTGCTTGCATGCTGAATACAAATGATACTAAAACAAGTGGATTTTTATCACTGGTTGTATGCAGTATTATGGAATTAGTATGATGAATAAAGGTTTAACCATGAAAGGGACTGAGCATTCTAGCAAGGTGCTGAGTCCCCTGAATACTCTTGACTTCAGTGAATGTTGAGGGTGATCCTTACTTTGCAAAATTTGCTAATTGTTCAATTTTGCTTTAGCACAATTTCCGGAAGGGTAGAAGACCAAGTACTCCTTTATCAGAGCTGGCAAATGCAATAGTGTTTCATTCTATAAGGTATACAGCAAGAAATCTTTGAATGAGATCTTCTGTTTCATGTTAAAATTAACAGAGAGTTCTTATCTCTCACTATCTCCATCTCGATATGATCTTAGTAGAATGGTAACGTTGCTATTTAAGCCCGCATGAAAGTACAGCATATGGTGTCTTTGTCATATTATTACTCAGTTGTCTGCTTAGCGGAAATTACTTCCTTAATTCAGAGTATTACATATTTTGTGCACATATCATCTATTCTCTATTATATCTGCCCATCTGCTAACGAGATTACTTAGCATTTATATAACGCCTCTCATCTTTACAAATTGAATTTATTGTGAGGTATAATTTGGATATGAAATCCATGGTGTTTTAAGCTATCAAATGAGAAAAAAACCAATCATTTATTTAAAGGATAGTATATCATATCTATACCATGCTGTAGCATGTTTTAGATGAAAATACCATCTTAATTCTATTCTTTTGTTTTAAAAACAATGATCAATACACACTGAAATTCACTCCTGCATCTACCTTCTGCTTTGTTTGGAATACACACTGTTGGTACTCATAGCCTATTAAAAATATAATATTAAAAACAAACACATTTTTAAAGACTTTATCTGTCTTTGAACCCTAATTCTTCTTAAAATGGTGAGTACACATCTCAGTCTTTTATTTGAAGTTTGTATTTCAATGCAGTTATGTCTGTTTTTTAAATATTACAAAAATACATTTTACTGATAAAGTAATCTCACTGTTTGCAGCAGGCCGATGGCTTACCTAGCTATTTTAAAGAAAGAAAGGCTCGAGCCAGTATTTCCACGACTGTTATTTAAGCCAGTGGGAGTTTTCAGTGCTCAAATAGTGCAGGATCAGGGTGTCAGCATATAGAGGTTCTGGGTGAAATTCTGGTCCCATGAAGTAAATGGCAAAACTCCAACTGAATTCAGTGACAACAGTATTTCACTCTCTGTTTGCTAGAATAGCAAACACATTACAAATATTGCATTATCATCAACAGTTCTATAACCACTGCATTTTGATTATTTATTTGGCTATCCTACATAGGATATTCCCTGTGGCTGTCATGAGTCAATAGTTCATAATGTATATTATAAAACAGTGATGCTGAATTAAATGCTCTAAAGAGAGACAGTCCACTGGGATCACTGAAGGCATCCTTTAAAAAAAAAATGATGCTAACTGACTCTAGCAATACTTGAAAGGCAAAGCCACGGGTGTACCTTTCTCTTTGATTACATAATGCACTGGCATTTTTATCCTGCTTAAGTCAGTATTCAGCAAAATGGAGATGTTTTAAAATGGCATATAATGTATTGAATCAGAGAGGTAGCCATGTTAGTCTGGAATTGCAGAAGTGACAGAGTCCTGTGGCACCTTAAAGACTAACTAAAGTATTAGAGCATAAGGTTTTGTGGGCTAATACCTTCTTCGTCGAATGCAAACTGGTTTGCATCCGACGAAGTGGGTATTAGCCCACAAAAGCTTATGCTCTGATACTTTAGTTAGTCTTTAAGGTGCCACAGGACTCTCTGTCACTTCTGCAATTCCAGACTATCACGGCTACCTCTCTGATTCTTGACATCATGCGAGGCTCTGCATTTAGCCATATGGAGTGGAAATCCATCAACCTCATATAATGTATTGTCATTATATCTTCCTTTCTGTAGATTTTTGGTAACATTGTCCCTCTTTCTTTATTTAAAATAAAGAAAGAGGGACAACGTCCTTATTAGGTTTTGGTGTTTCACTATAAAATAATTATTTTATAATCAGAAAACATCTAAATGCTCTCCTAACAATTTTGAGTTCTGTTGAAACCATAAATAATAATGATAATTAAAAAAATGCACAAAGTTCCATCCAAAGAACGCTGATGACACGAACTTTGAGTATAAAAGTAAAGGTTAAAAATCATTGGGCAAAATATTATGCTCTCAGTCACGCTAGTGTAAAGCTGGAGTAAATCCTTTGAGATTATTGGATTAAATGAATTTCCTCCAGAGTTACATCAGTGTGACTGAGAACAGAAGGTTGACTTCCTTAAGTTTATTTCTTCAGCATGAACTAAATGTAGTACTACCAGTCCTCTTAAGGAGAGGTAATTAAGGAAAGGAGCAATGTAATTTATCCGGTTTTCCTTAATAAATGCAACTTGAACTTTTAAGAGACTCTTGCACTCCTTTGTCAGAATATTTATGTTTAAAGCTGGTATTCTGGATTTTATAAACTAGTAAGTCTGTTTCTTGTAATAGGCTTTGGTGAATGGTGGGTTATTCATCAGTGCATGCGGCAAACAGTCATAGGAGCAGTAAAACCTAATATCCAAACAAAGGGTTGCACAACCAGCTGCAACCTGATGAGACACTTGAAAAAAGAGATACTGAACAGGAGTAATTTTCAAAAGTGTATTGTACAATCACCACTGGAGAACGCAAAGGATAATAAAGAGTAAAACAGTAGCAGCAAAAGGTAATTTTTTTTTCCAAGGGTAAATAGATAGATAGATAAAATGCTTTTGGGTTCTTCAGTGGTCGGAGAATCTTAACAACTTCACACGTCTGAAAATATGGTAATAAAAATAATTGTTTTCTCTCTCTGAGTTTTTCCCAAAATCCGTGCATTATAAAGTACAGACCTAGCTATGCATATTTTGGGGGCATTCTGTTTTTAGCTGTTCATTTTTTTAAACTTTCATTTTCTATTGGGAAAATAAATAACTATAAGGCTGCTGCCAGCAATTTGAGTTATAAAGTTATTTAATCTGATTATCTAAGGGAGAGATAAGATGATCACATCATTATTCAGTATTGCATCAGTGTAATTGGAAAATAAGTTTGAAACTGTTAGGGAGAATTTATTAGGAGGGGAAGACTGGGATTATGATTAATAATTTTCTGTTAAAGGAAATGATTTTGCAAAAAACCCTTTTCTTGTACATAGTAAATAGTTCTGAAAATAAGAAATAATTATTCATATTACTCATGGCCTACTAGCTCATTTTGATATACAGGTTCTGCCTTCTACAGAAACTTGTGAAAAGCTGTTGGTCTCATCAAACTGATAAAAAATGAAATTCAAAATTGATCATATCCTGTTTTAGAAGTAAAAATAAATATGGTTTAAGATGAAAGCGGTATGTGAGTGGGTGTGTTTAGCTTAAAAACAGATGGAGTTTCGTCTTTCAAAGAAAAGATTCTTCTTTTCTTAATCATTTCAGGTCACAAAAATTAGCTTGTTGTTATAAAATGACCAATAAACAAAGCAATATCAGGTACAGAAAATAATGTTAAAGTAGAATTATGCTTTAAATGTCATCCATGAGGTTATCTTTTGGAAGAATGTTCTTAAAAAAACGTTGCTTCACTGTTGTTTTTTAAATGGAGCCCACTTGCTTGGAAAACAAGCCCAGTCTGATTTCAAAAGTCCTGGCTTCCTAAAAGAAAATACCACATAGGAAATGTTCTTCTGTACAGCTCTCGTGGCTCCAGGCTGAAGATCCTATGGCAGTTATCATAGTGTTCTGTTCAAATTTCCCTCTCATTAAAATAAGCTCTCAAATCCACAGTGGTGTTTGCTATTGTTTATCAAAGCAAATGTAAATTGGCTGCTATGTTTTGCCAACACATTCATGTATGTGCTAGTAGCTGAATTTTTCTTTCTTAAAGAGAAAGAAAATAGTTTGCTAAGGATGAGACTGTGAAGCGCTTATATAAATTGTGTTCTAAAAAAATCATTAAAAGTGCCGCAAAACTGCATTTTAATATATCTAAATTTGCAGGAATAATAGAAATCTAGCCTGAGATACTCTTTTGTGAGATAAGATATTGAACAATTTAGATTATGCATTGTTTAAAAGTTGTAGGTTTGATGAAAATCTTTCATAAGGAGTGAAGTGACAAAATAAATTGACAGTGAGGTTTTGAGCAGACCCACATGCTCCAGATAATTTCTTTAAATAATACTTTTCCCCCCTGAGGCTACTTTCTTGACATTGATATTGTTTACAAGATGGGAATTACACTGTTTACTCAGTACTTAATCTCAATCAAGAAACAACAAAAATAGAGAGTGAGGAACATGAGACAGAAGGAAACTACTGGGGATCATTTTAATTATGTTGATGGCAGTGTAGACAGGAATATTTGAACCGTAAAGAAAAAGAAATGGTTCTTCAGTCTTTCCTATTCAATATTAGAGTGTGAGCTGGAAAGCTAAAAAATAATATAAAAGAAACATTAGAAAAGCTTCTGAGAAATCCTAAGCACCAGATTCTGCTATGAAAAAGCTGGCTCATATATGGTAATCTGCAATTCCAAATCTGTTGTTTTTAATTTGTAGGAGGACGTTTTAAAGCTATTTGACAGAGATCATTGCATAGAAATCTGCAGGTAATCTGCCTTCATGCTGTGTGTGTAGTAGGAGTGGCCTACCAGTCCAGTGTACGTATGGTCACCAGGAATTTTAATAGGTTTAAGAATAGCAGCCGTGTTAGTCTGTATCCATAAAGAAAATGAGGAATACTTGTAGCACCTTAGAGACTAACCAGTTTATTTCAGCATAAGCTATGGTGGGCTATAGCCCACTTCATCGGATGCATAGAATTGAACGAACAGAAGTAAGATGCATTTATACACACAGAAAGCAAAAAAAAAAAAAAAGGTAGTAAATTACCATACCAATTCTAAGAGGCTGTTAAATGTGGATGGGCCATTATCAGCAGGACAAGAAAAACTTTTTGTAGTGAAAATTTACACTGTTTGTTATCTATGTCTGACAGTTGATTAGAATCTGTAAAAGAGACTAAACTAGGAAAATACAATCAATTAGAATAATGACAAAGCCACTCAACGTCCCTGTTTAATCCTTGGTTGACACTGTCCAATTTGCAAATTAATTCCAATTCATCAGCTTCTTGTTGGAGTCTGTTTTGGAAGTTTTTCTGTTTTAAAATTAACACATCTAAGTCTTTAACAGAATGGCCAGTGAGATAGAAGTGTTCTCCTACTGGTTTTTCAATGTTATGATTCCTGATGTCAGATTTGTGTCCATTTATTCTTTTGCATAGAGACTGTCTGGTTTGGCCATGTACATGGCAGAGGGGCATTGCTGGCACATGATGGCATATATCACATTGGAAGATGTGCAGGTGAATGAGCCTCTGATGGTGTGGCTGATGTGATTAGGTCCTATGATAGTGTCAGTTGAATGGATATGTGGACAGAGTTGGCATCAGGCTTTGTTGCAAGGATAGGTACCTGGGTTAGTGTTTTTGTTGTGTGGTGTGTGGTTGCTGGTGAGTATTTGTTTCAGGTTGAGGGGCTGTCTGTAAGCGAGGACTGGTCTGTCTCCCAAAATCTGTGAGAGTGAGGGAGCATAAACAGAGAGAGGAACTAGAATCTCCAAAATATCTTTGCAAGATTATTTAGTTTCTTGTACTCGGTACTGTCTGTTCATGCTTATCTGCTCTTGTCTTTGCTCCACTTTCTACTTCCTTTGTGCTTGCAGAGCCAGTCTGGAATGTCCGCTCATCTGTTTCTCCCACAACCTTCTTCGCATTGTTTTCTGTGCTGATTCCTAGGCAGAGACAGTGTCTCTGAATTGACCCAGAAGGCCACTACCTTTTCCTCCATCAGATCTTTCCACAATACGTTATACATCCACAGTGCATACTAGAATTTGGTCAACTAATAATGGATAGATGGGGTGGGGGACAGCCAAATAGATGACTGTGTATTTATACAACCCCCCTCAAAATATATATAGATTTAAAGTTTTGTGTATGTCTTGATAGTTTTCTCTGTCACCCACCATTTGAATATTCCTTCTCTTTTTAGATTGTAGGTTGTTCAAAGTTGAGATAATGTCTTCTGGTATGTGGACAATGTGTAACATATAGCCAAAATATAAATAATAGTAAAGCATGTACAATATACTGTATTTCCTGGTAGAAAAAAAAGGCCAGACATTAGGAGCAATTACAATAGATTAATTCTGTAAAATTAAAAAATTGTAAAATTCAATTCTGAACTAGAAGGAAAGAGGATTGCAACCACCTTTGCTGAAGGATTATTAATTGCAGTTTGGATGCAGTATGTCTTGGGGCTGGGAAACTTTTTTGTCCAATTCACAGTCTCTAGAGGTATGGACAATGGCTGAAAAATGGGGATATGGAGCTAAATCCTCTCAAATGATTGATCTCTCCAGTAGGGCAGCATAGCCAGCTCATATACAGTCATTCCTGCAAACCCTGCACGGAGGGTCTATTGGAGTGTTGTGCCTGTGATGACCCCAGATTGATTAGTAACAGGCTAGTTTTCAAATATCTCTCAACTACTTTGGGCTTTATTCTGTGGGATTTTTTTCTTTAAAGATATTTTAACTACCTTTTAATCGAACCTGTTTGCATATAACATCACATAGAATTGTTTTATTTTAAATGTTGGATTGGGATAATTTTGATTAAGAAATATAAATAACTTCTTTAGCAATTGTTCTCCTGTCCCCTATACCTCTCACAAATCTTTGTACTGATTTGAGGCAGGGAGAATATATTGATTTCACATTCATTGCAGATCACTTGAGCTCTTTATGACTGTATTGTGTTAGAAATTCTACCTGTGTTTGTGTTCATATATGTTCCTGTCTAATCAAAGGCAGATGTGTAGTACAGTGTTAAGAACAATCTGCTACCATGTTTGCAAATCTCCAATAATGGACATGCTACATAAGAAGTAATGACTGATAATTAAGCAGTAATTGCAATAACAAGGCAATTAAGCAACAGTGATATGTAATATGATGCTTGAATACACATACACACGTATATATACATATATCTATGTGTATATAGACACACACACACACACACAAATATACACACCTACACATACAAAAGTGAGAGTCTAACCCTAGTGTTTTCATTTCTTTTTTATAGAAATAAGGAATGGAAATTTGAAAGCCATTTTAGGACTGTTTTTCAGTTTGTCTCGGTACAAACAGCAGCAGCACCATCAGCAACAATACTACCAGTCTTTGGTAGAGTTACAACAGCACGTCTCTCATTCTTCCCCTCCCGTTGAAATCAGCCAATCCAAAACACAGCAAGATATGCAGTCCAGGTAGGTCAAAGTATTTGTCTCCGCTAAAAGGGCCTTTTTATTTGTCTGTTTACAAAAAAGACTTGAGCTCTCTCTCTTTGGAGAAAAATTTGTAGAGGGTCAAGGCCAGAAAAAGCTTATTACTAACTAACTATTTAAAAGCGTTTAGCATTTTACATATAGATATGTACATTGCTAAAGATAAGTGCACCATAGATATTTTATGTGCTGAGGTGGTATAGTAGTTGTATTCCTTTGGAGCAGAGCTGGATGAACAGTGAATGTTTATCACCAATATTTGGTTGAAATTTTTAATATTTTTTTACTGTGTTCATGCACTTTTGTGTTCGCTGTGCAAATGTTCTAGAAGATGACTTTACTGACCTGGATATTACAGGGAACAGCACATTATACGTAAATATTAGAAAATATCCATGGAAAGCAGTTATGAATTTGTTCACAGGAGTATCTCACCAGAACCTTAATTGTTATTGCTAAACTTATGCACTTGGAGGAAAGAAACAATACTGAATCAGTCATATATGTGCCTAATCAAAATCAGCTAACACATCTCATATGTAGTATATTGACCACTTGCAATGAATTTCACATGCCTACTCTCCACAGCAAGAGTCATTTGCCTACCTATGCAGTAAATAATTTCAAATAATGAATAAACGAGAAAAATATTAAGCTACTCGAAAACAGTTCACAATAAACAAACTGCCCTATGCTTTATTTTCTGTGAATCATGTACGTAGTCTACATGAGTAGTTTAAAAGATAAAAAAGTCTAAAGTTGTCAGAAGGCTTTTCTCAGTGTTTTGTCTTATGGGTTTGGTTTAAGTGTTAGTTATCAAAACCCATCAAAGTGATGGAGTTTTTAGCTGTTGCATTCTATTGGTTTCACAGTGTTGCTAAAGACATATTATGAAGGGGTTGTTATATATTGATGGTGACATGGGAACTATTTTTTAAATACAAATATATCCTTCATTTGAAAACACATTAACGCTATTGACTTTTCTGGAAAAAGCAAAAGATAGTACAGACAAGACATACATAAACTCATTTGAACTGCAGCCTTTACAACAGAGCACTAATCTTGTAAATGTTCAGTTTTGCTTTGTTTCATTTGTTTGTTTGTTTGTTTAAATGATAGCTGCTTAATATGTGAAACAGCGGCCTCTGGAAAAATGTGATAGTTTTCACTCAGTACTAGATTATAGAAGTATCAGAATACTCTAAAAATATTTTGGTACTTGTATTCATTCACATGAACAAATTCTTAAACTGTTTTGTTCTCCCTACATTAATGTTTAGGATAAACACATTTCCTTGTCTGCTGAAAAATTGTCTACCAGATTTCAGCTCAGTGGAAAATTTTGCCTTGAAATTATGAATGCAGTAAAAAGTTTGCAGTGGAAGTGCTGGTTGGAGCATTTTAACTGTGTTATCTCGTTTGAAAAGCTAAAAAAATCTGGAAATAGTTGTGTTTAGACTTGCGTTGGATATCAGTTTCAAAAGCAGATATTCTTTTTTGCTTTCCACTGAAAATTAAACTATATTCAGAGTTTTTTTTTCTGGTAGAGCTGTAATTTAAACACAAAACGGATCCTGCAAGATGCTAAGCACTCTTAGCTCCCGTGGAAATCACCTGATAGCTGAGGGTGCATAACATCTCAAAGGAGGCAATCTGTATCTTGGCAGTATATTGGGCCCTATGTACCTTTGCTTTTCACAGAATAAAGACTTTGCTTTTTTCAGTTTCACCTTTCCCCTTGTGCTGGAAGTGACTTTGAATGAGGTTCCCCATGTCTGCAGTGCTCAGCACTCTGACAAATAGTGAATAAGCCTTTGCTGTTGATACACTTTACACCTCATATGATAAAAGAATTGGAAAGTTTATTGTAATGCAAGTTGTCAGGCATAGGCAGCAATACATCCATATTCTTTCCTCTTGTTCACCACCACTTTACATGCAGCATGTACATATGTGATTGCCTGAGAGGCTTTGAAGGGAAAATCAAAATGTTATAATGGATTTGGAAGAGAGTTATTATAGTCTGTTATCCTGTCCTTTGCTCAGTAGCAGCAGGCAAAGGGTTAATTTTAGACAGGGTGCCTTTCATTAGTATTCATCCAAGATTTCAAAGTTTTTTGAACCTCCCTATACTTTTTTTCTCCATTGCTACAACTTGAACTGCCTTGTGGTATCTTCTGGAGTCTTCCTAGCCAAAGTAGTGGATCAAAAGTTGGATACAATAAGCGCAAAGCTCCTCCCCTTGGTTCTCTTGACTATGTATGCCTCCTTATGTTGAGAGCCGTGATTATGATCTCTTCAGAGCCTTGATGTCTCATGCCCTCTTGAAGGATAAGAGGTACAAGAGTTGAAACAAGTTTAGCTAGGAGTTTTGGTGAGGCATCACTACTTCACTTTGGGCAGGTCTATGCTACAGCTGAAAAACCTGTGGCTGGTCCATGCTACTGACTCAGGCTTGCAGGATTCGGGGTAAGGGATTGTTTAACTGTAGTGTAGATGTCCAGGCTTAGCCTGGAGCCCAGGCTCTAGGACCCTGCATGGTGGGAGGGTCCCAGAGCTTGGGCTGCAGCCTGAGCCCAAACAGCTACACCTCAAACAGCCCCTTAGCCCAAGTCCTGCAAGCCCAAGGAAGCTGGCATGGGCCAGCCATTGGTGCCTAATCGCAGTGTAGACAAACTCTTAGTATCCTGTGCCTGAGATCCTACTGGCTGTTTTGAGTCATTCCTTTACTAAATCTGTGCATGGTTGAGATTTGGTCCCTGAATTTTCCTTGTATTAGTGTATGCTATGCTGAGTTAGTATACATCTCTATAGTTTCCCATCTGATTAACAGAAAACAAGAATTCAGTTTTTATAGTCACACTTAAAGAAATTTGATTTCATTTCCCCAGAGATCACCCGCAATCCCATCCATCTCTGGAACTTTTTATGAAGGAGATAACTCTCTCCTTTGCAGTATAGTTTTAGTGACCAAGGCTCAGTCACATGGTTCTGAGTGTTTTCTAGATTAAAGATTTCCTTTAACATTTCCTTACAAATACTTGACATTATCTTGTTCTGCTAGTAGTTTAGGAACCTATAGAACATAGAAGAATTGACATCATGGGACAGTCTAGTATGTTTATTGTAGTTAATACTTTTTTTTCTCTATTGTTATGGAGGAACAACAGAACAATGTCATATAATAAGGAGCCTTTAGTACTAACAAAAAAAAATTGGGGCTCTTGAAAAATCTGCATGGAGAAATATACACATATATATATGTGAAATATCTATATGTCCCAGAGCTGCACTTTATTTGCTTGACCATGATTTTTTATTCTAAATATTAAACAAAAATATCATTGGGCTTATTGAGTTAGATGTTGCTTGGCTAGAAGCACAAGATGAATTAACATTAATGTTTTCACCTAAAAGAGAACCATTGATATATTTTTGACAATTAATTTTTAACATAGGAACTTAAAACTTACCTAGTTCATTAAATGGTAATAATGTCTCAATAAAATGTAACATAAAATTGCCTTGCACTGTTTCTTTTTTCTGTATTACCAGAAGAAATTATCCTACTCCAGTAATCTATATAGTGGAGTTAATTAAATTGTACAGCTCTATCCCTCCATACCTGATCTTAATGTCAAAGATGATTCTCATAAATATAAAATATTGTTATGTCTTCCTTGCAGCTATTACCTGAATATTTTCTTGCTTAACCTGCTACAATTTCCACTGTATTTCCTTAAGAGTTCCTGTCTTTAGGTGACGTTTAATGCTCTGAAAAAAGGGTCTGTCAGTTAGAAAACTAAGGTTAGCAAATTATTCATGGCAATATTAGGGACACGTTCATAACATTTTTGTCTATAGCCAATGTGTGCAATACATATTTTCTATTCCTTGAGGCCTATGACCTATTTTTACCCAGGAAAAAAATCCACTGATTTTTGGATAAGGACTATAGGATTGACCCTTAGTGTGGCAGAGGCAGGACAACTAATACTTGAATGGTGTGTTTATCTTCATGCACTCATAAATAATGATTTATATAAGGCCTTCAAATTCATAATGAACATATATCTTCTTGTATGTGGGTTTATGGCAGTACAACCCACTTTTTATTTCTTGTCTGTATATTTTGTTCACCAAGAACACCTACCCGAGGCCACTGTGAAATACTCTTTGTGTTTAATGAGCTGTATACATTCTACATTTAAATGTCTTTTGTGTATATATGTAAACACAACAAAATGTATATACTACACAAGGAATATGTTTTATATACATTTTTAAAATGTTAACATCAACATTTAATTTTCATTGTGTAATGTGGAGCTTTGAAAATGTCATTTATTATTATTGCAATTCCTTATTAATAATATTTATTATTCTGCTGGAGATTATCTTTTTATTTGCTCCTGTCTGATTAGTCTTTTTCCCCAACACACTTCTCAAATGCCTGTTCAACCCAATGGTGAGAATATTTGAGTGTGGGTCTCTGTGTGTTTTAGATGTATTGTGTTTGTGCTGAAATATACAAATATGTGATTCAAACTAATTTCATTTGTTTTTAAAAAATAGATTGGATTTGAATTCAAATAATTTATTAAAACAGTCGAATGGTAGACAATGTCCAGAATGTTGACCCTTTAAATGAAAGCGTTCAGAAGTCTCTAAGTATTTTGTGGGTACATTTTAAAGTGACATAACAGCAGTGTAGTAGAGACCACAGGTTGGGGAGAAAATTCATTTTTTGGCAGTCAGAGATGATAAGAAGATTGCCTAGATTCATCTTGATTTAGCCTGAGATGAAAGAAAGTATTTAGCTCTTACATGTGTTTTAGTAAAGCACTTTGAAAAGTTAACCCTTTATGGATTGTCTACTGCTATAGAGATAAATATAGTCTAGATTAAAAAAGCATTGACCAAGATTTTCAAAAAATGGGTTCAAAAAGTCAGTATCCTACACCTTTATTTCAGGAACCAATGGCTCCTATTTGATTGATGTTTGCTTTGCTGTTTCATTTCCTTCATCAATGAAAATTATGCAATTATGGATGTCATAATTTCCACTTAGAAATACAGGCCTCACATGAAACAGTTATGCACATGGAAAGGGAAAATACCACCAATAAGACACATTGAACATGATCAGAGTATAACAGTGGGTAGGATCCTGGCCCCATTGAATCCACTGGGAGTTTTGCCACTGAGTCTGTGAGGCTGGGATTTCCAGTAGGAATGTGAGAGGTTCAAACTACAAAGTGCAAGTTTGATCCTGATTTCAAAGTTGATGGTATTTGGATCTGGGGTTTTGGTTCAGGTCTTTCTATGATTGTCATTGGGCTTGAACTCACTCCTGATCCCATTGAAGTCAGAGGAGTTTTGCTGTCAACTTCAATGGGAGAAAGTCTGGGTTCTTTAGTGGCAGTAGAAGAGGAAGTATCTGATAGAAACAGGTACTAGAGTGGCTTTGAATCAACAAAAAATGCATTTTATAGAGAACCAACGAGGCTGTATTTGCAATCATAACAGTCCCCTTTTTAGCAAGATTATTGTGGAGAAGCAAATGTTCCAGTGCATGCAGTCAGAATGTTAAAGGGGTAGGATCAGGTTTACTCTGAGAGAAGAGATAATGTGCCCAGTCCTGTAAAACTTCAAACAGCGGGAGTCAGACCTGCATCAATAGGGCAGGATTGTGCCCCTACAAATGAATATCATTTGGCCTATAGACGTCTGGAGGCAGCAGTTAATTTCAAGTTTCAGATTAAGGAGGCAATGTCTTGGGCTGAGAACGGAGAGAGTTAAAGGAATTTACAATAAGAGAAGTTTCATTATCCAAAGAATAGTTCATGTATGGAAAAAAATATTAAAGATAGCAGTGCCACTAAATATGAACAACATTAAAAATGATTTAGACACCTACTTAGAGGAAAATAGTAAGTAATAAGCAGTAATTCAGTGGAAATAATAGATCAATTTTCTGACCTCCTTCCATCCTAAAGTTTTCTGCATTCCTGCATGACTAACTGTTAGACTTTATCGCTACCGCTTAGATAGGCATCTCATGATTTAGTTATGATTCTGTTGTTGCTTTGAGCTTTGGCAATAAAAAAATACCATGGTGCTGGTGGCCTTATTTATATATGTCAGTACAAATAAATGACAACAATGGTTCCATTATATTTTTTGTACACCACATTTTGCTAGTGGATTCCATTATCACAGCAATACATTTAAACTTGCCATATTGTTGATCTTTCAACCACCCATATACTAAAATAAAACACATGGGGATGAAAGCAAAAGTTCTTTCTCATTTATGGATTAGGCAGTAGCTGGTTTCAGTGAGCTGTCAGCAAAATTCCAAAAGATGGACAAACTATTTTATCATATACAGGAATGATGTGCACAGTTAGAGATCCAGATGGATTTTGTTAATTTGTTATATTAAAGAAACACCCTGGTTTTTTTAGGAACATAAACAAAGTTAGGTGGCTGATCTTTGTAAGCAGTTACACTTATGGCCAATACACTGAACTGAGTTTCATTTTGCTTCTTTCCCAGAAGTAGTAGACAGAAAATGAAGCATGTTGCATTCACAATGTATTGTATACTATACTATGCTAGGTACACAAATGTTAGTATAATGGATGAGATTGTGAATGTAAATAGCCCCAAATCAAAATATGAAAAGCCAGATTCTAGTCTCAATTACACCACAGTAAATTCAGAGTGAAGGCCTTGACTTCATTGTTTTTTATAGGGCTAGCTGTATCTTTACAGTCTGCTCAGAGTGAGTGGCGTTACATCACTGCACCACCCCACGACTAAGTCAAAAAATCAATAGTGGCACAGTGAGTCACAATTTCCCTCCGCCCTTCTGTCTAATTACTCACTCTGATAAGGGCAGAACCAAGGTTCCTCTTTTTCTCTGTCCCCTCCCACCAACATGATCTTATTGGGAATATCAGCTGTGTAGCTTCTGCTCTCTCCCCCACCTCCCCAGCCAGTGTCCCTATATAAGCAGATGTGTGCAGACGCATAAGACGGGGACATTATTCCCTCTTTCTCCTCTTTATTACTCAGGTAAAGGCTATTAGAATCTACTCCAAAGTAGCGGTTGTGTTAGTAATGTTAACATATACTGTACATATTGAAATCCATTTGGAAGCCCATGAACAATGTAGTAGAGAGTTTAATAAGTGGTGTATCTCTTTGCGAGCACATGATGCTCTATCCCTAACCCTAGGATCTGCACTAGATCCCTGTTGACTTCCTCCTTGAGCTAAGATGTTGTTTTTTACTGCTAAAGCCCCAGTTGTTCTGAGACCTTTCCTACCTGAGAGACAAGCTCTCTGCCCATTCCACTGTATTTCATTTGAGATCAGTGAAGGCATTTGGGCTGGAGTCTTTTTAATAGTTAAAATAGGGAGCTGTTGGGATTGACTCTCTGTGTGTGGGCCCCCCACATTTTTGGAATTCACTCCTCCCATTAGTACAGAATAGCCCAGAGGGGATGGTCTTTCAGGCTTGCTGCATCGGCCAGTCAAGTTCAGCAGGCATTTAAAGATGGTTGAGGTAGCTGGAGATAGATTTGGGATGAAGAAAATGAAGGTTGTGAAATGTTTATTTGTAATCTATTTGCTGACAAGTGGTTGGTTTGTTGGGAGGTGAAATGTGTTTGCTATTTTGATATCTTTTTGGTACTGTATTTGTAATTAATGGAAGGGAGGCTAGACAGTAGGCTAGACATGCTTTCATGTCATTCTATTGAAACCCAATCCATTAAAATATATAATAGCTCTGATTACTAGTTGTTTATTCAAGGAAATATGTTATATGTAATGCAGATGGGTTTTATAAACTGGGATAGTGATTTTCTCTGTTAGCCAAGTTTCAATCCACTTCCTGGACCTGTGGGTTCAAATCCCTTATAAGTCAGCAGAGGATGGTCGTCTTGTTCTAGCTTCTGCTCGTTTACTTCACATAACTACTGTGATGGGGCAAGGCCAGATGGCTATAGGAAAGTGCTAAGGAACAGATATGTTAGTTCCAGGCTAAACAAATCCCTGGTACCTTTGGAACCAAATGCCAGTTGTTCAGGTTAATCAAGACAACTAGGGCCAATTAAGAAGCTTCTAGAAAGCAGTAGAAATAGCTAGCCTGATTGGGACACCTGAAGCCAATCAGGGGCTGGCTGAAACCAGTTTAAAAAAACCTCCTAGTTAGTCAAATGGAGGTGGATGTCAGGAGCTGTGGGAGGAAGTTGTGCTGTTGGTGAGACTGAGTGGTAGACAACATATATGCAAGGAAGGAGACCCTGAGGTAAAGAGTGGAGTTTGAAGAAGTGGGGGCTGCTGTGGGGAAGTAGCCCAGGGAATTGTATTGTGTTTTGTGGCTTAAAGGTTAGCCATCTTAGCTGATACTATTAGGGTCCCTGGGCTGGAGTCCGGAGTAGAGGGCGGGCCTATTCTCCCCCCTATCTGCCTCCCCTAATTAATCACTGAGATTTGGAGACAACAGAGACTGTGCCAGACAAGGATAGCTTCTCCTCACTGGCTTATGATGAAAATGGCTCAGTAGGCTGTAACCTTGTCTCTAGAGAGAGAAGGGCTACGTGGAGGGTCACAGTGAGCCTCTGAGACTAGTGAAATCCGCCAGGAAACGCAGGATCACTGGAGTTAAGGACAGAGCTTTGTCACACTACGCAGTGAATTTACACATTTTGCACTGACTGCAAGTTTGTGCAGAAAATTACTAAAATAGTAACAGTAAGTGTATATCTGGCCAGAGTTCATTTTGAATTAATTAAAAAAATAGTATATGTAAAAGTGCATATCACTTGCCTTGCAATATACTTCATTCATGTTAGTGTTACCTGAATAACAGCTTCATAAGCAATAATTTTAAATTATTTTTAAAAATATCTGTTTTGATGGGCTACATTTTCAAATGGCCTTTGAAAATGGAGCAGTAGTATTTGCAGAAACACCCATTCATGTGCTTCAAAATTCAGCAATTGTGCATATAAATCAGACAGTTGTGCATTCAAATACTAATTTGTGCTTATACTTTTTCTTTTTTTGGAGGCCTTTTAAAAGGCAAATTTGAACCTTCAACCAAAGGGGACATTTAGGACTAAATTTGTGCTGATAGTTGTAGCAGAGAACGGCAGGGCCCCCTTGGCTCCCGCCTCTGCTGAGCCCACAAAGTCACTCTGAGACCTTGGGGTTAGTAACCACTGGTACAGTTTATTCACAGATTTATTCCTACCATCATTTCACTGTATACAGTTTGCCCTTCACCATCGCAGGCCGGAGGGAAGAGCTACCTTCCACCTTCCTCTCCCTGTATTTTCCCTTTCTTTCTGCTTCTCACTGGCTTCCTTCTGAGGCTTTTATATAGCCCCAGGCTAATTAGGCAGCCGCTGTCTCTGCTTCCCCAGTTAGGGCCAGGTTACCTCCAGCCAGCAATAAGATATTCCCCTAAATGGGTGCTAACATGACAGAGGGATGAATCAGCAACCCTTTGACCAACACCATGTCACAATGACAAATATTTAAAATACTATTTTCCTTTGTTTGGTTTAAGGAAAAGATACTGGTTCTTAAAGATGGCAGACTGAACCTTTTGGTAATCTTCTGTTTATTCATATAGAACAGGTTCAGCATGGCAGCAGCAGTAAATAGTTCCCCACACAAACCCCTGTCATAATACAGCCATGTCATTTTCATCCTCACAAGGAACAAAGGAACAAATATTGGTATTTGGAAATGAAAAAGAAAGGGGGGGGGGCAAAAACAGTAGAAAAAAACTTTACTTTTTTCCCAGTTGTTTTAAATTTAAGCTTTTCTCTTCCACATCTTTCTATGGTTCCCATCTCCTTTGGCTGTTCATTCAGACTTGTGGGAGGGATCCTGGAAATTCTGTCAATATCTAGTCTCCTGTTATCTGCCCCGGTGTAATTTTTATGGTTGTCAGGAGTTCCTCCTCCTCCTCTGAGATATAGCTAGTGTATATCATCACATAGTCCTTTGAAAGCCCGAGAAAAATAATCCATTTCAATCCATAGCACTGATTTCTCCTGTCAATAAATTATCCTCACCATCTGTTTAAGAATCATAATGTATCCTTCACTGACTTCTTGTTCTTTGTGCATTTCAAACTAGAACTGTAATCTTTTCTTCACTATCTGTCCTCACAGTTAAAAAACAAAACAAAACTTCATTCTGTAATCTTTCAAATATTTAATTCTACCTGGCATATGCCTTATTTCAGCATTCATTACTTTTTACACTATCTTGCTTATGTGTATTTGGCCACAATTTATTCCTCCTGGGGGCCGATCCAAAGCCTATTGAAGTCAAAGAGAATCTTTCCATTGATTCCACTGAGACTTTGGGTCAGGCCTTTATTGCATTTGCAATTAGAAGAAACAGAACCCTTAAAAATACATGAATTTTTCCGTGAGTGGTTCCCTGTTTCTCTCTGTTGCTTCACTACACTTTCCTTACTCTTCCAAAATTTGCTCTAGTGAAATTACATCCCGATTTCCTCCTTCCTTCCTTCTTCCCAGCCCCCAGGCTGGTGTCTCATTAATCCTATTTACGAGGACCTCCCTATCCCCCTTTTACAAACAGTTACCCCTATGCATAACTTCACACTGCTGAGCAGTCCCTTGTGAATGCGAAGTTAAACTTCTGTGTAAATGATTGCAGGATCAGAGCTGTTGATGCTTATCATCCCCTCTGTCTTAATTCACATTCTACCGACTCTGAAGCAAACACTGACTCTTTCCAATTATTTCTAGTACATAGGAGACATGGCACAGTGCTGTAACATGGCCAGAAATGTATGACTCATTCTGTTGCTTGCATTTATTCTTTTCTCAGTTTATGTTTACATGAATTCTTCTTTTACTACTGTCCCTTCCCGCAGCTATTATCTCTTAATATTGTCAAAGTCTCACTGCATGAAACTAGAATGATTTCATATAGTTATGCTGCAGCTACTAGTAAATGAATTAATTAGTACATTTGGAACTGTTGTGTATGAGATCACATTCTCTCTTCACAGAGAAAAGCAAAAAAGTCCCACTTCCAGCATCAAAGAACTACATGTTGTTGTTTTTATCAATTAGTGCCCAGGCAAAAGAGATTAAGATAGAAATTAAAAACATGAATGTTTAATATACTTAAGTATGAGATACACCACATGTATAAGTGATAGACAAGCTATTTAGAAAGATAGCTTATGTAGTGGTCTGTGTTTTGTCCTGCTTAATAAAAACACTCTGCAACATGAGAACATGCCAAAAATTATGATAGGAGTTTTATTAATTTTTTTTTATAGTATGACTCATAATTTTAGGCCCCAATTCAGCAGTCCATCCTTATACAAAAAAACATTTACACATTTGCTGAAGAGGAATGGATTTAGGAGCATGTTTAACTGCTTTGAAGAACTGGGGCCCTAGAACCTCAAACTTATTTTAGCATCCACAAATTAGTTTGTTTTATCCCGAATGGTATGAAAGGATCCAAAAGAAGTCTAATAGAAATAAAAGGGAGCAAGAACTAAATGTTATGTAGCTCCCCCTTTCTCCTGCCATCTGGTACAAAAGATTCATTATACATCTGCTTCTTTTGCTGCATTAAGGCAAGAAATTAACATAGGTACTCTGAGACGGACTCATTCTGTAACTGGGTCTTTAGCAGAACTAAGACAAAGTCAATCAGAGGTGAATGTTTATAAGTATGTATATGTACATGTACATATTGCTATATGGCTGCAATCGCAATCTGATGCTTCGGCAGCAAATTGTATTTAATTGAGTGCTTTATGTGGAAAAATAGTTTTTTTTCAAAAAAGGTGTTTGAGGTACCTAAAAGTACTTATATTCCAATTTAACTAAAATTGCTAAGCTATTGTTTGTTGACAGTTTTTAGTAATTTTTTTTCATTGTTTTATTGACATCCTTTTTTGTGTCTTTCAGAGCTGTCATTTCATTTAGCTGTTTCATTAATTATTAAACATTTACTTTGGGGAAGTGCTCACAGGCCCCAATCAGTATTGAGGCCCCATTGTGCTGTACAAACATATACGAAGGCCCAGTCCCATTCATTGCTTTGAATGATCTATGTATATCTGAAGTCACTCTGTTTTGCAAGAAGGAAGTCAATGTGGAGAAAGTATAAAAAATAATGGGGAAACAAAAAATCCCTGAGGTAGCTGGGGAAGCGCAGAGCTCTGGCTCTTGGCAGCCTGCCTAGTGGAGAACTTGGGAGCACAAGAAGTCATGACGTTTAAGACCTCAAGTTGCCAGCTCTCTGCCAGGTGGGCTGCTGAGGAGCCAGGGAGCTTAGGGAAAATTGAAATTTTCTGGCAGAAGTTTTTTTGATTTTGTGGAAAAAATATTTTCCACCTGAAAATCATTTTGACAGAAAATTCCCATCTCACTGTACTGCATATCCACCTCTCCAAGGTATGCTGTACCTTGTCATGTCAAACTCAGGTTCTCAGTAGGGTAAAATGATTTTGATCCCATAAGAAAACCTTTTATTTCTGTTTTTGTTTGCTTCTTGCTTTTGTTTTGTTCTTGAGTTTTTTTTCTCTCTCTAACAAGAATTAAAGTGTCCAGCTACTTTAATAAATCACATGGCTTATATTTTCAGAATTACAATCTACAGGTCATCTTACACATTGCAGATGGGTTGCCACACTACCATCACACTATAAAGTAACAGCTGCTAGAAAGACTGTTTTAAATAAATAGCAGAGGATATAGGGAATCATTCCATGGGTTTCCATTGAAACTGGGGTTTAAAGTACTATCAATTTGACTCATGCTGTGTATCCAGCTTCCGATGAGCTCCATCCTTCAGCTTTATGTGCTGTATACAATTTCATAGAGTTTCCTCCTCTTCATTCCTTCCTTCCTGTACCACTCAGCTATTAATGTTCTTCTGTTGTTTGTCTGCAGTCAGGGGAGTAAGCAGACTGATTTCCCTGCAATTGACTCCAAAGTCTGCCATTAATTCATTCTCTGCCCTTCACCCTCACTCTTCACAGATGCTCATTTGAACTGATGAGTTCATTACATTTTCCTCATTCTTTCACAGTTTGCTCTGGTAAAATTAAAATTCTGATCCCCGCCTCATCCTCTGAATTAACCAGCCTTTGGTGAACAGGCATCTAAGAATCTTTAACATTGTTTCTTATGGAAACTTTTGAAGGTATTCTTGAACCTGCTAGGAGCAGTTTCTAAAGCCCATTGCCTTGCTTGCAGCTGATCTAGTCTGTTTTGTTTCATTGTTTGCACCCATCTCAGGCTTAAAGATCAAAGATAGAAATTGGTTGTTTTAACCTTTTCATTGGGATTGTTGTATCTAGGTTAGCAGGCTATGCTTCCTTAAGAGCAAAAAAAGTGTTAAGGATGATCCAAAGCCCGATGAAGTCAATGGAAAGAATCCAGATGTTTTCAAAGGGCTTTGGATCCGACTCTTAGTACTTTGTTGCCTTTTTCAAACAGGAATTTCCTAATGATGCAATGCAGTACTGTGCCTGTCTACTAGGCTGCATTGATTATGCCATTTTTGTAACTGTTGCAACCAGTTTTGAAGGGAGCAGTTAGCCGAAAAATCAGGGTCTTGCGGGTCGTTCCAGTTAGGAGGAAAAATTAATGATGGAGTCAGGTGTTTTTTTAATGCAATTCTTGTCTATTTACAACATGTGTACAACGTCCTGTTTCCTGGAACATAGCAGGAATCAAACAAGAGACTGTGTTTTTACTCACAGTTCTGAGCCCCTTTTCCAGTCAGCACTTAGCCCGCAAGACCTCCCTTCTAGAGCTTGTGTACACACAGCTGTTCCCATGTGTAGGAGCTAAACAGGAATAAGGCACTCTTGTTCTGGAGTAAGAGTGTGGTCAGGAACATCTACTGTGCTTTAAATTTACGTTCTACCCTAATCCTCCTTAACTTTCAACTACAGACGAGTCATTTGCTTTTCTTGGGGCCTCATATTCCTGAGTGGTCTGATGTGCATTCTCTTTTGGCAGTGACATGTGCCTTATTTTGGTTGAAAGCCCCTATTGTTTCAGCTTCCAAGTACCATTAAGGAACTTAATGGCGTCTTATAAGTATCATAGATAAGCGGCAGTTACAGCCCCAAGTTTCAATGCACCTTAGACTCATACATAACAGTACGCTCAAATATGAGTGTGAGCCAGCAGCTAAGAAAAGTGCACTGTATGTGTTGCAAAACTTCATTTTCGTTTTCTGACTGCTAAATTATGTCTGTAGGCAATTAGCAGTATTGGCAATATTTTCTTTTTAAAAGGTAGTATAATTCTTGCAAAAATGCTAGACTTTTGATGTATTGAAGGTCACATCCAGTGGTTCTGGAGTAATTTTTATAGTGGGGATGCTGATTGTGATGTATTTGGGTTGTTATTCCTACTTCAAGGCAGGGAGTGCGGCAGTCTAGCACCTGTAGTACCAGCAACTATGGTCACATTTGTAAGTGTGGGACCAGCAGTTCTGGAAATGATAGATGTGCAAGAAGTTAATGGGTCCATCATGGTCCAGGGCTAACCAAGAGACATAAAATAAAAGTAATTAGGGACTGGATGAACCCATTGTATTTAATGGTGACAGCCTTTTTCTCTCTTTCTCCTCCCCTCACACTTATTTCACATATTGTTGGGAAATGAATTCAATTTCCAGAAGCAGAAAGACTGACCTGGTGCTGGGACTGAACAATGCTTTTTAAGAAATTTTGGAGATTTGAAAGCAGTCTCAAGACAGAAGCTCCCTGAACTTGGAAGGGATTAGATGGCTAGAGAGGGATGCTTTGCTAGGAAGCGTGGTCAGCTGAATACCCCTCTGCATTTTGTCTTCATTTAATGGAAACGACACACTCTGCACCTGCAAGCTGTCACGCCAATAGCTCAAGAACGCGGAGAAGTCATAGTTGTCTGATCTTTTCAGCTGCCTTGGAAAATTATTGTTCTTCTAGGTCTAAAAGCTATAATACAGTATCGCTGAACATGGCATTCACAGCTTTCAGTCAGTGCCTGAGATACATCCTGTTCACTTTGCTTTAAAAATCACTGTCTGTGTTGATTGTACTTGCATCACTTTGTCTTACACTCGGGCGTTACACTCAGGAATCTTTTAACGCATCATAATTTTCACATTCTATTAGTGTGCCTTCGAAACAGTGTAAAGGTGACACTTCAACATTAATATGCCTTCAGTTTGACCTGCCAAGATGACAAAAAGATGTGTGGGAGACCTCAAACTGTGAGATATTAAGGCAGATAATTTGTCTTAAATATTCAGCCTCTAAAGTAAAAACAAGAAGTTGTGGTTGCTTTTGTGGGTTGGGTTTTTTTTGTGCTTTTGTGTATTGTGCAATTGCTATAGATGATAAAATAATACAATACTGTAATAGAATATAAGCTATAAAATATTATGTAACGTGTGTGCACATATATAGAACATGGGCTAAGTACTATTTTAAATCTCAGAGGAGATGCTGTTGTTTAAAACCATGAATTGTCACTCTTCTGAGGTTATATTATATGTCTATTCCAAAGGACCATGGCATTGCTGTCTCTTTGGTGGTTCCATATCCCAGTGGTAGGACTCATATACTCTTATTTCTTTCAAACAGTAGGGGCCAGATCCAACCTGCAGACACAGCTCACATATTTTTAGAGGCCTCATTTACTGGGGTTGTCTTTATTAAAAATTAGCAACAATAAACACAAAGTTCAGTTCCCACTTTCTCAATAAAAGTCTGGGCACTTGAAGCTCAATGGGAACCAGAATGTCTTGTTTTTACTAGAGGTGGAACATTTAAGAATAATTCTCTGCCTTAATATCCCCCTGTTGGAAAAGGTCTCCCTCCCACCTCTTTGTCATCCTGGCAGGTCAAATGAAGGCATCATAATGCCGAGGTGTCACTTTTACACTGCATTCACTATTTTCAATCACCGTATTCAGCTAGCCTAATATGCTGCCTAACTTAGTCTATCAGCAGAACCCACTTAACTCTTTCCTACCAGAATCAATACCTCCTAGAAGGGAGAGGTGGCAAATAGCGCCAGCCTATTATACAGGTCCTAAATGCCAGCGGCGGAGGCTGCTGCTGCTGTTAGTGCTTTAAAAATATAAACTGTGGGAGTTGCTGGGTTTATGCCAAGTCAATCAAAATGGGGCTGGTATTTTACTTGGTTTCCTCCCACATCCTCAAAAGCCCTAGGGCTCCGATTTCCCATTTCATCAGACCTACAATTTAAACCACCTTTGTGCCTCCTCATCATCTGGGGCTCTGAGACCTGACAGCTGCTCTACATTGTATCAGCCGTAATAGTCAGAGTATATCGGCTGTGGCTCCTCCCCATAGCCATGCCTCAGATAGACCCCTCATGCACACTGCTGGGAGATCTGGTCCTGTAGAGCAGCAGTGCACTAGGGAGTGGCATAAACTGACCATAAGTCAGCAGAGATTCAGCACCAGGCATCTCCTGCTTGATGGGACACGTCTGGCCTTCCAGCAGGGCTCTGTAGTAATCCCCTTGCACAGACATCTCTTGTATTGCAAAAATGCCCTCTGCATGCTGTAAGAGGCTAAGATGCAACTCCCTGTGGAATGTAACAGGAAACCTAAATAAATAGCAGGAGTCGCCTTTAAAGCATCTGTCTGACCAATGCACTTTGTTACAATTAGCTTGAGTGATAATGACAGAAAACATCAGTGAACACATCTATATGGCTACATTTATCAGCAGGATATCTTTCCTTTGGTGTCAAGTATCAGAAGGGTAGCCGTGTTAGTCTGTATCCACAAAAACAACGAGGAGTCCGGTGGCACCTTAATGAATTACAAATTTATAGATGCCTTTCCTTTGGTGTGTTCAATTTATATCTGCATTTTGTGTCCACATTGGGTATGTAGCTGCAAATTGGAATATTTGTTTTCCTCTAACCTAATTGCAGATCCAGATCAGGTAGCTGGAGGCAAAAGTACTTACATATTTACCTGCAGTTCTTTTCGCAGGCGCAAAAACACAGATTTTGCAGTTGCAGATTGCAATGCCAATGCTGAAACATGGCCATTCTGATTTTTTCTCTAAACTGTCTATACCTAAATGTTAATATGGTCTGCTAAGTGAGGCAACTTAAAGTGCTGTCCATTATTTCATAATCTGTACATTGCATTACTCATAACCTGCACATTAATTCATTCTTTGCTGATTAATTTGGGTTTTCTGTACATGTTCAGCTTACATTACATTAACTCATAGTTTGCTGGTAAGTGTGTGCTTTCTGTATGTGTTCAAAAATTCTTTAATTCAATTTCTTTGTTTCTTCTCATACAGTCTGAGAGCCAGATATGCAACTCAGTCTAATCACAGTGGAATTGCAAGCTGTCAAAAAAAGACTTCTAGGTCAGTTAATATCTCTCATTTATTGCTTATTAGTGATACTCAACTGAGTCAGTGCCCATTGGTATTTTATTCTTTGGACAGAAGTAAACATTGCAATGTGTAATCATGCAAGTTTTGTATCACAGAGCGTTGTCATGGAAAGGCTTGCACCCGACTGGCAAAAGCAGATTTGTACAATACCATTAGCCATATTTCTGATTGTTATGTATCCTGCATCTTTGTGTCCTGCATGTAAAATATCAGCTTTGAGGGGTTAAAAGGCTTAGGGATTTAGTAAAGCTTCTGACTCAACTTCATCCTTGAGTCACAGGTGAAAATGGGTTTGGAAGTTCACACTAGCTCCCAAAGGACCCTGTGTCCATATCATAAAATCACGGAGGGCTGTCAATTTTGGCGGGACGTATTTCTGGAGGTTTCAGCACATGACATAGTCTTTAGTTAAAGATTAATATTTAGTTCTTGGAGGGTTGGCAACCCTAAATTCCTGGGGGCCTGGAGTAGAGGAGCAAAGATGTAGCAGACAAACAGGCCGTAAGTGTATCTGCTGTCTCTGGAGTACCATAGGGAAAGCCCCTCTTCATGAGATGCTTGGGTTTGGAGACACAAAGGGCCTCAGCGAAAGCTTGAAGTTTGACAGAACTGTGAGTAGAAGCTCACACTTCCTCAGCCTGTCCTGTTATCTGCTCTGGCCAGTGCTGCTAAACTTTCACTTTCATGAGCACTAAAATCCACAAACAGATTTTTTTTTAAAGAAAAGACTTCAAGTCCCTCTTGCTATTGTAAGTTTGTGTTTATGATAAGCAATGCCTTTACTAATCACACTGTTCGCTGTCCAGTTCATTGCTGAGAACAATGAACTATGAATAATGCAATCCACTGCAAAGCTTGCATTTCACAATGCGGTGCACTAATGCAATCTGCGTGACTGGTGATAGCTTGCAATGATCCATACCAGAGTGTAGTCACTTTATGCCTGTGATCATAGGTCTTCAGTCTCATTTATTGCTGACACTACTGTCTTGTCCATCATTCAGCATGTGTAGGCTAACGTTTTTTATTGTCTAATACTTTAAATCTATGACAGTGTTGCCAAGGCCCTGATCAGAGGTATGTGACTTGTCCCTTATCTGTTACTTCCTATTTTGCATTTCCTTGGTTGCTTAAAATGATTCTGCAAGGGCTATTTGAAAACTGAGTTCAATTAATGATGGTAAATGGAGTAAATTGGAAAGTATGTAGAGCAAGTGACCTGATGTAGTATGTGCTTACACTGCAAGTTTGAGGATTTTGGCATGTAAAATATACACTTAAGTACTTTACATTTTAATAGAACAGATGAATTTCCAGTGTTGCACATCCCTTCTCGTTGTCGGTTTTTTTCCCTCATTACCTTTGACAAATGATCTCAGGGCTCTGACTGCCTGTCAAATTAGGGTAATGAGAAAGAGCAAATGGATTTTTAAGTTTGTTTTAGTGCATTCTTCAGGGAACAGAAGATCACTAGAATTCATGGGTCATGGTAAAGGTTAGAATGCATACAACTGTAGAGACAGTCTGCTCTGGTCTCAGCACAGAGACTAGTGGGGCAGGCTGGCAGCCAGAATGAGCCATAAAAATAATGAATGGATTAGCTCTCTGAGACTTAAATCAGTAATGTAACAGAATGTGGGGCTCTTTATATGTGTTATCTAATGAAACTAAAATGATTTCAATATTTTTGATGTGCCAGTGAGTTAAGCAAAACATTTATAAACATCTAACATTTTGGAGTCCTTTATAATGTGATTTCTTCCCTCTCTCCTGCTATTGCCCTTTCATGATGCACCATATGATGACACTAGTATCATTTTAGAACTCTGCAATAATTCATGCTGTTGTTAGCAAAGCCTGTGAAATTATTCATCACATTTGCATAGTCCATCAGTAACAGAATATGGGTATTATATCCCTGTTGCAAAAGTCTGTTGATGATCTGAGTATTTTATTATGAGTTGTATAAAAATGGGGGGGTTATATTTGCAATGGTGATGGAGGAAATTTGAAACAGACTTGTATTAAGTAATTGTATGTCAGAGAATTGAATCAAGCAAAATGGAATGATGGTTTATATATGCTACAGACAATGGCTCCTAATTTTTTTCATAACACTACTACACAGTAAGCCTCAGATGGTGGCAGCAAATAGTAACAAATGAAGTGCATAGTCTGCATTATAGTCTTAAATAGGGTATACATACACCTGCAATTGATTACAGTATTTACCAAGTTAAGAGCATTTGAGGCATTTCTTCAAAATATTTTATTATTGTCTAGTCAATTTTACCATATTTACTCCAAAAAACAGACTGTGATATATTTAAGTAAAATATTACACTGTAATAATATGTGGTTGAATCTCTTTTAGCAATGTTAATGGCAAATGCAAAGTATCCTTATGTTTCCTGTGATGCTATAAAAAGTATTTTTCCCTTTTGTGTGTGTTAGGATTAACTTTTAATTTCATTGTCCCTGTTGACTCTAACTTGATTCCTGTCATTCACTATTGTTCTGTGCAATCATTATTATTCATTTACCGTTTCCATACTTTGGTCTGATACTTGACAAAGTGTATGTTCCATATGTTTGCATCTTGTACAACAAAATCATTTCTGATTATACTATTCTAGGCTTCCAGGGCCCTCAAGGGTGCCAGCTGCAGGCAGCAGTACCAAGGTCCAGGGAGCCTCTAATTTAAATCGGAGAAGTCAGAGCTTTAACAGCATTGACAAAAACAAGCCTCCACAATATGCAAATGGCAACGAAAAAGGTGAGTGTTGAAAAGCCACCAGTAACTGTTTATAGACAACACACAGAGTCTGAAAGCAGAAAAGAAACAATCCCAGGTGTAACAGAAAAATGATAATTAAAGATGGGCCAGGAAGGTGGTGGTGAGATTAGGTTCAGGTTCATAGCTGAATCAGGGCTACCATGTGGGGTTGGATTAGTCAGCATTGAAATCTTCTGAATGGCCATTGCAGTATTTTTACCCCCATTGGTGAAAATCTCATGAGATTCACTGAAGTGAAAGGTAACTTGATGTTTCATGGGGGAATTATTGAGCTTGATCCAAATCCCATTGACTTCTTCAGCGTGCTTTGGATCAGATCCTCCGTGGAGTCAGCAGCTCGTGTGTGTTCTGGAACCAAAATCTTCGGGTTGCATATTCAGACCAGCACCGTAAACTGAGAGGTGAATTGGACCTGGAGATTCAAATTTAAACCCATTTTCTGAAAAATTTGAAGGGGTTAGGATTCAAGTTTCATATTTTGCTTCATCTTTAATGCCCAGGTGCTATTCTATCTACTGATGTAATTCCTTATGTTCTCCTCTTCATCCCCATCACTTCTTGATCTCCTCTCGGGCCTATGGAGCAGTTTTTCTAGAAAATGTCCCTCTTTATTCTTTATCTCCAGAAGAAGAATCTGAAAATTCAGTATTCTGAGTTGTGTAACTACTCTAGGCCTCCTTTCTTCTCTGTGTAATGAACAACATTCTATTCAGATCTCTGGGTTAGAATATAGTCAAAAATGATACAATATGCATAATACCCATTTGCATCCTTGGGATCTGTGGGAGGAACAAATATGCAGTGAATGTTCTTCATCTAAGCAACAGGCAACTATCCAGATTTTTTCTGCAAAATTCTGATGAACATGCTTTGCCCCTATCAGCATCTGAAGATATAAATCCATCCTTTCAATATTATTTCATTATTTTTACTATCAAGGAAAAGTAGTTTGGATAGCTCTGTAGTTGGTTTTATTTTATCATCAGCTTGCTTATGGCAAGACATGCAGACTAAATCCATAAAGCATACAGGATATGTACTGAGCAGACAGTATATAGTTCACAAATACTAGAGTGGACTTATGAAGTAGGAGGAGTGGCTGCTTGAGTGAAGGTATGTATAATAGTTTAGGTTTTAGAAATGCTATGTGATTTTTACATAAGTTTGCAGTTGAAACAACAGCACATGGAAGCATGAACAATTAACGGTGGGAACCATTTTTTCCATAGTTGTAGATACTAGTTTTTCTCAGCTCATTGCTTGCAAACTGTCTTTGGACTGCTAAGGCTTGCTTTGCAATGCACGTTCATGTGGCTTTTTCTGTGATGGATTTCTTTACTTTCCCATTTCTTCTTTGCACGGAATGGGAACCTTGATGAGATTTTTAGTGAAGTCATCACTTGCAAGAGGATAAGGGCTGCTTTGTTTGTATATAATCATTCGATTCATTTTACAGGATATAGAAAATGTAATGTTGCGTAAATACCAAGTACCATATTTCAAATTTTCTGTCTCTGCTCCTTTTTCTTACTTCAAATAACAGCAGCAAAGATCTGAATACATTGATTTTATATGAAAACATAAGCAAATGCAAGTTTATTTTCCAGACATATATATATAAAAGCAAAAGTTAATGAGGAAAAACAATTATTGTGAGTGCTGGGATAGCAAAATACTTCATCTAAAACCCTAAAAAGATGAACAGAAAAGTGTATCAGAATCCACCATATCAGTTCCTTGCCTAAAGAGAAAAAAACTGGATCAAACTGTTTTTAAAGTTAATTATTGTGATGTGTATATTGTTCAATGGTTCTGTGACCAGTTTAAATAGCAACATTTTCATATCTAAGAACTTGTCTGGCATGAATGTATAGAAAAAATGCATGAAACAAACTTTCTTTCTAATAGTACCACTACTAAATAATAATATTTAATACTTGCCACTAAAGTACCTTGAATAGTTGTTTTTCCACAGCAGCACAACGCAGGGAATTAAAAGTTCTATTTTTTAATGTATTGTCTTTGCCATGGACACTACAATGAGACAAATTAATGCTAGCAGCCTGACTAGTACCAGGGTATAATGCTTTCGTAATATTAAGTGACCATTTTGATAACATTCCTGTATGGTAAGTATGTATGTATTATGGATAGATAAGCTGAGGCAGAGAATTTAAAAGGCTTGCACAAGTAAGTCATTGTGTGAGTAGGCATCAGAACTCAGGAACTGCAAACTGCCAGGCCTGTGCTCAGACTACTAGTAGTGCATAGTTCTCTTCAGTATGACTCATTATATGCTGTATGAGTTTGAATACGTTATACAAGGTTATTTACAGAGTACATGTATCAGGAAATGGTAATAATTGAAACTCCAGTTACTGTATAATTAATGTGGTTTCCAATTCATTTACTGTCAGGGATGGACATAAATTTAGAGATTCAAGTGCCCAATCCTGCTCCAATGCAACCAAGAATGGACCCAAAATCAGCTCTGTCCCAAACCTTTACTCACAACTTGACAATTCTTGGACCCTTTCTGAGGTTCATTTGTAACTTATAAATAAGTAGGGATGTATCCCATAAGGAATAATTCACATGAGGCAAAACCCTGACCCTATTGAAGCCTATGGGGGTTTTCCATTGACTTTAACAGAGCCAGAGTTTCACCCACAAACTCATTCTGCCGGAGTTAGAGTTTACTTTTAGGATAGCTTTGGTTTTGACCTGTGAGCCGTGAGTACTGTGACAAAGCTCCAAGTCTGTACTTGTGGGTCCTGCGCTTCCTGGCAGATTTAGGGGCCTCAGAAACTCATCTAGGCCCCAGAGTGACCTCCCTTTCTCAGTATAATTGGCAAGAGTCACCACCTAGTGAGTTACCTTCAACACAGGCCAGTATGGAAGATGGAAAAGGGGGGAGCCCGGGCCCACCCTCTACTCCGGACTCCAGCCCAGGGACCCTAATAGTATCAGCTAAGATGATTGACCTTTTATCCACAAAACACAATACAATTCCCTGGGCTACTTCCCCACAGCAGTCCCCGCTTCTTCAAACTCCACTTCACCCTTACCTCAGGGCCTCCTTCCTTCCGTATGATATGTTGTTCACCACTCAGTCTCACCAACAGCATAACTTCCTTCCACAGCTCCTGACACCCACAGCCCACCTGACTAACTGGGAGGTTTTTATCTGGTTTCAGCCAGTCCCTGATTGGCTTCAGGTGTCCCAATTAGGCTAGCTGTTTCTACTCCTTTCTAGAAGGCTCTTAATTGGCCCCAGGTGTCTTGATTGATCTGGAGTAGCCTTTATTTGGCTATCCAGGGAACAAGGACCTGTACATCCTGAGGCTGATATACCTGCCTTCCAGCACTCTCCTAGACCCTTCTGGTCTGACTCCGTCACAGTACATAAAACATATCCAAAATCTAAACATGCCAATTCTAGGAGATTGCAGTGAGTTGGCTCCTATAGGCTCAGTCAGCTGATAATTTTCCCTCTCTCCCCTTGGTGCTACCTCCTTTGAATGGATTTCAGTGAGAGTACCTATCTTAATGGAGTTTCTGCTTCTGAAAGGATAAATAAAAAAGAAAATTAATATAAATAATTCTTTCATTTTGAAATAACAAGGATGAAGTAATTTAGATTAATTTCCCCCCAGTTTCTTAGGAAGAACAGCTCTGCAACATTACACATTTTATCTCCAGAAGAGACTTGTTGCAGTGATTCTCAGACTGTATTTGGTGTACCACATTCAGAATTTCAGTCAGTGATAGTGTACTTTAAGCTAAACCTCATACAACCTGACTGCAGCCCACTTACCACCGATGTTACACATCACCACAGTTTGAGAATCACTCTTCTATTGCATCTATAGCACTCATTCTGCAGAAGGATTGGACAGTGTATCATTGCGTAAACTGGAAAGATACATTTTGTCAGAAGAGAATAGGAAAGAACAACTGTTCTGATTAATGTTCTCACCACCTCGGGCTGAAAAAAAGACTTTTAGAATTTGACTATTGCCCCTCAATTATTTATGTTGTGCGGGGTTTAAACTGAAATATTTTCACTGCAGTGAAATGGAGTCATATGACTATAACCCCACTTAATATTTTAAAAATGCTTAATAAAGATAAATGCTAACTTCTGGTTATGAATGTTTGTAATATAAGAGATTTTTACCTATCTTTGGGGCAGGCATATGTAGCTCTCCCATGGAAGTTTCTCCTAAGAAGCAGTAAGCATGTGGCGTGGGCAAACTGGTTTGAAATTGTTTGGTTATGATCTCATATTTTCATTGTCAACAATCTGTTGGCTAGTCTACACTGCTTTCTCACCTTCACACATCTCCTACTGAATTGAATAGGGTCGCTCATATGTAAGACATTTGCTAAACTTAAAGAAAAAATTATCCCAAAGCACTCCAGTTTTCCTGAGGAAACACACCTTCTGAATCCCTTGTCACATCAGACTCCCTTGTTAATGTTCCCCCTTTCTTGTGTGTGTAGTCACTCACCCTTTAAACATGGCAAACTATTTCTAAAGCTGCTTGCTACTAAGCCTCCCGCATTGAGAGATTGCATCTTTGGAACCATCATTGCACCACTCACAATGACATTTCCACTCTGCTTTTATTCTGTAGAACTCTGGCAGATTGGCCATGCACGTAGGAGCAAATCCAGTGTCTGACCTCCAGAAAGGCCATAGAACAGGTGTGGTTGTACCACATAAAGGAGGGCTGGGATTGTGCAGAAATGTGCATCTGTGTGGTATGAAGTCCTTTTGTGAGGCAATGTACTGCCCTGCAGCAGGCACATGTTAAAGGTGAACGGAGCTATTTCAGTGAGGGGATGAAGTAACCCCTCCCCAGCCATTCTGTGGGTTTGTGGGGAAAATGTTTATACCTTTCAATGTTTATACATTTCACAAGCCCCTAGCTAAGCTACAACTGAGGCTTTGGTCCTGAAATGTTACATGAGATATTCTATTATATTAGTATTATTAGGCCTCCACGTTTGTCCTGGTCTCATTTTGTGTCCATTATTTTATACACATTATGTTACATGCGTTAGGGCAAATCTGACATTGGCTACTGTCAGAAAATCTGCATATAGGAGAGGTAGTGCAGGATGGTAGTTCACTCTGCCAATCCAACTCTCTCGAAAGCAAAAGAAAAAAAAAAGCACTGTAATATTGCTTAGGGTGTAATATTGCTTAGGGGTCAGAGCAGTCTTCTTCCTGTATGCTCCTGATCCAGTCAACATATGCTTATGTACAAATATCCCTCTCACATGTCCCTTTACACAACCATATAATCATTGTTCTCCTAGCAAGAAAAATCTGAGCAGGTAAGTGGAAGAAGAAAGTTGTAGGGGTGGCTGTTTCTGAGTAGCACATATGTAGGCAACAATTGAACTATTGTTTGTACTGAATTGTATATGAAAACTTCCATATAAGTTGGTGATTTACAAGTTTAAAATGTAAACATGACAAATAAAATGTAAAAATTAAATACACAAATATATCACTCAGTATCAGGAAACAAATCCTTTTATTCTACTTCATTTTTCATAAAGGCGGAATATTGGTATACAGCTATACAGCATCTGTTTGAGATGTACTCTGTTGGCCCAACAGAGTATAACCTAAATTACATAAGGATTTTTACATTTGTCTGTGGTGTCACCAGTATCTGGATTCTGGACTTCAACAAATATGGTATTTGTGTTACAAGGAAACAGAATTTCTTATTTCAAGCTTCTCTGTTGCCTATTGCCGTGATATTTGTACAGGCTTGGAATGATTTGATTTTTTTTCATTAAATGTCAGTAAATGTTGATTTCAGTGTACGTACACAAACTGACAAAAACACATTTCTGTTGGTGAAAATAGAAATTCACAAAAAGGTTTCAGTTTTTATTTTGTTTAAAATTTCTCAGGAATTTAACAGTGTTCGTTATAAAAAAAAACAGGTGAAAATCAGTACAATAAATTAATTTCAGTTTTCTGGATAAATATTGGTGTTAATAGTGTGAGACTGGAAGACCAAAAAAACCCCTAAAAACAAACAAAAAAACCCTCCAACAACAAACCAACAAACAGCGAGAAGTAAGAAAACTGAAAGTGAAAGCAGTTCAGTGGTTTATTTCATGGACTGAACATTAACAATGTGTGCACATATGCATGCACATGGATGTGTACATATTTCTTCCAATACATTGCTTACTTTCACAGCCTCATATTTACACTCAGACTAATTTATTATTAACATAAATACATCTACCTAATGTAATGTATTATATTTTTTTCACATAATTGGCTTTTTCATATACTTGAGTGGTCCAGAATTGTGGTGCAGATCAGTAAAAAACAAACAAACCTCAAACAACCCACAAATAATAGCTTATGTAAAACCTAGGAATTTTTCAATAAAAATCAGTGAAAACTGAAAATGAAGGGCATTATGGACAGGTAAAGAAAGACAAATCCTGCTTGAGAACTTATTCGAGTTTGATTTAAGGATATTTACTCAGTATATTTGTATCTGTGTTATGTTAACAATTGTTAAAGCTTTCACTTTTTGAATCTCAACATATATTGTCATTAAATAATTATTGGTTCCCCCTATAATTTCACTCAACTGTGAAAATGTAAATAGATAAAAATAGGGGAAAAGCTTAAAAATAAACATTGATTCACGCCGTCAAAATTATTTTTTTAAAAACTGAATTCTGCCAAGCCTACATATGTGCAATCTGAATCAACATGCTGGAAATATTGATTTCTGTTGTTGCTGAAAAAAAGTTAGTGCCATAATAATCGAAACCTCTCCACTCTTATAAACTGGTGACCTACAGATTTAAGATGTAAAACTAACATGTAAAAATTATACACACAGATATATTTTGTTTATTCACTTTCTATCAAAATGACCACAAGGTGGGGACAGATGTCACGTAATAAATAGCTGAGGTCGAATATGCACAGATTCAAGGAATGCATTTAGGTTGGGAGGCAAGGTCATTCAGTATCAGGAAATAAATCCTTTTATTCCACTTTATTAATTGTATGATGTACTATTGATAATACACTTGGACACACAAACAACTCTCTTTAAGGAACATTCGGGGTGTGATTTAAATGAAAGAATAAGAGCCAAATAAAGCTCTCAGTCCATCTGTAACTTATCTGGTGCTGATTACAATTTGTGATACATGTGTTATGAAGCAGTAACTCCAAGGCGCCTGTGGGTACTTCCTGTGTATACAGCACAACAAGCTATTGAGAAAATGCCAAAAAGTAATTTTTACTTTGTTTACTACTGTCTCTTCATTACACAAGCTTAATATTACTCCAAAGGAGACATGCTAAGGGAGGTTTGGTTTTGTGTGTGTTTTTTTATTTTTAAATCAGTACTTCTTGTAAGCAAATGAGCACAACTTAAAACAGTAACCTACAGAGATACTGGAATATCAGAGTTAACACACCAGAACCTAGTAGAGTCATATATTGTTATATATAGTCTGCATATGTGTTTAACACTTTCAATGGTGAAGCACATGGAAACTGGGAATAAAGGCTCCAGTCCTCACGTGTAATCAAGGAGTACTTAGTGCATGTCCAGATGTGAGTGCAAAGGAGTCTTTGCTCACCTCCAGTCCTGGGCCATCAGCCACCAGACCCATCCCTGGAATAAATTAAAGAAGCCTAAATCTTGCTGTAATTGACACCAGAAATCTATAGCCCCTAGGCTCTGCTCCAGCAGCTGGGATTCACCAGAAAATAATAGAGGCCCAACCACAACTTCTGCACTGGTGGCTGAGAAGGGGGTGGCTCTACCACAGCACCACAGGAGGCCCTGCTTGAAGGCTTCTTCATGCCACTAAAAGGCTCGGATCTGTCTCAAAGCATTCCCATTTATGGGGGGTCTATTTATGGGGGGAGCTACCAAAATAGATTAGAATGAAATCAAGTCTGACCTGTTTTAAAGACCACCGTAAGACCCATCTGTTTGATAAAGTTTTCTCATGGTAACTAAATCCTACAGAGCTTCCTGGAACCTGGGAAGGATAAAGAGCTGAATCTTCTGTGAAGTCCTCTGTGGGCACAGTGCAGAGCTAATTCATCTGGGCAGAGCCGGTGTATTATGGTGACAGGTGCTAGAAAAAACTAAGATAGGCAGAGCATCTGTTTAAGATGGAGATAGTTGACCTGATAGATGGCATCACTAGAATCTGGATCCTTGACCTTAACTAATACCAGATTTATATTAGGAAGATACAGATTTTGTGGATCTGTGGTGTCTATTGTTATGACAGACGTGCAGTCTGGGTTAACACTGATGTTTTTAGTTTTTGCTGAAGAACAGTTAGGTCCCCTCTCCCAGGATACTTACAAGCCTCTACTCCTTCTTGTGAGCTGATACCCTGCTTTCATTTAAAAATGAAAGCAATTTTTGAGTTATAGAACTTATAGTGCAAGAATCGGAATTGTAAATAACCCCAGTTTAGCACTCAAAAGAGAAATACTACTAGTGACCTTTCTCACTAACTGTAATATTTAGATTACTGGATCTTGGGCTCATAATTCCACATAAAGCTTTATGTGCAGTTTTGGTAAGACATGAATAGTATTTCAAGTGGATGTTTTGTAGTCATGCCTCAGAAGTACCTGTCACTCTGAAATTGACACTGAATAATATGGACACGCCTAAGGATCCTTTCAGTAGCCCTCTTGGTGTTCTCTGCAACAATACAAAATACACTAACTTGAAACATCATCTGAGCTAATACAATTATGCACAATAATTTAGAGAACATAATTGGTGGTTTTAATGGGTTTAATTACCATTAACACTTAATTTCTCTGATGCCACAGCGTAACGTTAACCAGCAAATGGAACTCAACTACTCAAGCCCCCATACTTAGCAATATGGACTTAATTTAAAAGAGCTCATTCCCAATGCATGTGTTTTTCATACATCCGTCTGTTTTGCTTAAGAAGGCAGGCTGCTTGTTGGAAAATATGGTTAGAGTTTAAAATATGTTCAACTGTATTGATTATTACACAGAAGGCCTGATTCTCATTTATACTAAGGCCCTTTTGCCCTACTTTGGCAATGTAAATGGGTTTTGGGACTAATCTATGAAGGGATTTAGTGGTCTACCTCTCACTTTAGGATCTAAATCCAAAATTGAGATCCTCGAAATCCCTGTTCAGCTGCCACCTAACCCATCAAGTGCCCACATTCCCTAGACACATGGGGTTGTGTCTACATGAACAATTTGTTCATGGTAAATTTGGGGCATGCATGAATCTTTCTCAAATCAGTCTGCCTTGGACTAACTGTCCATGTGGACCCTGCTGATGCATTAACAGTTCATTAATGTGGTCTGATCTAGTCCCATTTCAGTGAGCCCTAGACAGGCTAGCATGGAACAGATGCACACCCCAACTTGCCGAGAGTGAAATGCTCATGTAGAGAAACCCTCGGTTTCTGCTGATGGGTATGTGCACGACTGCTGGAATCCTGATATCCAGTGCCTAGCTCGCACCTAACCCTCAGCAAGATTAACAAACTAGGTGTCCCCTACCTTGCCTGTGGGGTCCAATCTGGTAGGACTCAGGTCACATTAGAGTAGGGATAAGCAACCTATGGCACAGATGCCAAAGGTGGCACACAAGCTGATTTTTAGTGGCACTCACACTGTCTGGGTCCTGGCAATTGGTCTGCGGGGGCAGGGTGGAAGAGGGCTCTGCATTTTAATTTAATTTTAAATGAAGCTTCTTAAACATTTCAAAAACCGTATTTACTTTACATACAACAATAGCTTAGTTATATATTATAGACTTATAGACAATGTTAAAATGTATTACTGGCACACGAAACCTTAAGTTAGAGTGAATAAATGAAGACTCGGCACCACCACTTCTGAAAGATTGCCAACCTCTGCATTAGAGTATGTCAGCCAAATTGGAATCCAGGCTAAAGCTGCCTTCTACCTTATAGCCCAGTGGTGAGAGCACTCCCCCAGGAGATTGGAGACCCACTGGGGTGGGTCTTTCAATCTCTCCTTTTGAAGCTGTCTCACTGTGTATAAATAAATAATCCCTTGGGCCAGAAAGAGAGTGAGACTGCCCCTATTGCCCAGTGGGTAGGCACTCCCTTGGGATCTGAGAGTCAGAACCCAGCCTCTGCTCCAGTCCATATTTAGTTATTTTATAGAATCTAACAGCTTCAGCAGACAAGACACAGAGAGCCCCTAGCCTGGAAAATTCTATTGCCTGGGTGTTAGTGCATACACCCAGCCTGGGAGACACCCAAGTTCAACTCCTCCGGAGTCAGAGTAGAGCCTTGAAACCGGGTCTCCCACTTCCATGAGGAATGCAGTGGGCTATGGAGTGTAAGGCCACTGACTCCCCCCCACCTTGTTTTTGGCAAAAAGGGGATGAATTGACTTAGGCGCCTAATTCCAGGAGAGGGTTCAAGGCTCTGCATACTATGTGGAGGGAGGCGCTTCCCTCCAGCCTGAGGTAAGTGCCTAAATCCCTTTGAGGGGGTGGAGCTTGGGCCACACCACTCTCCTTGGCATTTCCTATTGGCTACCTTAGGCAGCTCCCTGCTCAATTTGTTGGCTTTTGTGAATCCTCTTCTTAGGCATCTAACGCTCCCCATGCATTGTATAGGAGGGAGGTTAGGGCTACGGATTCCACTCTGCAGCAATGTGCCTGAAGTTAGCTATTGCAACACAGAACTTAAATCTACTCAGTACGTCTAGCCATTAAAGTAAACAAGAATCAGACCCTAAATAACTGTCAGTATTGCGCTGTTGCAGAGCTTGCAACTGCCATCAAGTACGGTCAACAGTGAAGCTTTCTGGTCTATTTTCTCCTCTCCTGGAAAATGCACTATAATCAAACCTCTGTAATCAGTTTTGGCAAAGAAATATGGTGACCCAAAGGTAGAATTAAATTAGACATTTCAGGGCAGTGGCCCAGAGAAGTATATATGTGCTAGATATTTTTGGCTTGTAGGAACAGAAGCAATATTTCCCAGACCACTATCTCTAGAACAGGTTTCTCATTGTAAGTGTATTTACCAAAAAACAGAAAGGAAAATCTTAACTTTTGTTCTCTTTCAAAATCCATCTTTCCACCCCCACTTCAGCATCTCAATTCTGCGATTGGAGGTGTTCACTAATTTACTGACATCTGGGACATCTTCTCATTGGAAGGCTTTCTTCATCTAATATTAAGATATGATTATAATCTTTTAATTATTATGAGCTTTAATTTCAGAAGTGAAAGTTACATGGTGCCTCCATGTTCTCCTCAGCTCTGAGAGACAGATACTCTAAAACAACATGACAGAGAAGCAACAACATTCTTGTTTTGCGAATCATATACTTAATTGTAGCCTTCCATGTATAAACGTTTAATATAAACTGCATTTTCTGACAGTTTTTGAAAGCTCAGTTGTATCTGTGCTTTTAAAGGCATAACTAATTTGAATGTCATTTTAGAGCAGGGGGGAAGAAAATAATTCTGTCATTGCAAAATATCTGATTCTCACTCTTTTTTTTTTAAAAAAAAACAGATTCACCAAAAGGCCCTCACCCATCTGCAGGCATGAATGGAAATGTGCAGCATCCCACCAGCACTGGGCAGCAGCCGGTCTCTGCCATACCCTCTCCGAGTGCCAGCAAGCCTTGGCGCAGCAAATCCATGAATGTCAAACACAGTGCCACCTCTACCATGCTGTCCGTGAAGCAGCCTAGTCCTGCCACCTCCCCTACTCCATCTTCAGACAGGCTCAAGCCATCCCTTTCTGAAGGAGCGAAACCCCCTTCATCTGGACAGAAATCTATGCTGGAAAAGTTCAAGCTGGTTAATGCTAGGACTGCTTTAAGACCCGCCCTGTCAGCAAGTTCAGGACCCAATGACAGCGGAAGAGAGGATGAGACCTTTTCGGAGTGTGGTGAAATGGACGGCTTTAGCAGTGGGTTAAATAGTGGTGGCTCCACCAGTAGCAGTCCTAAAGTGTCACCTAAGCTAACCCCTCCAAAAGCTGGAAGCAAAAATCTCAGCAATAAAAAGTCTTTGCTACAGCCAAAGGACAAAGAGGAAAGGAACAGGGACAAAAATAAAGTTTGCACTGAGAAAACAGTAAAGGAAGAGAAGGACCAGGTCACTGAAACATCTACAAAGAAGAGCTCCAAAATTGCAAGCTTGATCCCAAAGGGGAGCAAGACTACAGCAGCCAAGAAGGAAAGTTTAATACCCTCCTCTAGTGGGATACCAAAACCTGGATCAAAGGTACCAACAGCAAAGCAAACTGCTTCACCTGTGTGTGCAGGAAGTAAAGAGTCTGACAAATTCAGGACTACAAAGGGCAACCAGTCTCAATCGACAGCAAAATCACAAGCTAATGAGAGAGCCTCCATTTCCTGTAGTCTTGCTTCTTCTGAAGGAAAGGAATCCAGCCCAGCTCTGACTCCTGGTTCTTCTGCAGCTCTTTCTGTATCAATGGCTGCAAGCAGTGGACAAGTCACGGGAAATGGCATCGTCCAACTTCCTCAACAACAGCAATATAGTCACCCAAACACTGCCACAGTAGCTCCTTTCATTTATAGGTAAGGTCACTAAAGCAATTTTGTGTTATAATTTAAAAGATGTGTAACTAGAACTGATAGAATAATTCATAGAGAATCAAATGGCTAGTGGATTTTATCTGTTTGTTTCCAAGTTGTACACAAACACGATTTTCCTAAAATATGTGCACTACTCAAAATTACTCTATGAATAGTTGCCATGGACCTTTTTTGGTGTGTAGCTCATACGTGAGCAGTTTGTTGTGAGTATTTGCTATTTGAAATTCAGGCTGTTTTGATTGGGTACACAGGTCACATGATATGTTTCCGGCAGATGAGCATAACTCTTAAAACCAGATTTCCAGTGTTGAATACTTTTGCTTAGATTTCAAAAGCTATTTTCTGCCAGTATTCTGCAATATTTGCTTAGAATTCACTGTTTCCTAAACATTCTTAAAGTAAACTTTATTGGAATCATCACAGAAGGTGACACAAAAGAGGCATTAGCGAGAGAAATCATTTAAAAATTCTTGAAAATATTTACCAAGGAAGAATTGGGTGAGCATGGGGGTTGATTGCAGAATCCTGATTCTACTCTACTGACCCCAGCATAACAATATTGCAGTAAGGCAGCTTCAAATTACCCAAAAGATATAATCTCTTATGTTAGGTAGGATCTGGTGTAGTAGACTGAAAAACAAGAGGTACACTATGACAGCTAGAGATTTTGATTTTATACAGTAAGGAAGCTATAATAAGGCAAGCTACTATTATGGCTGGTTTCAGTAATAGTGGTTGCAGTTTAATTAGGTTTCAAATGTCAGCTGCTGGAGGATTTTTAGATTCAGTTGTGGGTAAATTAAACATTTAAAAAGGAAAATTTGATAAACTGAGAAATGTTTTATTAAGTAGAATAGGCTAGCAGTTTTTGTTAGCAAGTGGAACTTGTAGATAAAAATTGGCTAAAGATTAAAGAGGTGCTGGAATAGACGCAAAGGGAGCATATATCATTATATAAAACTAAACACAGCTTCAGAACCAATGTGGGTGAGTGATAAATTATTAAGTTTATTGAGATTAAAAACAGAGCTCCAAAAATTAGGTGGGGGAAAAAGCCATAGAGCACAGTTTTTATTTATTTTAATATTCAATAGCTGGCCTTTTCAATTAAACATATAGCCGAGCATGTGTAAGAAAAATATTTAATGAATTGATGTGATTCTGAGTTATTGAGTAAAGATCATATTTTATGGTAATTCATGTTCTGGAACAACTTAAATGATGTATGCAATTTACTGTACTGAATATAAGAAGGAATAGAGAGAAAGAGAGAGAGATGTAGACCCCAT
Source organism: Dermatemys mawii (assembly GCA_007922305.1). Lineage (NCBI taxonomy): Eukaryota > Metazoa > Chordata > Testudines > Dermatemydidae > Dermatemys > Dermatemys mawii. The sequence continues at coordinate 56,963,842 of ML677341.1, forward strand.
TCTGCCCTCAAATGCATATGAAATTAACATTTACCACATGGCGATGCCATTTCGTTGCATGTTGTTACAATATAGAAATATGTTATCTTTTCGTCATGCTGCATCAAAATGCAATATATATATGGACTATTAAAGGGGAGATTCAAGCATGCATTTGCCAACAGAATTTGGCTTTTCGATCTGAGTAATCCCCAGAATACCTCAGCCAACAAAGCCACTGTATTTGAAGTTAAAACTTGCTTGAAAACAATTCAAAAGGCAAAGTCTAATCTCACACTACCGTTAAGAAGAATAACTCCAATCACTTGGCTGGAGTTATTTCAGATGTACATCAGTGGAACTGAGAGCAGAATCTGTCCCACAGATCCAGTACTGAATGCAAATACACACTAACTCTATTCCTTGCTGGTCTCAAGGTCTTTGAAATAGTAGACAATGATTTTATAGCAGAGAATAAATATAATCAGAGGCAGACTATCCATATTTACAAAGTCAGCAGAATTATTCCTGGGGCATATGGTAAATAGCACTGTACTTGAAGCCGGGTCAGTGTATTTGCATTTTCTCACTAGGAAACACAACTAGTTGGCCACTGCAATGTATGCACATAATTCTCAAGTATGCCTGTTAGCTGCTAAAATAATTCCAAAGAATAATGGGCTGATAAACAAAAATCACTGTCCAAAAGACCTGTTTTTACACAGTGCTGTCAGCTGGAAAAAATGCCCAACTCCTGCAAATATACCCTGCTGTCCTTATATAGTGCTAGGCCCAGTGTAATTCAGCAGAAACCCAGCAATATTCTATACATAATCCTGCAAACATCCGTAACACTGTACTGGCTACAACACAAGGGTCCAACCTGTACAGGCTTTCAGCTATGTACAATATGTAAAATGTAAGTTGTTACTTATCTGGGTTATTTGATAGTAACCCCTGAATATCAAATACTATACAATTCCATCTTTTCATGTTCTCTGTATGTGTGTGTGTGTGTGTGTGTGTATATCTATATCTATATCTATCTATATATCTATCTTCCTGCTTTATTTTCCACACCAGGCATCTGATGAAGTGGGTTTTAGTCCATGGAAGCTAAGGTGCCACAAGTACTCTGCATTCTTTTTTATTTGGCCACAGTGACACTAATTTGGATTTAAGGATAGTAGAGTATTAGTAGGGACTATTGCAACAGAGTTTCTTTATGAGATGAGCACGTATTTTTCTTTCAACAAGGAGTGTGATGGCAGAATAGCCATTATGTGTTGTAGGTAATGAGCCATAGTTGTTATTAGTGTGTTATATCTAAAAGAGAATATTCCATTAGGTATCTGAGGGATAGCCGCATTAGTCTGTATCCACAAAAACAAGGAGTTCTGTGACACCTTAAAGACTAACACGTTTATTTGGGCATAAGCTTTCATGGGTAAAAAAACTACTTCTTCAGATGTTCCATTCGGTTGTGCTGAAAGCATTTATTATGAGTGGCAGCCTTGATTCCTTAGTGCACAATTGCTATCTGATGTCATATTTATCCCCCTTAAACATCAGGACATGCAAATTCATCAGGGATCACCACTTCTCGTCAAACAAAAGAGACCACAGGAGGTGAATATGAGGGAATCTAAACTGGTCTGACCTTCATTCCTCCAGCTTCCTCAAAATGAAGCAATTTAGTTTCAAACGCTGTTATGAATGTGCAACTAACAATCCTTAGGTATCTCCTCTGAGCTTAGTCCACAGAATCCAACTGATCTAAGGTGTACATCTGCACTGAAAGTGGGAGCGTGCTTCCTAGAACAGAGAGACAGATGCTCTAGGTCTGCTCAAATTAGCATGCTAAAAATAGCAGTGTAGCTGGGGTGGTAGGAGCAATGGCTCAGGGCAGCTGCCAGAATACATATCAGACTGGGATCACCTGGGCACATACTGGGGCAGCTAGTCTGAGCCACAGTCTATGCTACCCTTGGGTGTAATTTACTTGACTAAAGGCTTGATGAGAGGGATGTAGCACGAAAAGTAATAGGATGGTCTAAGTAGGTGTACAGTTAGTTAAAATAATCCTGTTGCTACTTTAGCCTACTTACACGCTGAGGGGACTACAAAACTGGTGTAAATTACACCATCACTGAAATTCAGTGAATTTGGCCATGGAATTTTACTCACCTTCATGGGGCTGCCAAGAGTTTAGATAGAGAAGGAAGCAAAGCAGCACAGTGGAGATACAGTTGCAGGGGAGAGGGAAGGAAGAGGGAAGACTGAAAAGGGACGGCTTTTAATCTTGCTCCACAATGTCAGGGATTTTACATCATTGCTTACACTTTATACGGGCCTTGAGAGAGATAGGGTAATTTGCAGTTACTGACTTTACATTTTATTGCCCCCAAATATTATGTATACTGTATCCCTAAACATTTTAGAGTAGTGATGATAATATTTTGCACTTACATCATATTTTCTCTTTCTGATTTGAGCTGATCTGGTGCCAATCTTCTACAGAAAGGAAAACCTAAATAAAAGCTTGAATAGTAATACAAATGACAAGTCCACTCTATGGGCTACTAAATTGTCATTGCTTCAGTGAAGTCAGTGAAGTCAAAGGCATCATGGCAGTTTACACCAACTGAGGATCTGTCCCATGTATTTTACATAATCAAAAGTATATCTTTAAAGGACAATCCTTGAATTACATTCAATGAGTAAATAATTAGGGCTGTGAAATAACAGCAGTTATTTGCGTTAACTCACGCAATTAACTGCGATTTAAAAAATTAATCACAATTAATCCACTTCTGAACAATAGAATAACAATTGAAATTTGTTAAATATTTTTGGATGTTTTTTCTACATTTTCAAATATATCGATTTAAATTACATCACAGAATACAAAGTGTGCAGTGCTCACTTTATATTTTTTTATTATAAATATTGGCACTGTAAAAATGATAAATAAAAGAAATAGTATTTTTCTGTTCACCTCATGCAAGTACTGCAGTGCAATCACTTTACTGTGAAAGTGTAACTTACAAATGTAGATTTTTTTCTGTTACATAACTGCACTCAAAAACAAAACATTGTAAAACTTTGGAGTCTACAAGTCCACTCAGTCCTACTTGTTCAGCCAGCCGCTAAGGGTATGGCTACACTAACTGTCAGATTGGCGGGTAGTGCTTGATGTATCGGGGATCAATTTATCACATCTAGATGAGACACAATAATCGATCCCCGAATGGACGTCTGTACTTCACCTCAGCAGCAGGAGTAAGCGGAGTCGGCAGGGGAGCGGCTGCGGTCGACCCACTGCCGTGGGGACGGCCAAGTAAGTTAACCTAAGGTACTGCAACTTCAGCTACTCTATTTGTGTAGCTGAAGTTGCATATCTTAGGTTGACACCTTTTCTCCCCCTCCCACCATAGTGTGGCCCAGCCCTAAGACAAACAAGTTTGTTTACATTTATGGGAGATACTGTTGCCTGCTTCTTAGTTACAATGTCATCTGAAAGTGAGACCAGGTGTTTGCATGGCACTTTTGTATCTGGCGTTGCAAGGTATTTACATGCCAGATATGCTAAACATTAGTACGCTCCTTCATGCTTCGGCCACCATTCCAGAGGACATGCTTCCATGCTGATGATGCTAGTTCCATCCTGATGATGCTAAAAAAATAGTGTATTAATTAAATTTGTGATTGAACTCCGTGGGGGAGAATTATGTGTCTCCTGTTCTGTTTTACCAACATTCTGCCATATATTTCATGTTATAGCAGTCTTGGATGATGACCCAGCACATGTTCGTTTTAAGAACACTTTCAGAGCAGATTTGACAAAACACAAAGAAGGTAACAATGTGAGATTTCTAAAGATAGCTACAGCTATAGCTAAAACTTGACCCAAGGTTTAAGAATCTGAGTACCTTCCAAAATCTGAGAGGGACGAGGTATGGAGCATGCTTTCAGTTGTCTTAAAAGAGCAACACTCAGATGTGGAAACTACAGAACCTAAATCTGAACCAAAAAAAGAAAATCATCTGACTCAGATGATGAAAATGAACATGCATCGGTCTGCTCGGATTTGGATTGTTATCAAGCAGAATCTGTCATCAGCATGTCTTCTGGAATGGTGGTTGAAGCAGAAGGGACATATGAATTTTTAACACATCTGGAACCTAAATATCTTGCAATGCCAGCTACAACAATGCCATGTAAATGCCTGTTTTCACTTTCAGGTGACATTGTAAACAAGAAGTGGGCAGCATTATCTCCTGCAAATTGTAACCATATTTGTTTGTCTGAGTGATTTGCTGAAGTAGGACTTAGTGGACTTATAGGCTCCAAAGTTTTCCATTCTTTTATTTTTGAATGCAGTTATTTTTTGTACATATTTCTACATTTGTAAGTTCAACTTTCATGATAAAGAGATTGCACTACAGTACTTGTATTAGCTGAATTGAAATATACTATTTCTTTTGTTTTTTACAGTGCAAATATTTGTAATAAAAAAGAAATATCATGTGAGCATTGTACACTTTATAGTCTGTGTTGTAATTGAAATTAATATTTGAAAATGTAGAAAACATCCAAAAATATTTAAATAAATAGTATTCTATTATCGTTTAACAGTGTGATTAATCATGTGATTGATTATTTAATTGCACAATTAATCACAATTATTTTTTTTAATTGCTTGACAGCCCTAGAAATAATTGAAATGTTTAGTATTATTTAGCCTTATTGTATTACCTCAGACAGTAATTACTGTTGAAGGATGGGCCCAGCTCCACAAAAGGACTTAGGTGCCCAATTCCCATTTTAAAAGCTTAAGTCCAAACCTTAGGTACCACTGAGCTCCTCAAAACCGTGATTAGGTGCTGCCTAACTTTGGAAGTGCTGAGTCTCCCTGATGCCTAAATTTTTGCTGTAAAGTCCTTTAGGTGCCTCAGTTTCTGCAGCTGAACTTGTGCAGAACACCTCAGTCTAGCTACCCAGGCACTTTTCTCATGCCTGAGCCCTTGTAGGAGCCTCAGACTAGGCTCACAGTGGTTCAGTTCTTTCCTTTGCCTAATTAAAGGGGATGATTTGAACATGGATTTCCCACCTCTCAGATGGACTATAGACTCATTCTTACTCTCTGGCCCAATGCATATTTAAGGATTTATACACAGTGGAACAGCTTCAACAAGAGAGACGCTTATCAGAATCTATCATAGCCCAGTGGGCACTTGCCTGAGAGATGGAAAGCCCATGTTCAAATCGTTTCCCCTCACCAAGCAGAGGGGGGAATTGAACTGGCATCTCCAACATTCTTGGAGATTCCCTTGACCACTGGGTTAAAGGTTAGAAGGGAGCTGCTGCGGCCTGCAACTTTCTGGCCTTTTTGCGTGGAGTTAGGGATGTGCCACTGCCATTCTTGCAAGCAATCACAACCTCTGGAGGAACCCAGAGCAAAAGGGGAGTATCTTAGCTTACAATCCCTAGCCTCTTCAGCCAACACCAGACTCAAAAGTGCTCTCTCTAGTTTTAACCAAGGTTACACTGCTTACAGGGCCCTGCATGGCATTCTTTTCTCTCCCTCTCTCTGTCCTTCTCTGTTCTCAGTTTCCACTTATGCATACATATATAAATTCACATATACACACTTCCACACTTCCCAATGGAACCCTCTGGCAAATGGTGCTAGTTTCTGGGCAGATTCTATTAGGATTTGTTTTAGGTATTGCACCTTAACTGTCTCTTACAGGTATCTTAAATGAAGGGCTTGTTCACACGTCTGTTTGGAGGAGGTTTTAACTCAACTCATTAGAAGGTTTCATCCAGCTCATAACAATATGTGTAAAGTTAGAGTATTTGCTAAATGAAGGACTGTCTGGAAAACATTTACACTGCAGCACACTGTCGGGAGTAAGATTTTCAATATTGGTTTAATTAATGAAACAGATACCAGATTACTAAAAACTGCTCCCTACTTCTCTTCCTGTTTGGTGAGTCAGACACTTTTTATTACTAGACCATTGGTAAGGGTTTGCAGATATATGGGATTTGTACTCCTAAAATAGGTAAAGTATGAGAAGTGAATGCTAAGGCAGGGTTGAACCGCCATAGGCACTGAGAAATCATTATTTAATGGCACTGGACTGTTAAGGAGATTTGTATCCTAGCTGTACTATTTTGGGAAGAGTTGAGGCTACTCCCTTTAGCTACAGTGGAGACTCTTTACATTTACCAATCAGCAGTGCTTGACAGTACCTCAGTGTCTCCCGTTTTAAAGATAAGAAACCACTGTGGTCAACAACTGTGGTAGTGAATGTTGAGTTTTCAGTTGCACCCATTTTTTCAGTAATTTATACATTGGTTATGAAATAGTGTACGATAGATTGTGCTGCTAAACAAACAGCAAGTCATTTTTTTTGTTAATTACCAACTCATAGAAACACCCAGGAGTGATTTATCTGATTCTGCCAATTACATTCCCTGTTGTGAAATGAAGACGGCAAATTACCAAAGTCTTGCAATCATAGCTAGCATTCTAACACTACCACTACATGCTTTATTTCCAACAAAAACACACCAAGGTATTTGAAACAGCTCCCTCCATACAGATCATGAGGAGAGGCCAATGCTTCCAATGGAACATGGCAGGTAAAGAGAGAATAAGAGTAGGGAGAGTGAGGGAGGGGGAAGATTACAGTAAACATTTTTGGCTTATTTTTCAGATAAAATTATATCCCAGTACTTCAGTTGCCTGTTGTTTACTGCTTAATGATTATTCTTTTTTATGTATTTTTGTGTAGTTGTGATGCTGACCTAGCCCTTAGACCAAATAATCAATAAAACCCACCCAAGACAGCTGCACTTCTGGGGGGCGTTGCCAGAAATTTTTTTTAAAAAACATCATATGGAATCTTTCTGAATAAAATTTTAGATGTCATCTGTGATTATCAAAAGGTGGATATTCCATTAAAAACAGGAAGTTACTGAATATATTAAAGATATTAATTATTGTGTGCAGAGGTTCAAATTCTGCTCTTAGTTATTCTTGTACAGCTAAATTTAACCAAAATTTAGTGGAGTTTCACAGATGTAGTTGAGGGCAGAATTTGACCCATGTTTTATTGAAGACCAGTTGGAGGTAAAATTGTTTCCTACTGTTATGATTAAAACAGAAAGAAGATTATCCTGTTTTCAGGACATTTGTTTAATTAGAACTAATTAACCTTCATTGCAAATATTCAGCACTGGAAGATAAGTCAGTGGTGGGGTTTTGACTCACCGGCAATTCTGTTTGCTTCCTTTGATCTCAACACAGACGTGCAGAATGAAAAAAAAAAAGAGGGATGGAGGAGTAATATTTAAGGTTAATGAGCAAGTCATTTAATTTTGTGTGTGCTAGCCTGCAGACATTGGGTCAAATTAATCTGTAGTGTATTTCTAGAGAAGTCACTGGAGTTACACCAGGTATTAGTGTGATTGCATTGATTTTGTTCCCCTCAGTGCACTGGAAAAGACTTACCATTCTCAATGCAGATTGCACCAGTCTTCACTGCTGAAGATACTTATTAGCAACAAGTGAAACTAAAATAGTCCAACTAAGCATAGGAACATCTGGATGTTTGATCAGAATCTTATTCAAATTACCACATCCCGTAGGCAGGACCAGGTTAAAGCAGTCCCAAGCTCTAGGCACACTCACATATGTGTCCCTCGCATCCATACCTCGACCCTCCTTTAATTTGAGCAATAGTAGCAGGTCCACCACTACAATAGCTGAGGAGCCCAATACCATTCCTGTTTGGACAGGCTGGGGCCTCCCTCTTCCTCTGTGCCCAGGCAGGCAAGGGTCCATCTGAAAAGAAGGATTCAGCCTCACCCACCCAGGCAGAGGTTTCTATATATGTGTGTATGTGCCCATTGTCATCGTCCCAGCAGAGCCCTGATGGGGCATCAGAAGGAAGGCCTAACCACTGAGTCTCTACTGCGGTTGTGTCAGCAAGGGTCCCCAGAGTTCCAGAGGGTTGGTGTGCTCTAGTGGTGGTAGGAGCCAAGCATGTCCCTCCACCACACACCCCGGCCCAATTGGCTGGTGTTCAGCTCTCTTCTGGAGCAGATACCTTCTTGGCCTCCCACGTCTAGAATAAATAAAAGGCTTCATGTGTTCCATGGCAGGCTGACTTTAAATTCTGTTGCAAGATCCTTGAGTTCTTCCATGGAAATTTTGTAGCAGCTTTTTAGATAGTCAAAACAACTGAGGGTTTATGTAATTAAATATGAAAATGCCGAATACAGCCAGTACAGCAATGTCTGTGTTATTTATTTTGGTAGCAAACCCAAATTGTTTTACATTGCCTTCACACTTTCAGTTTTGAGTCAGATAAACAGGACAGATATTTCATGCCTCCCAAAGCTATTGTTTCTGGCTGTCTGCAAATACAAGAAGACATCACTGTATTGTGTACATTTGTTTTTGAAGTTATTCTTTGCAACAATGAAGACTAGAAATATAATTACATTATTAAATTATAGCTTAGCTTTTGACATTATCATGTGGCTCCAGGAGGTAAGTCCTTGGCATGTGCCTAGTTTTCTATGCTACAATCAACCTTGCCTCTGATGTCTGCAAATTTGGTGTAGAAATCTTGCAAGTGTTTTTTCTCACAGTTTTTCACTACTTCCACTCCTGGTCCCAGCTGGAATCAAATTTTTGAAGAGCACAGAAAATAAAGGGGGAGGAAAGTCTATAAATGAAATGTGTCATATTGCTAAAAAGGTTTGGATTGAGCTTGGGCAAGAGAATACTTAGAATGGTTCTCATTTTGTCTACGCAGAATTGCCCATCCGGGTAAGAGCCTTTTCACCTCTTCATACCCCAGTTATTACCATACAGTCTTTATTGCTGAGTCAGATTTCTCATTGTCACTCTGCTACTTAGGACCCAATTCCGAAAGACCTCGAGTGTAAAACTACCAGGGATGTCAGTGGGAATGCCATGCCTGCAGCCTATGGAGTCCTTGTAGTATTAATTAATTAAATAGGGTGTCACAGGAAATAACAACACCCAAGAATCGAAAACAGTTCATATGACGGCAGTTAGATATTTGCCTCTTCACAATTCACCAAAACTATAAAAACTGGCTATAAAGACTATACATGTTTCAAGCTATTGTTTGTGTTTATATTTCTGTTTAATATAGTTTTAAGTACCATAAAAAGGTAAGAATCTACTCAACCAGGTGTGTTTGGTTCTTTGTATATTGAGATCTGCTCCCTCATTCACTTAAATGAGTTGCTGAATAAATCCTTTAAATATGCAGCTTTGAAGTAAACGTAGGAAAATAATTAACAGGTTGCTTTTTGCATAAAAGCAGTTGCTTTGAAAATGAATCCTCAAATTCATCCAGTATTTTTATCAGTTACTCCTTTGAAAGGTATCTGTGCTGGGGCCACCCCAAAGAGCAGTTTGTGCTTCCCAAGATATGTTGTGAAAATGGGAATTTTAGGAGTCTAGCTATAATTTTAAGCTTTGAAAATTGGAAAATATATATAAAAATGGTTATCAGAAATCAGAGGCAGTTAGTGTTTTGGCATGTGATTTATGATTGTGAGCACAGGCTGTAAGGATGGAAAAACTGAACTCTAAATTAAGATTTTTAGAGGGAGTTTTGTGTCTTGTTGCAACCTGTTCACACCATTCCGTTTTTGTGTTCTTTTTCCACTAATGTACAAACACAGTGATAACCATTACAAATCATCATATACCAGCAGTTTCCCCATCCTGCTTTCTGAGACATTGCAGATTTTCCCTAAGAAGAGGCAACTATTGTAGGAATCCTTGGGAAATGTTGACTGTGTAATAGCTTACCCCTGTATAATGACAAATAAAGGTATCTAGTACTGTACTCCATAGTGTAACAATGTATTTTATTACATTTGTATATAAATATCTTACGTATATTTAGTTCACATATGTTCTCAAGAATACAGGTTAACAATCTAATAGAAACATATAATTATTTCTGTATCTCAGCATTTCCCAAGAGCTGAGTGGTCACATGACTAACAGTAACATCATGAGGAGGAGCCAGACTGCACATAACTTTGAACATTTGGGATAGATTTTGATTTTGGATAGTCCTAAGCAAGGGATTGTGTGTAAACTGTATTCCTCCAGGGATGCCCCAGGGGACAGACACATGCCTCTTGAGTAACAATTAATCCACTTCTTCCCCCTTTGCTCTCAGGGATAATTGACTGCTGGCTTAGCTATTCTGGTCATTGAGCTGGGGGTTAGACTGTTCCCTGGCTGAATATTGCCTATCTGTGTCAAAGAAAGATTAAGCAAACAAGGCCCCTGCTTATTCCTGTGTTCCCTGACCCAAGGCTGGGTGTTTATGTAGAAATGTAAAGTCTTTACTCCCCTAAGGAAGTGTGTAGTTTAAGACAGAATGTAGCACTATGTAATTGGGGTAGAATGTGGCATTCATGATATTTTCACTATATGCTTTTTGTTGAGATGAATGCAGTGCAAAAAAGATGCCAGTTATGCCCTGAATTAACATTTGCCATTGTTGTGTGTATAACAGACATCTGTTATAATGAGTCTTCTTGGTTGATTTCAGAACACACTCCGAAAATGACAGTACCTCTTTAACACCTGCTGACTCCTGCACCAGTCCTACTAAAATGGATTTATCATACAGTAAGACTGCCAAACAGTGCCTAGAGGAGATATCTGGTGAGTAGCATATGGGAAAACCTCAGTATAGGAATGTTATATTTCTTTGTTTACACAGCTCTCCTTCTAATAGCTTAGCAATGGTTTAAAATAATACCTTTGACCTCTATTCATTATATTAAATATGCAGAGAAAGTGGGTCAGTTACACGCTGTTAGCACTTCAACTGCAAATTCTTTTATCTAAGCTGTCTCACTTAGAATATCCTCTTCATCATTTTGCAGAAACTGGATTGTTCATAAATTAGGATTTCAAGACGTTATTATTGTCAGTATTATACTGAATGCTCTATGTGGAACCTTGAGAAGCCTATCTCGTAATGTGTGACGCTGGGAGAATAAGATCAAATCAAAATGTCAGAAGCTGTAATGTTAATAACATAACATTTTTATTTCTGTAAGTGAATCTAGATTCAAAAATGGAGTAACTGAACAAATCCTTACAGTTGTGCTAGTCTGCGGCCCACTCAGCAAAGTTCTGTCTTGGGATTCCCAATAGATATGGGTTCAAATCTTACTAGATTACAGTTGTATAAATGAGTTTGTATTTTTTGTGTGACTACAGATCAGATCATCAGCTGTTTTACATTGGCATAGTCCTTTGATGTCAGTGGAGCTATGACAGTTTACATCAGCTACGGCCATGTACGGCCATAAATCTGGTTATCAATGGGCACAAAACAAAGTGTGTCACAGCTGAGTTTCTCATCAGGATTAAATTGCATAGAAGAGCTGTGTACTTTCAAAGGGCCTGTTTGTCTGAACTGTGGTTTCCTTTTTTTACTGTATACCATTACTTTCAAGCTCATAGGAGCATAAATGGTGAAATGATCTGGAGGATGGCAAGGACTGCACCCTCAGCAAGTTTGCAGATGACACTAAACTGGGAGGAGAAGTAGATACACTGGAGGGTAGGAATAGGATACAGAGGGACCTAGATAGATTAGAGGATTGGGCCAAAAATAATCTGATGAGATTCAGCAAGGAGAAGTGCAGAGTCCTGCACTTAGGACGGAAGAATCCCATGCATTGCTACAGACTAGGAACCGAATGGCTAGGCAGTAGTTCTGCAGAAAAGCATGTTGGGGTTATAGTGGACGAGAAGCTGGATATGAGTCAACAGTGTGCCCTTGTTGCCAAGAAGGCTAATGGCATTTTGGGATGTATAAGTAGGAGCATTGCCAGCAGATCGAGGGACATGATCATTCCCCTCTATTCAGCATTGGTGAGGCCTCATCTGGAGTAGTATGTTCAGTTTTGACCTCACATTACAAGAAGGATGTGGAAAAATTGGAACGTTTTGTTGTCCAGTTGAGGACAACAAAAATGATTAGGGGGCTGGGACACATGATTTATGAGGAGAGGCTGAGGTAACTGGGATTATTTAGTCTGCAGAAGAGAAGAATGAGGGGGAGATTTGATAGCTGCTTTCAACTACCTGAAAGGGGGTTCCAAAGAGGACGGATCTAGACTGTTCCCAGTGGTACCAGATGACAGAACAAGGAGTTATAGTCTCAAGTTGCAGTGGGGGAGATTCAAGTTGGATATTAGGGAAAAAAATTCACTAGGAGGGTGGAAGCACTAGAAAGAGGGCTGGACTAGATGACCTCCTGAGGTCCCTTCCAACTGTGATATTCTATGATTCTATGACATTATGGCCGATTGAAGTCAACTGGAGTTTTGTCATTGTGCCCTAAATTTTCAAAATTCAAACGAATTTTAAAAAATACATCTCTTTTTTCTCACTCAAGATGTAATCTGTTTAAAGGAACTCATTTGACAAACACATGTAAAACGCTATCATGCTTAGAAAGAATGAGCAAATGTGCCCCAGTTTTGTCAGACAGCTTTGGCATCTGGCCTGATTCATATTAAAATGGAGGTTTTATCTTGTTTCAGTACAGGTAACTGGCTCTGTCCCTGTTTTTCCTTATGTGTCTCCAAACTGACATCCTTCACCTGCCAAATTCTTGATCAACTTTTTGACAAGTAGCCCAATCTGAAACCTAATTAAGTGTTTCCTTTAGGTTCCAGTTAGGTATATATTATCATGGAAACTTCTTGCAGAGGGAAAATGCATTCTAAATTAGTTAAACTTTATCTTTCCTAAAGGCATATACATGGTTCATTGGTCTTATTGTAGGCATAACAATTAAAAACAAGCACATCTAAATAGCTGTAAATATTACAAAAAATCTTTCAAGAAATTATCAGAAGGGATGGTAAAAAATCACTTTTGTGCCTGCTGTAATAATCCTCTAGGATAGGAGGTGTCCTAGAGAAAGTGACATATGTGTCACTAAAGAGACATCAGAGATGTTTCTGATCTCATTATTCAGACTCTGTCATTAGCTGCAGTCTGCCATAATGGGCAGCATGGCGGCACCACTGTGAGAGTTCAGCTACCGGCTCATTGTAAATTGGGCACACAGAGGAAACCAAATGTGTGTCACTCATAATTGGCAGTTAGAAATATGAGGAATGGCTGGATCAAACAATCACCCTGTGCTGCAAATGTATTATTAGCTATATATGCGCTGAAGAATATCATTTGGAATCTATTCATGTGCTGGCTATCCAGGAGACTGCTCCAGGATGAGCTTGGCTGGGGTAAGAGAGAGATTTTCAAGCTCCTAAGTATATTCCAGCCACTCAGTGGGATAATCATCCAACAAGGGTTTTCATTTGTACCAAGGACACATGCAGGGGTGATTTTTCTGATATGGATTCTTAAGTAGATAGGATGGGAGAGAATTATGAGTTGTTTTGTCTTTCCGTAACCTTTATCTATTACATTCTATTTAAGTTCTTATACTGTGCCTATCATGTTAGCTGAGCCTAGGGTGACCAGATGTCACAACTTCATAGGGACATTCCTGATTTTTGGGTCTTTTTCTTACATAGGATCCTATTATCCCCCACTTCCTGTCCCTATTTTTCACATTTGCTGTCTGGTCACCCTGAGTCCCAGGCTTGTTTAGGTTTTTGAATAACTTGATACCCATACCCACTAGCCAGAATTACAGTTAGTCAAAAAGGGTCTACTCTTGCAAGGTACTGAGCGTCTCGTGCAAAATAATTTATACAAAGGGAATTGAGGTCACTCAGCCACTCATGGGACTGGGCTCAGAAAATTCTCTTCCATTTGCATATTTGTTTCATTTGTCTTTCTGGCCTTTATTATTGTCTTTAAAGTGCCAAGTGTTTACTGGGTGTTTTGCAATGCAAATAGAAAGACAAGATTCCCCAACTCAGAATTCTGGCAAGTCTAAGGTCTAAGTCTGAGACTGCTTGCAGTGTATAAAGTGAAGCAAATGCATAGGTCTCTTCAAGATCAGGACCTAATTTTAGGTATAGGATAATAAAAAATGAGGAGGGAAAAGAGAGCAAGGAATAGAGTCACTAGAGTAATAAAATAATTTCTAATCCCAGTTTTGGTACTCGCTCACTGTATGACCAAGAGCAAGTTGGTTAAACTTTCTTCACCAGTTTTACCATCTGTAAAACAGGAATATTGTTCACCCTATGTTGCAGGGGTGGCGTGGGCATTAATAAGATAATTATTCAATAGCACTTTGAAAAAATGTACATCTCTATAATTTCAAAATATTATATTAATAATCCAATTATGTTACTAAGCTTTTGCACAGTGTTTACATGTTTAAAGAGCTAATTATTATGTACCATTCCTTATATTTCATGTGGAAGCATTGTACAAAAGTTAAGGAGAAGGCAAGGAATCATTTTAAGAATTAGAATTATATCCCAATATTAGCAGTGGGATTAGCATATCCACTTTGTATTTTCAGATGTTCATGTTTACTGCACTTTTTCCCCCTTTCTGAAAGAAACATTTAAAAAAGGATGTTGTAAACCATGTACACATGTACTAAGAATTAACTAAATTTAGCATGTAATTCTAATTCTGTGGATTTTGAGTTTCTATTTTATAATTCATTATCAAAGAGTCAAGCTGTGTATTTAAATATCAATGAAAGTTGTGTGTGCTTATCTGAGAACAGAATTTGTCCATAGATTATTACATTGTTAAATCATTTTTAAGATTCCTTTGTATGTAATGTATTATACAAAATAAGTTTTATTGTTACTGTAACGATGGGGCTGGGGAAATTTCCGGTGCTTGTCCTTTCTAAAAATGACACTTCCATCTTTATGGTGGGGAATACATTAGATTGTCATGTAACTGAGGAATATAATGTAACATTTGCTACCTCAAAACCGCTTAACGTAATTTCTGTTATATAGTCTGTTCTTGTTCATGGTTTTAGTTAGGTTTCTTTGTTTCCATTTATATTTTTTAAAAATTTAAAATGGGAGAATGATCTTTAGAAGGCTATATTTCAGTAAATAAACGTGGGATTCTTCTATATTGCATTCTTAGCTATTGTTACATTATAGTTACAGGGGTACATGGCAGATCAGAGGTTAGGTTAAAATCATCATTACAAAGAGAGAGTTATAATTCAGAGTTCTTTGGCTGTGCATTCATCCCAAGGTACATGTGTGCAACTAATGTATTTTAGGGGATGATGAAGATAATAACAACCCAGGCACCTGAGACAGGGGTCCCATGGAAAAATAGTATGTGATCATGCAATAAATGTCTGAAATACATTACATATGCACAAAAAGGGATGAATTAAGATTGCACAGGAAACCTTAATTGTAACATTTATAACATTTAAGTGCTTGACATTGCTACCTTAATACAGTAAATAAACTGTTTCATCCGGCACATCACAACCAGAAAGCTCTATAATCTGGCATTTATGATCTTCATTGAAAGTCCAGTTTATAGTCCGGTTAGTGCAGGCAGGCCAGGAGTTGGGGTACCGGAGGGGGTCAGGGTGCCAGATCTGGAGGGGGCGCTCACCTTGGGAGGCTCCCTGCAAGTGTTGACCTCTCCCAGCTGCACCTAGGCCCCCGCAAACCTCATTGGCTGCAGTTCCAGGCTAATGGAAGCTGCAGAGCCGGAGATCCGGGTGGGCCAGGGGCAGTGCACAGAGCTGCCTGCCGCGCTTCTGCCTAGGAGCAGCCGGGACAGGTCGCTGCTTGCGGAGAGCCGCCTGCGGTGAGCGCCCCTGGGATCTGGCACCCCAAGCTTCCTCCTGCACCCCCTCCAAAGTCCTTCCCTCTAAGTTAAATGGCATTTTTCACTTACCAGCACCCTACATTCCCCCAAAATGCCATATAAAACAGCGTTTACTGTCACATTTTAAATGTATTTTTTGGTTTTTATCTGTTGTGTGTCTGTCCATCTACACCTATTTTAGATAGATAAATAAAGTACACACTTTTCTGCTGGCAGGTAGGTCTTGTTGCTGGCTGCAGCATACACAGTGGACAGCTGGAGAACTAGATGCATTTTTCAGACTTTACACCCTTGTGGATGATGTGTAGGCAAGCCCATTAACAATCTTGAGTAGTATGGAGGAGTCCTGCCCTGCTACTTACACTGGAGAACAAGACACTGCCTTCTTTTCCCCATTGAACACCAGTGCTGCCTTAATTTGAAAATAAAGCAATTGAAAATAGTCCTTTAGCCACTAGCATTGTGCAAAGAGTGGTCATTGCTGACATTCTTTCTCTCTCTTTCTTTTTGGAGGGCCAGGGGAAGTGGAGTAGGGCTGGGTTTCCTTTAGTTCATTTCATTTTGAACAACTTCCCATCTCATCTTCTTTCCTGTACACTCTGTGTCTAGAGGGGTCCAACAGTGATTTAGTTTTCAAAGTGATCATCATTTGACACCATTAAATCTTTTTCTTTCTTTCTTTCTTTCTTTCTTTCTTTCTTTCTTTCTTTCTTTCTTTCTTTCTTTCTTTCTTTCTTTCT
>ML677341.1:56980426-57019961 GCA_007922305.1 Dermatemys mawii
TCTTTCTTTCTTTCTTTCTTTCTTTCTTTCTTTCTTTCTTTCTTTCTCTTTCTTCCTTCCCCCTCCTCCCCCAGAAAAATGCAACCCTCCATTTTGTTGCTAAGAGATATATTTTTATCCAGTCCTACTTCAGTAACAGCTGTAAAGTGAGAGGATGAAAAGCAAATACAGTGGAGCCCCACTATAACGTGACAGATGGGATCCAAGAAATCCAACTGTGGTAAATGCGGGGTCGTGTTATAGCGGGTTCTCTGTCCCCGGCAGACGCGGGGTCATGGCTTATCTCCCGCTGCCCAGCATGGCAGAGAAGCTGCGGCCCTGCACCTGCCAGATACAGAGAACAGCAGTGCCTGCAACTTTGGGACCACAGTATAATTGCGCTATATTTGAATTCGCGTTATACCGGAGCTCCACTGTACGACAATGGGGCAACTCTTATTCCTCATCTATCACTAATATAGCAAGTCTGCAAATACTCTGTCCTTGTGAATCATTAACTCGTGGGGTTTCCTACAATACAGTGTGTGTTACAGGTGTATTATGATCCTGATGGAAACTATGTATTGTTATGTAGCATTTCTATGTTTATCTTTGGACATTTCTGCACAGTATTTGGCCAAATTGATTGCTCCTGGGTAAACCTTTGAGTTTCAAAGATGGATTAAAATTCTACTATAGTACTAATTTTCTGTTCAAGCATCTTAATTATTGATACAAGTATTTTTTTCCCTACTGGGAGAATATACATTTTAAATGTTAGTCTCCTTTCTTTGTATGTGTAAAAGCAACATTTAGCTCTTGTGAACTTTGTTTCAGACTTGAAATGGATAGCTTTGTAAGAAAATTGTATTCTTTCCATAGGGTATTTAATTTAATAGGTTCCTTTTTGAAGGCTTTGAAGCCTTGATTTTTATCAAAGCTTTATAATTCCATAGTAGCTTCTGAATCCCAATATTTTTTTGGAGGAAATGAAATCTCTCACTTTATAAATCACTGCCACAGAGTGGGTAGCATCAGGCTCCATTCTTTAGTTTCTTTATCCTCTTAAATTATATTTATTCATTTAGAGCAGAAATTGCAAGATTCAAGAGCCATTTGCCAATCTGCTTTTTAACTGCCTGCAAAGGGAGCAGCAGCGAGAAGGAACAAATAGTTTGTCATTCTTACCTTCCAGGGAGAAAAATAGCATTTCAGGGTGAGCTAGGGCTAATATTGTAACAGCCCATTCAGGTGAAGCTGTGTCTTGAAACCTGTGGCATTTTAAACTGGACAGAGGCTTCGATGTCTCCGGTTTAATTCACCAGGATGTTTGCTGCCATGGCAGCGAGCAGCATCCACTGCAGTAGCAGAGAAGAGTCATAGATCTGGGAATGCAGGTTGAATACTAAAATGTGAGGAGGCTTGTGCAGAGCTTTGCTTCAGTGGTTAATTTTGGCTCTTATTGAGCTCTGACGTGTAGGCTGTACTTGCAGCTCTGTGTCAGCCCATCTAAAGTAAAGAGCTGTGCATTGGGATTGGTCATGATCTGGTGAGAGGGGAAAAAGCACAAGACAGTACTTGCGCTGTACTTTGGATTTCAGAACACTGCAGCTGTAGAGAGAGATGCAGGCCCATCATTGTGATGAGACTGGTGATTGGATGAAGAGGGAAGAATGCGGTTGGCTTTGGGGATTACTTCTATGTGAGAGCAGAGTATTTGATCAACTCTCTTCTGCTTGAGAGAAATTCAAGTAAAAATGCCTGTAAGTATTGCAGATTAACGTGGCTGGAAAGAAGTGGATTAGCACAGGCAGCAATGTACATTTAGAGAAAATGACTATGCCTGCCTAGTCATTTACAGCTCATAAACTGGATGCTTGAGCTTTGCTTTTCATTACAAGTGAAAGATGTGCTACATGGTGTATGCATCGTACAATAATGAAAGGGTCATATCTGTGACCTGCTTAAAAATCTGAGCTGCTGTAGATCTAGGAATATGAAATCTAGCTGAGGAGAAGCTTTAGTTGAAAGGATGCAACGACCTACTGAATTATCAGTCTTTAAAGGCAAGGATGTTAGAAGAGGGAATGCTTGTCTTCAGAAACAGAAGTCTTTGACCAACCTTACGCTCATAAGTGAAGGGGAGAAGAGACGATACTCGTACAGAGAGAACTGGTTTGGAAATGCCTCAAAGTCTAGCCAGAATTGTCATCAGAGAGAGGCAGAAGTTGGAGATAGAATCTCATTGTCCAAGTTGCTCTCGCAGTCAGTGCACTCTCTTTACCATACCAGCAGTGCAACACCCCAGGAAACTGAAGTCTTACCACCTGCTGGAAGCAATAAGTCAAGTAGAAGATCTGGTGGCCAGTCTAGAGATGCAGGTTTTGAGGTTGGTAATGAGGAAAGGGACAAATCAGATGATGAAAATGTCCCCTGCAAGTCAAATTTCACTAGCAGGAACTGGGCAGAGGAAGAGGAAGAAGGCTGCCTCCGTGAAGGGACTGCACAGCTGGATGAGGATGTCATAATGACAATGCTGGGCGACCTAGAACAAGTACTTTACACTGATATATTAGGTAAGTTAATTTCTGTTTGACACAAGAACGGGCAGAGAGTTATCTAAGTGTTAGAACAGATCTGCATGGAGCAGACTTCTGTAGTTGACAGTAATATTGTGAGACAGAATTGGGTTTGTTTGCAGAAGTATGTAAAATTGAATTTTAGAGTATTCCTCTCTTGCTTCCGTCCTTCCTTTCAGCTTTAAAGAGTGTAGGAAATGAAGACCAGTTTCTAAATCTTTTTGATAGGTTCATTAGCAGCAATACAGTATGTGAATAATTGAGCACAGTTTTCTTAGCTCTTTAAAAATAAAGTGAAACGTGTGTTAACAGTTTATGAATAAATACTTTATTTCAGTTTTAATAACTTTCCTTCTCATTAATGTAAAATTGGGATTTTTGGATGCTTAACAAAGATTGTTTTATGTAGGCAATATTATGGCCTAGTTATGACTTTATCCCCACATTTTCCCTCCATCCTCCAGGTAATCTCATCCATAAACATGGGATTTCAATAGAATTGTGGGTGCCAAAGCTTCACATTCTAGCTACATCAATTTGTGATAGCAAGCATCTACATTTCACAGCTCTAGGAGCTTCAAAAACCTTCTGTGCTGCTGGTATTACTTTTCATCTCATTCCTTGAAAGCATGGGTTGTCCAAAGTGTTCATTTCAGAAGCTTTGTGCTGTTGTGTAGGAAAATGGTTGAATGGTATGTGGCTGTTGCCAAGGTTGCATAGCGTGTATCTAGTCTGTAGATTTCCTGCTGGTACAAATTTGGACTCAGACTGAAGTTAAAGATGTAGGATGTAATTTATGAAGAAAGTGAAATTTAGTAAAAATGTTTCATTTTAAATTAATATAGAAATTAGATTTATTCTTAACTTTTACGATCAAGACTACTTTACACTGAGGAGCCAGGTTTGACTTTTTGCATGGAGATTATAGAACAGGTAGTTAGAAAATCTGAATTGTATACCTGACTCTGTCACATGCACTTCTGTGAGCCTTCACTTCGCCACCTGCAAAATGAGGATAATTATACCTTCCTTTGTAATGTGCTTTGAGATCTAAGGAAGAAAAGTTCTGCATGGGAGTTTATTATTAATACTATTATCTGGAAATACTTTGATGAAAGGCCCTATGTAAGTGAAATTATTATTATCTGCCTCAGGCATTAATTATAGTTAAGACTATATTTTAGTCACGGGTATTTTTAGTAAAAGTCCTGGACTGGTCACGGGCAGTAAAGAAAAATTCACAGCCCGTGACCTGTCCATGATTTGTATTATATATTCCTATATCTTGGTTCCCCAGCTGGGGGCTGGGGCGATGCAGCTGGGGGGGGGGGAGTGGGGAAGGGAAGGGAAGGGCATCATGGGTGCCTGTGGAGGGGCAGCCCAGGACTTCCACTGGTGCTGAGGAATGAGTGTTGGCGGGGCTGGCAGGCTCCCTATCCTGTGTGGATCTCAGCCCCATGTGGCTCCCTGGAAGCAGCAACATGTCGCTCCCACAGATCCTAGGCAGAGATGTGGCCAGGGGAGCTCCGTGTACTGCCTCCATCCCAGGCACCAGCTCCGCAGCTTCCATTGGCTGAGAACTGCGTCTGCAGGCAGAGGCAGTGCACAGAGCCCCCTGGCCACACCTTTACCTAGGAGCTGAGGAAGGGACATGTCACCACTTCCAGGGAAACCCTCCCCCTCCGACAAAGGTAAGTGCCGCTCGGAGGCCTCACCTCCTCCCACATCCAAACCCTGAGTCCCCTCCCATACCCAAATTCCTGCTGCAATGGCCCAAGACTGTCCAAGCAGTGTCTGGCCCAAGTTGCTCAGGTGACCCCCTGGTCAGCCGCACCAGCCACTGCAGAAATCGTGGAGGTCCCAGAAGGTCCCAGAATCCGTTACTTCCATGACCTCCGTGACAAATTCACAGCCTTAATTATAGTCAGCATGTAAGTTTTGGAATTATCATTATCAGGGTTATTGATAAAGCATCTAAAGATAAACATCACTACTGGGAATCTAATGTACCTGAACAATGACTTCTTTAAAACTGATCATTTTGACTGTTTCTGTTTGTATCTCAAACAGGAGAGAGAGACAGAGAGATGCAGATATTTGCAGAGAGAATCCATGGTAGTTTAATGTGGTATAAGGTTGCTATATGCAAGAGTTTTTGATGTGTGCATTAATCATGACTGTTGAAGCCTTGAATGAGTGAAGCAGGTCACTCCAGATGAGTGCTAATAAAATCTTCATACTGTACCCTCATATAATCTGCACATGACATACCATATACTTTGAAGGGAAGAAAACTTAGAACCCTTTTAATTTTTTTTACTGATTCTATTTTTCTGTTTACCTACCTGTAAAGCATTTGGCTTTAGTAACATGAGCCCACCAATAAAGGCCTCAAACAAGGAGATAAATTAAAGCAAATTCTGTTTAGAAACCTTTAGAAATAACACTAAATATCTTTTCTTTACATAATAATGTTACAATTTCACAGTCAGATATCTTTTCATCTGTTTGATGAAAGTTGTTTGTGCTAGAAACAAAGAGCTTTGTGCCATTGGAAATGGGAGATTATTCAGTTTCTAATGGCCTTTTCTACCTTTGAAAGATTACAGGAGAATAGACTTTAAACAGGTCATTTTTCCAAGACAGAATATTGCTGCTTTTGAGAGTGTAATTTTGGGAGCGAAATACTATGTTTCGAGGGAAACAAATGGTGACCCCAATCAAGGGTCAAGACTCCATTATCATGTGCTTTGTACACACGCAATAAAAAAGACAGGCCCTACCCAATGAAGCTTACATTCTAAATATATGACGAGGGGCAACAGGTAGAAACAAACAAAGAACGGAAAGGGAGAGGATAAAATAACAGTGAATATTAAATATTTAATATATTAGCAATAATGTTAAAATAACTACACACAAAAACACACACCCAAATAAAAACTTTACAATTTTAAAATCCAAAGGTTTTAGAATATGGAAATGAATAGTTGAATAGAATAGAATAGAATGAATAGTCTAAGAACAGCCTTAACTCTGCCCCCTCACACCTCTAAACCCTACCTCACTCTATAGTCCAGGAAATCCTCCTAACACTATTCCATTATATATACCTTTACAAATGAACAAGATCCACAGTCCCAGTCTTCCCTCAGACCAGTATCTTCCTTCTTACTATCCAGTTACAGAACTGAGATTTGACCTTCCCCATCCCAGTTTCCATTATGTTCAAAAAAACCCCATGCATATTATGTTTTGTTTTCACAAACAATTACTCCCTGCACCATTTCCCCATTCACTGCTCCATATGATACAGAAATCCCAATGTACTGCCTCTACCCCCACATGTATAGACTAGATCAATGGTTCTCGAACTGTGGCTTGGGACACCAAAGTGGGTTGCAACCCCATTTTAAAGCGGTTGCCAAGGCTGGTGTTAGACTTCTGGGGCCCAGGGCTAAAGCCAACACCCAAGCCCCACTGCCTGGGGCAACTGGGCTTAGGTTATAGTCTACCCACCCGGGGCTGAAGCCTTTGGGCTTCAGCTTTGCCTCTGCTCCCTCACACCTGGGGTGGCAGGGTTTGGACAGGCTCAGGCTTCAATCCCCTCTACTGGGTCATGTAGTAATTTTTGTTATCAGAAGGGGGTTGCAGTGCAATGAAATTGGATAACCACCGGACTAGATGTATCACTCTGCCTTTTTCTCCCCCACCTTCACAGTGTAAGTCACAGACCCCAATCTTCCAAAAACATACTATACCACATTTAAGCAAATCCACAATACAATATAAGCCTGATTTCAGAAATCAGAGAGGTAGCTGTGTTAGTCTGGATTTGCAGAAGCGACAAAGAGTCCTGTGACACCTTAAAGACTAACAAAAGTATTGAAGCATAAACTTTTGTGGGCTGCATCCGACAAAGTGGGTAGTAGCCCATGAAAGCTTATGCTTCAATATTTTTGTTAGCCTTTAAGGTGCCATAGGACTCTTTGTTGCTTCTAATTTCAGAAAGGTACTTAAATGTATGCCTACCTTCAAACACATGAATAGTCCATTGATTTCACTGGAACTACTCATATGCTTCAAGTTACGCATATGCTGAAGTGCCTTATTTAGTTGGGGGCCATTGGCATCAGATGTAAGGCTAGGTTTACACACATTTTTTCCACTGCTATAACTATTTCAGATGTGTGTGTTTTTTACAGAAATAGTTATACTGGTACAACCCCTAGTGTGGATGCAGATATACAGATATAAAGGTGCACATACCAGTATACTTTATTCTTCTTCATATGCATAAATAAGCTATAAGAATTTTTATGCTGGTATAATTGTGTCCATCCCTAAGAGTTGTACCACTTTAACTATACTGGTATAATTAAGACAGAACAATTTTTGCCTGTAGACAAGCCCACAGAGTTCTCTGTCTGGTACTATACTGCATTCACCTACCAAAGAGGAAAGGAGTTGTTATAGTTGTGAACTACATTGTTTTCAGTTGTAAATAATGGTTTAAAAAATGTCTGGAGCATTTGTTTGTTGGGTGGATGGTAGGTAGGTAGAGAGGTAACATGATGCAGACCTGAGTTAGAACATGATCCCAGAGGAATGTACCTCTAGCCAAAATTTCAAACTGGAGAAAAAAATGAGTGACCTGGTAGCTCAGATTTTCTTTGACTTTCCAATAAATTGGGCTATTTTCAGATCAAAACAGTTTAGGGGTGGAGTTAAAACTGAGTTTATTATGGAACCTGATTGCAACCTTAACTAAAGTGCAATGACTATCGGTTAATAACACACACATAAGCAAGCAATATATATATATATAATCAACTTATATTATATATAATATATATATATTATATTATATATAATCAACTTTTGCCAAATGATATCTCACAGCTTCCATACTTACTTCCCATCCTAAGACACATTATTTTCATTTCTTAATACAGGAAAACTGTGGTATCATAGATACCAAGGTGTGTTAGCTGTTAGTGGATATTGATTTCTCAATTATGATTTCTGTCTGCATGTATATCCACAGTCTAGTGAAACAAAAATGATTCTGGTGAGTTGAGGGATGCAGGCAGAGGAAAATAGGATAGTAAATGCTGCATTCTTTGGCTGAATGGGAGGTATGTAGGCTTTTTTTTTTTTTTTTTTTTTTACTAAGGACTGGTCTATCAGGGATAGACGTGATAAATCGACCCCCCAAAGGTGCTCCCCGTCAACTCTGGTACTCCAGCTCGCTGAGAGGTGCAAGCGGAGTCGATGAGGGAGCCCGCTACCACCGTAAGGACACCAGGTAAATTGACCTAAGATGGGCCAACTTCAGCTACGCTATTCACGTAGCTGAAGTTGCGTATCTTAGGTTAACCGTTCCTCCTCTCTCCCCCAGTAATGTAGATCTGGCCTAAGAGGTCTTACTGGATCCTCAGCCATTGTTAAAGTTAAATAGCATTTGGGGCCAAACATTGTTTTTTCCTCTGTGTTTTGCTAACAGGTTGTATCAATTCCAGCCTTAGGCTGTCCTCACTACAGTTTATGCATTTCTTCATCACCTCCACATTGATTATTGGATTAATTAAACTCCCTTCTTCCTATCTAGATTTCTGCTGCCAAAATAATCTTTCTCATTCATTGTTTCAGTCTGGTTGTGCACCTCTTTGAGTCTCTTTGCTAACTACTTATTGCCTGGTATGTCTTGCCTTGGAAGATCTCATAGCTCCATCTTCATTATGGTTGCATATAGTTGGAAAACAAAATTTCTGTTCCACTGAAAATTCCAACATTTTAAAAAAATCATTCCAAATTGCAATGAAAAGTCAATTTTTGGAAATTTCCCGTGGGACAGAAATTCGGAAAGTTTTCTGTTTGAAAGCATCAAGATGTTTCATTTTGGTTAACATAAATGGTTTGATTTCGATAAAATTGAAATTATGTAATATAGTTTTAAATATAGCATAATATAGTATTAACATTAATATTTTAATATAATATAAAAGTGAAAACAATAAAACAAGGAAGTCAAAAGGATTTGTTTCTAAATTTTCCAGCGAAAATGTTGGTAAATTTCACACCAACCCAGAAAATATTTTTATTACGATGAAATTCTCTTTTCCTGTGAAAAGTTGTTCCTCCAACATTTTTTTGATGATCACTAATAATGGACTTAGTTTCCTCTTGCCTTCTCTTCTGCTCTACCAATGACACAACCCTTTCCTCACATCACTGATATGTCTATGCATTCTTGTTGTGATAGAGGAGGGTCAGGGAGCTGTGGCAGAGTGCTTGAGGGGAGATATATTAACTCAAGGCTACTTAGGGTGTGGCTCCTTGTAGACTAGGGAAGCAGGCAGCAGGTTAATTGGAGCACCTGCAGTCAATTAATGCCCTGTTAGGGATTCAATAAAACCCCCTGCTTCAGGCAGACAGGGGAAGGAGTTGGAGCAGAGAGCAGTTTGGAGGAGTTGGAGCAGAGGAGAGGTTGGAACAAAGAAGACCCAGACCCTAGGTAAAGAGACACCTGGCTTGTGCAGAGAGAGGGCAGGAAGCCTCACAAGCTGAAGGTAGGAGAGGGAAGTAGCCCAGGAGAAGGAATAGCTAGTTCAAGTGGTTTACCGCTATCCTTAGGGCCTTGGGCTGGGACCCGGAGTAGAGGGCGGGCCCGGGTCCCTCCCTCTCCACTCCCCTCTTCTAGGATACTAGTGGAGCAGTTAATACCCTGTTCAGTGGCAAGAAATGGCTCCCTGAACCCCCTACAAGAAGAGAAAGCACGGGACCCAGCATAATAGTGCCAGCAATTTGTCACATTGTATACTGCTTCTTATTGCCCTCCCCAAATTTCCTCTTCGACTCTAGTCATATTTAGATCTGACCTATACATTTACCTCCAGGACATGAGGAGATCAAAAAGTAGAAACAATACAAATAAAAGCCAGCAGTATGAAGAAGTGTACATGCCATAATGAGTAAACATGAGATTATGTTATCATCACCCTGTTCTCTTTTCTTGTGTTTCTGACCTTCTCTTTTGTGTCATGTTGAATTCAGATTCACAAAGTGTTCTCCTGACATCAGCAAATATGAGATCAAAGCAGAAGCAGTTTCTTAATATCACCAGAATCCTGAGATGGAATTATAACCTTAATTTGTGTATATTCGAGGGACATGTTGAACTTAGAGTTAAATAATATTAACCTATTTTTAAAGGATTTTACAGTATCATCACTGATTAAAACATTTGTAGCATGCTGACTAAACTGGGGTTAATCAAGTGGTGTATAAGGGCATAAAATGATCAGTCCTGGTGTCAGGGAGGAATAGTTTTCCCCATTTGCTCAGAATTTACAGATTGCTAGAATTATGTCTACCCCCACCCAACCTGAAGAATCACAAATAGGACACTGTCATAGGCAACATTCTGGACATGACACACCACAAAATCTGTGATACTCTGTTATTTAATACTAAACTCTTCAAAAGAAAGGAAATGCAAATACGGGGTAGTTAAATGATTATGTTAAACAGAAACTGCTAGATAAACAATATCATTTTTAAAATATATATTAATTTCTGATTTTTATATATATAAAATATTTGGTAATTTTTATTATTATTATGTATTTATTTGATATTGTTAATTAGGCTTTTACATTCTTCCTGGATAACATAGTATTTCACTATGTGCCTTTTATCTTTGTGGGTTTGTTTATCTTTTGTATAGTGAAAAATTGTGGGTTTGATTCAGGAACTTCTGGGTGAAATTGAATAGCCTTTGTCATTCAGGAGGTCAGACTAGATAATCATTATGGTCCCTTCTGGACTTAAAATCTATAAATGTATGGATTATATTGGGAATTAGTGTTTTATATCCACTCTGAGGGTTATGGGGAATAAGGCTCCAGTTCAGGAAAGCATCCCTACTCAGGAAGGGTGCTTAAGTACAGGCTTAACTTAAAATCTATCCCTATTTAGGAAAGGACTTAAAGTGTGTGCTTAAATGTTTTCCTAAATCAGAGCCTTAGGGTACGTCTTTACTACCCTCCGGATCAGCGGGTAGCGATCGATCTTTTAGAGATCAATTTCTCATGTCTTGTTAAGACGCGAGAAATCGATCGCTAGCAGTACTCCCGTCGACTCCGTAACTCCAGCTTGCCGCAAGGCGCAAGCTGGAGTCGACGGGGGAGTGTGCCGCTGCCCGCCGCCGCTATGAGGACGGCAAGTAAGTTGGCTGAAGATACACTGACTTCAGCTACGTTATTCACGTAGCTGAAGTTGCGCATCTTCGGTTGATTCCCCCTCCCCAGTGAAGACCAGCCCTTTGTCTCCACAATCCTCACAGGGACAGAACCAAAACACTCTAAGTCTGAGAATCATTCATAATTTTTCAGCCTTGTCGAGGTCCTCCACTAACATGCTGTTTTTAAAATGACCTTTTAATCACCACAAAACATATAATTGCTGTGTGTGCATGCAATATTATTGGCAGGATGGGTGTGTGCATGGTGTATGTGGGTGGATGGATGGACAGATCTACAAATACACCCTGGGGGCTTGTGTATATTCAAATTTTAAATAATATGTGTGATATGTATGTGTATACATATATAAATTATGTCATATATATAGTTATCCGCACACAAGCATGCGTTAGTTCATTTCTATATTTGTATACACACACACATGAATACCATCTGTGTACCTGTCTGCACACCCAGACAGAATTTGTATTATTGTTTTTTGTTTGCTTCCAGGGGAAGACCCAGAAACAAGAAGAATGCGAACAGTAAAGAATATAGCAGATCTGCGACAGAATTTGGAAGAAACTATGTCCAGTCTTAGAGGGACCCAGATAAGCCACAGGTATTATTTGTGCATAGACTCCTTACATTTTGGGGTGTAGAAGAATTCTTGCAGTCAAGAATTGCAGGCTTTCCATTAGAGGCTTTCAAGGGAAAATTAACAGTGCAGTTTGTGAAGATAATATTTGTGTGCCTGGGATTTTTGTCATATTAATTGGATGTAAGTGTTTTGTTTACCCTTCTGTAAATAGTATTTCAGGATTCATTTGGAAGCTTGTCTACAGTTTTAAATCTCTAATGTGTACAAATAAAAAAAATCATGTAGAGAAAAAAGTGTTGGGTTATTATATGCCTGGTTTATGTTTCTACATTCCACCTATTCCTTGCAACTTTTGCTCATCTTTATTGCTTAGAAAGAGAGAGAGAGCACAACTAATTGGCATCTTTGTTTTGTTTGGCAGCACATTGGAGACAACTTTTGACAGTACTGTGACAACTGAAGTGAATGGGAGAAGTATACCAAGCTTGACAAGCCGATCCACGCCAGTAACTTGGAGGCTTGGCCAGGCCAGTCCTCGCCTCCAGGCAGGAGATGCCCCATCCTTAGGTAGTGGTTACCCTCGCAGTAGTGCTGGTCGCTTCATACATACGGACCCCTCGCGATTCATGTATACCACACCTCTTCGCCGAGCAGCTGTGTCTCGCCTCGGGAATATGTCACAGATTGACATGAATGAGAAAGGAAGCAGTGATCTAGATATGTCCTCTGAAGTGGATGTCGGAGGTTACATGAGTGATGGGGACATTCTTGGGAAAAGCCTCAGAACAGATGACATCAATAGTGGGTAAGTGGCAGGGGTGGCTCTAAGGTATTTGCCGCCCCAAGTGTGGAAGTTCCATGGTACACCTGGGAATGCCGCCGAAGACAGCCTGACTGCCACCCTGAGGGTGAACGTCAGGCCGCCCGCTGCAGCTTGCCGCCCCAGGCAGGCGCTTGGAGCGCTGGTGTCTGGAGCTGGCCCTGGTAAGTGGCATTTTACCCAGCTGAAACCCTAATGCAGGACAGGGAAAATTGAACTGCATTTTGTATAAAGAAATCTAACCTGGTAAATGTAAAATAGTGGACACTACATAATGCTTAAACAAAATCGTAGTGCTGTTATAACTATTGTTTGTTCTCTATTGAAGTCAATGAGAGTTCTGGTATTAGCTTCTGGGTGAGCAGTAGCAGGTTTTTAGAAGCATTAATATAAAGTATTTATTTAGGTTTCCACAACTATTTTGTAAAACCAGTTTTGTTCTATTGTGCCTTAGGGTTTTTTTTAGTATTTTTCTTACATTTTTTTTAGAAGACATATTGTATTTTCAGATGGGGCTGATGAAAGGCAGTTGCTGACAGGCCTGACTTTTTCTGTTTGGATGTCAGATGCTGTCTGTTATAGTGCTGTGTAACAGGCCTTTACTTCAGTTCTTCAACTGTGCACATCATCTGACCTGAAGGAATATCCTTGGAGATAGGAATATGTCAGTCACTATTTTCTTCTGGTAAACCCAGGAGCAATGGATGACAACTATTTTCATTTCTGCATCCTATGTGTATTTGTTCAGTTGATTGTCGGGGACTGATTCCAAGTGGATGCTGAGAGTAGACTACTGTAATTTTTGCATATAGAGATTCCATATCCTGGCTCCATCCAAAAAGACTTTTTAAATTTTTTTTATTTTAAATACAAATGTGCTAATGATGACATTCCCGCTTGATTTGTGGGTATCTCTGAGCCTCTTGTCTTTGGGACTTCAGACAGGAGCCTTATACTCATTTGCCACTTAAGTGTATTTGTATTAAGTCATTTAAACTCTAAGGATTTACTTTGAGGGCTATAAAATCCAATACATAATTTAAGACAAAAGCCTCATTTTCAGTATTATCAAGATATGAATTACTCTTTGCTGTTGCCTAATATATCAGGTAGTGTATAGCAGACAAAGTGCAATTCAAAGCGTGTCTTATGTACAGGGCACATTATAATAATCCAGGGTGCTTTTAGTGGACATTAGAGCTTCTCAGTAATTCTGTCTGCTCAGACAACTGGACACATGGGACATAGGAAATTATGGGACATAATTCACCAGTTTGTAGCTAGCAAATCAATTTCAGACTATTAATCAAAAGTGATTTAAAGACTGTTAACATCTGAAGGCTATTCAGTGGCTTATGTGAATTTAGTTGGTGGTCTGAATCTAATTCTGAGGGGACATTTGACCACATCACACTTAGCACAAATTGGGACTCTTGCTGACAATCTTATCAGAGATGTCAAAGGCGGAGAGGATATGAGACTGAGATATTCGAACCCTAGAGATGGTCTCTACAGTTGAGGCACTTTGATGGGGCGGGTTAGTGTCACAACCCATTCGGCAAGTGTATTCTGGATGTTTAAATGTCTAGCTTAGTATATATCCTGCCTACCTAAAGGATGTTCAATAACAACATCAGCAATTCTACACACCAGCCTGGGGAAGACAAAGCATGGTGGGGGGCTGATGTAACTGGTCTCTGTAGAAGTGTAGGTGAGGTTAAAGAATGGATGATGGTGAAACAGGATGTACTACTCCAACAGATTATCCACATTATGGCATTGCTGGTTGTCTTATGTGAGGTTCCATGCCTATGCCTGGATTTAAATAATGAGCTGAAAAAAAGAGGAAGAAGACAGCTCAGAATGATTTAATGGTGCCTGCTGTATTAAAGTAGAAAGGAATGTGTGAGATGGTGCACAGTGATATTTGAAGCCCCCTTTTCCATAAAGAAAAGTGTGTTATACTTGTGCTTTGTTAAAGAAGAGAGGTGGAGCTTTTGCAGTGCTTGATGTGTAACGTATTAATTAGCTTATCGCGTTAGAGAATGATGAAGTCATTGTGTTGAGTGATTTTTCTTTACATTGGCAGTAAGGATGACTCAATAAACAGTAAGCAGTAATGTGGTCAGCTAACATACTGTAGGTACAGTAGATATTAAAATACACGTTAATATGCTCTGAAAAGTCAAGATCCATTGAGGCATGTAAAGACTTATCTCTTTTCGCTCTCTCATTCTCACTTTAATTACTTTAAACACTTGGGGATAAGAATCCTTCAGTAATTAGAAATCAGTGTGAGGAAGACCTGCCTCACAAGTTAAGCCTCACCACTATGACCCTTTTTTATTTATTAGCCCCGTGAACCCAGTGGCAGTTGGCTTAAATTAGAACAGCTCTCAGAGGGACTCAAAAGGGGCTGAACCAAGATACAGCTGGCCTGAGATTAGGATAATTCAGTCCTGTGTTGTGCTGAGTGTTCTTGGCTCTAGCTGGAGCTTGGGATCTAAGACTCTGTGTAGAATTATTACAGCAAAATAGTCATTTAATTGGACATACATTTGAACTGAAAGATGAATATGGGTATCACTATTTTATGACAATAGAAGAAGTTGTGTTTACAATCATTTGAGTTGGAAGGGAACTCCGGCGAGTCATTTACACCCTCCTCACTACATCAGGCCAGAAATGATTTCAGCCTAAAACATTCAGTGTAAAGGGGTTTTTAGATCTGTCTTGAATAGTTTTAGTTATGGTGACTGTACAGTTTTCCACTGTGTTTCATTACCTAACTGCTGTAATTAAATATCCCACCTACATTTCCTATGTGTATTTGTATTATTACTTGTAGAGTATCATATAGCACCATGCAGTATAAAAGCAGTGTCTTCACCAAAGATCTTACACTTAAGACAAGAACCACAGGATGAGATAACCCAGGAATGGGATGAGGAATGGAGGAGCATGGGAGACAAGGCATTATATTAATAGGGTCTCTTGGGAGAGTAATGTATTGATCTTGAGGATTACACAGATTTGGTACTGCTTAATTAGGACCATAGCGCCCCCAAAGATGTGACCGAGTTTTACGCAGGAATCTCAGAAAGTCGTGCTGCTACTTTCAATTCAATCACCTTTAATTAGTCTTTAGTGATTTACATTAAGCAGCACCACACTAGTTGCTGTAATTTTTAGCCTTATAAATTTCATTCAGTACAACATGAAGAAAGCACTATGAAGCAACAACATGGAAATATGACAGCAAAAATGATCAGATGTTTAAAAGCCAGCTTCCATTTTTTATGAGCACAGTTAAGGCTATTGGCATAGCTGACTATCTGATTGCACCAGAGTAAGGACTGTAAAGTCAGATTCTTAAGCTCTGTCTTCTGTTTGCCCTCTCAGATGGAAGTGTTTGTTGTTTTCTTTCATCAGGACTATGCTGCTTCTTAATGCTGGTGCTGTTGCCTTCAGCCAGCATTATAAAATTCAAGACAGATTCATGAAGGGACCTGGGAGACTTTAAAATTTAGCACAACTCTTTTTCCTGTGCTAAACACAAATAAGGCAAAAGATCCTGAAGAAATAACAAGAGTGGCAGAGGCTGATCTTATTGTGGGAGAGAGAATGTCATGAAAGGCAATACACTGAAAGTATTAATACAAAAGTACTACAAGGCGGGAAAACCTTTATTTGAGTTTTGAGTCTGACAGCCCATTAGCTTTAGAATAAAACATAGTTGCCAGATGTTTGAATTTCCTACTGATTAACCAGACATTTATTTTCAGGTACATGACAGATGGAGGACTCAACCTGTATACAAGAAGTCTGAACCGAATACCAGACCTAGCTGCCTCCCGAGACGTCATCCAGAGAGGGGTGCATGATGTGACTGTGGATGCTGACAGGTAACACCGTTTTTTTCCTATAAAAACTATTGGAGCTTAAAGACAAGGTTTTATCATCATTCATACCTGCCAGCATTTCAAAGCTATTCCTGAATAGCAGTGAATGAAGGCAGAATTCATAGCTCATTGGGATCTTAGCCCTCAGGATTGAGAGGACCTAATGCTGCAGTAAGCGGGGGAAAAAATCTTCCCGGGAACAAGAGTCTGTGAAAAGGAAGAGAACATGGGGGAAGAATCCATTTTGTGAGGATGGGGGAAGAACGTCCAGGAGTTCAAGATGGGAGTGGAGTTTGGTGGTTAAACTCTCTGAAATGGGATGTGATGATTTCTTATGGTAAGTCTTATAAACAGGCATACATGGGAAGAACAAATAGAGTGAAAATGGAGCACAGAGAGGGCAAAGTGAAAAGTTAACACAGGGAAAAGGGGTGGGAAAGAGCAGAGCTGGGGGCAGAAAGCAATATATACCGGACTCATTTGTGCCAGACGGCCACCACCCTGCTTTTGGAGCAGCATAATGCCAAATTCTCCATGGAGTGCTCTAGTGTCAACTATGCTCAGCTCTCCATCCACTTTGTACCCTCAGGGATGCTAGAAGAAAGCAGCCCCTGTGGATGTAGGGACTGAAATTATAACCAGCTTCTGTGCAAAAGGGAGAAGACTCTCGCATCATCATCTCCTTGTACACCTGTGCAAAATCCAGGCACAGTCCAGCCCAGCATGTATATCAGAGATTCACTTGTGCAAGCCTTGTTCGGAAGAGGGTCTTCTATCCCTTTTCCTTAATAAAATAAAAATATATTTTTCAGAGATGGACTCAAGCCACCAAGTCTGGGTCTAAATTCATAACCCATCTTTTGCAGAGCTCAGAGTTGTTCAGAGCTTGGATTTTAGTCCAGACCATGACAGAGAGAAGCTCCAGCTGCAGAGCTTGGCAGGGTTGAGAATTCAGGGTGTGGTTTCTGTCCATCTTTTAAAAATCAAGTTTCACCTTAGGGGAAACAAAGAGAGAAGTTTTTATCAGGGGGAGGGAAAGATTTACAAATTTGTACTTGTTTTGCAAACTTAGCAAATTAGTTGAAGCAGCTCCCATGACCTCCAACTCTATGAGGTCAGTCCATCCTTGGGATTTCTGATTATTTATAATTTCCTAAATTGTCTGAGGAAAACATGTTCATGATGCAAGGCTCGTACAACCTGGGTTAGTCAAACAATACACATAATGCACCAAAAAATGGTTTTAATCTGGGGGTGCAGTTACTTTTCTTTCATTGCTTTTCTTTTGTTAATGAATTACCATGGATAGACTTTGCCAAAGAAATCTGTTTTAAAGAGGAATCTGAGAAGAGAGGTTGGTTTAGGGAAGGAAGGGAATTTCGAGCATTGAAGAAAGTGCAAAGGCAAGAGTAGGAGAGGAATATATATAATTTGGTGGCAGCTTTCTTAGGCAATAAGAGAGGGAGGAGGAGGAAATGAGAGATATGTAGTCAGGATGGACTTGTGTGGAGCCTTGACAGTGAAGAGAAGCAGCTTAAATTTCATGTATAAGAAAAAGGTTGGACACTTTGGAAGATGAGAGAGACAGGATAGTTTATCACTAGGTATTCAAAATGATTAGAGATGGGCCCACACTACAACATTCAGCTGTCAATTTCAAACCACCCAGAATTTCAGAAGTAATCTGACCCAGGTTTTTAGCTCAAATCCACTACAGAGTGAGGGTCCAGATCTTCCGGGCTTTCCAAGCTTTCGACTCCAGTCAGGGATTTTGGTTTGTGAAACTGTTTCATAATATACATGTGGATGTCTTGTATATACCATTTATGTCCATAAATATTTTGCAAGTGTATAGTATTCAAGGGGACTGGCTGCAGCTCCAGCTATTAAGGTTGCTAGACATTTCCCATTCTAAGACCATTTTCTGTTGCTTATAATTACCTGTTTGCCAAATTTTAACCATTTGGACTGAACACGTTGTTTTCCCCATGTTAAAAAAATTATGGCAACCTTTTATGTGAAAAGCCTTAGCCTCATTCAGTGCACAGGATCAGTCTGCTCTGGGGATGAATTGGGACTGTGTAGTAAAGAAGACTGTGTCTGTCAGACTCTTGCTTCATTTGTTCAAGAGGTTGGAAAGTGTCTAGTGAATGAGACAGGGAGACAAAGGAATGTCTCATGGTCAAGGTACTTGAATGCTGCCCTAGAAAACTGAATTCTATCCTTGCACTCCAGCCGAGTTGCCACCCTGCACCTAAGCAAGGAGGAGTGAGTTTGGCTGGGAGAAGAAGGCAATGCTTTCTGGCTTGGGGGAGGACGGAAGACGTAAAGCTGCTGGAAAGAGCAGTCAGTGTGGTAAATGACTCACTACATAGGAATGTGGTGTTTAAAAAGGTCAGTTGGGCCTAGTCCCTGCCTCCCTTTGCTCAGAACAGGCTGGGCAGCACCCACTCTGCCTCCCTAATTAGGTCACAAATATGCCAGGAATTTAGCTATATCTGCTGTGGGCATTACACAAGCTGCCCCACTAAGGTCCCGGCAAGTGAATTGCTGAAGGGACCTGGTCCTGGCAAAAAAATTGCTGGAGGGACCTGGATGAAAGGGGTAGCGGGGGAGCTGGTGAAAGCCTCCCCTCACCCTTCCCCCCGAAGCTGGCTGGAAGTGGTAAGGTCCCAGCAAGAGAATTGCTGGAGACACCTGGATAAATAGGCGGGGAGGCTCCCTCCTCTGGAATTGGCTGGAATTAGTAAGGTCCTGGCAGTGAATCTGTTGGAGGTACGTACATTTTGCACCTGCAGTACACACATTATATCCACCGGGTTAGTCCCAGACATCTATCAATAATAAAGTTGCAGCCTGATTTAAACCTATATCTAATGTCTCGTGTCATTCTTTCGGCATAGCCAGACGATAGCTGTGGGCAAGTCACTTAAACCACACTTTTCACAGATCACCACTGCTTTTGTGTTCTTTGTTTTTTGGATGCCTGATTTGATAGTCTGATTTGCAAAAGTACTCAGCAGTCACACCTGATGTCAATGGGAGCTGCGCTTTGGACATATAAGGTGCTGTATAATGCTAAATAACTTGAAAAAATGAGGTCCTTGGTGCCTTAAATTGGGAACACAAAATTAGTGGAAACTTTTGACCTTACTTTCTCTGTGCCTCAGTGCGCCATCTGTAATATGGGGATAATACCATCCCCTTCTCTTCACATATGTGAACACAAATTAACTTGTTTGTGAAACATTCAGATATTATAATGATTAGCACCATAGAAAAGCCCCTGGTGAAATTAATAGTTCCGTCTTCAGAGCAGGGTTCGAATAGTGCACAGTAAATAAGGCACAGAGCCAGACATTGAACAATAAGAAGAAAATAAAATATTGAATAGCTGATCACTAATTTCCTCCTGAATACTAAATAAGGGAGGACTTATATGGAAAAAATAGTAAGTGGTTATATAATTAAAGTTTATATCATAAAGCATATACACATGGGGGTTGAATTAAGGTTGCATGAACAACCTTAATTTTGGCATTTCCTAACTTTGCAACTTTAATAATGGTCCTTTAACACAGTTTTTTATAAATATTATAAGTATATGCTATGCCACCATGTAGAATGAGAATATGATTTTCAAGTGCCCAAAATGGTTGTTTGTTTTTATGAGTTCTTGTGATCACAGAACTCATATTTGCCAAAATGAAGCTGATGCACAAGAGAGCTGTGTTTGATCATTGTAATGAAATGAAAATAAATTATTGTGCATTTCAACAATGTGTACTGTATTTATAGTATGAAGGACTAGGTGGAGAAAGCAATGCAAAGCTTGGTATGACCCTTGCTCTGACTGGTGGGATGGATTTCCATACTTGATCATAGTGGGTGTACTTACAGTTTGATTTTATCCACAAGTAGTGTTGTGGATATTACTTTTCATGCCCTGAGGGAGAAGAAGAGTTTATAATTAAGGTTTGACTTACCACTTACATGCTATACTTTCAAGTGGGAGGCAGCATTCCCTCTAATTTTTCCCACCCACGTACGGAATGAATTTTGTTTATGCGCCAATATGGAGGTGATGTGTGACATGTCACTTTCATATCTGTGCACATAACAAAATTCATGTGGTAGGGGTGGGGCTGACAGGTTCGGAGTGTGAGAAGAGGCTCAGGGCTGAGGCAGAGAGTTGGAGTGCACGGGTGTGAGGGCTCTGATTACACAGGGGATGCAGGCTCTGGGAGGAGTTGGAGATGAGGGGTTTGGGGTACAGGAGGGTGCTCAGGGGCTACAGCGGAGAGAGAAGACTGCCCCCAGATCTCTCTCCCTGCAGCAGCGCCTGGACTGGGGTTGGAGAGGTGCCTCTCTGCACTGCTGCAGCTCTGGGACTTGAGGAGAAGTGCCCCTCCCCAGCTTCAGTAGGTCCCCGGGCAGATTCCTTGAGCACCTGTGCGGCACTAAATGGGCTGGTGTACGGCTGCGTAGATTCCAGGGAACTTAGGTGGGAGGTCTATAGTCCTCTATATATCTGCCCTGCCCACCTAGTTGGAGAGCACTTCATGGACAGCCGTGTGCGGAGAGAAAATATCTGACATTACTGCCGATAGATATTTTACATTAGCATGTATCCAGGAAGGGCTTTTTTCTATATTCTCTCCATTACTACAGCCAACAACTTTTGCTGAAAATGCCTCCAGGTTCCTGAGGGAAATTGCTCTTGGGTTTTCCCTGACACCTTTAATTTCTCTGTATCCTTTATGACTTTTTCTATTCTTCAGCTGGCAGCATAGTGCTCTCCAGACAGGTGGGCTAATGGTTTCTCGCAGGGAAAATGCCAGTTATGACAGATTCACGCTCTGTGTCTGATTTTCCTCTCACATACATGGCTAAATGAGGACTAACTCCACTGAAGTCAGTCTGGGTATAGTGGTGTAAGAAGAGGAGAAACAGCCCTATAGTCTTAATGATTACTCAGTAGGGAATTACAACTGGCCTCTGCCTCTTTCCCTGAGACTGTCAGACAGACAACTAGTGGAGGAAAGTTCTCCCTTCCCCCTCCCCCAACCTGTGTGGAAACCTAGCATGAAAGAGTTCTTTATAAAGAACTTATAGGTTGTTCATAATATTATAACAATAAAAGTTTAAACACGTGAACATCCAATATGTCTGTCAAGAGTTGCTTACGTCATACTATATATACAAAGGTCTCAAAAGATTGTAGCAGGTCGTTTCACTGAATGATTCATGCCAGCTCAGAGAAATGGCTGAAGAGACAGAATTTAAGATAGTCCCACGGTTCTTTTATTGTTGATTTTCTTACTTGGACACTCTTTATCTTTAAAGTCCCATTTGCGCGGATCATGTGGTGCTGGCTTTCCTGAGGGGCAAGCAAAGTTCCAGTTTCGGCAGATGGATCTTTTGAAGTGGGTGTGCATTTGTGTGTAGCTGTTGGGCCCTTTTGTGATTGAATTTTATTTTTATTTATCATCTTGTCCTTCTAGCCTGCATTCTTATCGTTGTCTTTTGGGATTCACTAGGAGAGCATCTGAGGTGCATTCTTAAAGTTTCAACCAATTTTGGAAGTAATATAAACTAAAGCAGGTTAGAGGTAAGAAAACAGAATTAATTAATTCCCTGGAAAATAGAAAAGTAATTTGGAAGTGAGTGATAGTGATTTGAAAGTCATTCTGTGTAGCCAGAAAATAAAAAGCCCTACTGTAGCCAAATCCAGCCTTGTTATAAGTCAATCAAGTTGCTTCTACTTATCTCAGGGTGGAATTTGGCTCACTCTATCAAAAAGCGATGACATTTTCCTTACTTTCACACTAATCAGCAGAAGTGGGTCACCCCATCTTTCTTCCTCCAGCACTATCTTTAACTTTATCCTTTCTCAGTAATGTACCAGACCTCAGGCCAAGCATTCCATTTAGTTACATTTTATCTCTGGGAATCTCTCCATAAATTAAGCTGTGTTTGGGGTCACGTCCAAGAAGTTCAGAGGCTGGTACTCTGTGAATGTACCTCTTATATGCTTTGGTCACTACCCAGCTCAAATGCATTTTTATTGCACTGTGCTTGACATGAACCCCTTTCACATGGTTTCAGCGGTCTTATGTTTAGGGCTTCCTTAAAATACTTGTACCATCTGTTACTTGTGCAGAGGATTTGGCAGTCATTTTACGCTCAGCTCAGGCTGCCCTGTTGTTTATTCTCAGCCAAACCATAATCACCATAATACATTATTAATTATAATTATAATAAAATAAATCCAGATTTTGCCTGCAGTTTATTAACTAACTTCCTGCCTGGCTGACTGTGAGTCTTTCCCAGTATTTGCTATAGTAGATGAATGTTGAGTCAGAATATGTATTTTCTCAAAAAAGAAGTTTGTGGGATTGAACTGTGAATCCAGTTTCACAACATATAGCTCTGTTAGGAGCAGAAAGGATTACGAACGCCGACTTAAAATTTTAGTAGATTACTAAATTAGTAGATTACTAAATTTAGTAGATTACTGTTTCCCCCACTCCCTTCATTTTCAAAATTTTGGTCACAACATTGAAATCATTGATATCATTTGGAATTTTACTCTTCGGACTGTTTGTCTACACATAGGTATTCCGTATATCGTAAAAGTCATCTGCCTCTCAGGATACGCCTGCTTGCCATCTATATTTCAGTCCTGTAATCATTCTGTGTCTTCCTCCATGAGTCCCTCTTGGTTAGTACTAGACTGATTAACGTTCCACTGTTCTCTCATATTACCACTACAAATGTTGCCTTTTCATTTAACCTCTTTGCTGCCTTTGGTGGTTGTGATCTCTATGGCATTGATAGAAATAATCAACCATATTTGTGAAATAATAGGTAAATAAATCGGTGAATAAATATCTGTTTTTTGCCCAATCCAACAGGCCTTATTCAGGCAAAACTGGGAACCCTACCAACTAAGTGTCTGCTGCTCTTTGCAGCACAGCTTGACATTCCTCTGCTGCATCTGCCTTCATCACAGAGTGCATCTGGCATTGGTACACTATGGTACACAACAAAAAAGGTCATTATATTAGTTTTCAAAATGGGCATGATCGTGTGACCTGTTTTCATAATTTTTCATGGCTTTGATTTTATAGTATACTGTATATCCTAAGGTCACGGTAACAGTGAAATAACCTCAGTGCTCTTGATGTTATTACACTGCTATTCCTGGAAAACATAATTAAAGAACCCATCTTCTGGTACAATTTAGATATAAAACTTTGTTTTTACTATTATTGCTTTCTTCATCAGTTTTAATCTTCCATAATTTCTCTCAACATCTGTTACTGTTAACCTCTTCCACCATTTGTATTCATTATTTTCAAATCATCTTGCTTTTCCATAGTCCCTGTTGTAAATCTTTACTCATTGTAGCATACGTTGTTGCTATACTATCAAAAAAAATTCTCAGCTAGGAGTATATTTTTCAATACATATTTTTAGGGTTTTTATTATATTTCTGTAAATCTGCAGTGCTAAGCTAAACTCTGTAAAATCTACACGTTTATATACAGTCCATGCTTGATAGATAAACACTTTCAAATGAGTGCTGTTGATTTATTGTGATGATTTAAGTCATTAAGGGTACAATGATACTTTGTGGATGAATTTGTATTCTAAAAGATCATAAATTAAGCTTGAAAGCTTGTCACTTCCACCAACGGAACTTGGTCCAGTAAAATATACCACCTTCTTTGTGTCTCAATACTGCAAACATACATTAATAGTAAGTTTTATTTTAGCATGATTTATTAAAAAAAAAATTAGAAAGGACATTTTATTTTGATTGACTATTACTGTGACCTTGGTCATGTTTTCAAAAGCAAGAGCTTGGGGCAATATAAATAAAATAAAGCAACCTTTGATCTAATTTGTGTGGGATTCTGCTCTTTCTTTGGTTGCTTTAAATTTTTATATCAATCAACAGAAACACAAACCAACACACTAAATATTTAAGTTCAAATATCTTATTAATATCAACAATATAAACAATGTTGTTGTTCTGTCATAAGTATGTTAAACTGTCACAGATCTGCAATATAATGTCTGCTGACGTTAAGCTTACATAAGGAAATTACATTGAAAAGGAAAAAAGTAGATGGCAGATGTTTAGCTCAAAACAAGAATGAGCTGCAAGTGATTATTTATGGGAAATGAATAACAAATGAGCTTTTCTCTTTCTCTGTTTTTGTTAAATAGTAGCAGAAAGATAATATCAGTTAATTTGCTGGTTCAGATTTGTGAAAGTGGCATATATGGAAGTAAAAACGAGGAGTCTTTG
The DNA here is from genome assembly GCA_007922305.1 of Dermatemys mawii. Taxonomy (NCBI): domain Eukaryota; kingdom Metazoa; phylum Chordata; order Testudines; family Dermatemydidae; genus Dermatemys; species Dermatemys mawii. The sequence goes on from ML677341.1 coordinate 57,004,874, forward strand.
TGGCACCTTAGAAACTAACAAATTTATTCGGGTATAAGCTGCTGTGGGCTAAAACCCACTTCATCAGATGCATGGAGTGAGGAATACAGTAAGCAGAATATTATAGAACATGAAAAGATGGGATTTGCCTTACCAAGTGGGGGGTCAGTGCTAATAAGCCAGTTCAATTAAGGTGGAAGTGGCCTATTCTCAACACTTGACAAGTGATGATTCACTTGGTAAGGCAAGTTTTAGCCCACAGAAGCTTATGCCAAATAAATTTGTTAGTCTCTAAGGTGCCACAAGGACTCCTCATTGTTTTTTGTGATACAGACTAACAACATCTTCGCTCTGAAACCTGTCGTATATGGAAGTAGCTTTTTAGTCTTCTGCAAGGAATGGAAGTGAATTTGGTTTTCATATGATGCTAAATGGGCTAAACCATTTAACTTATTGTGGGATCATTAAGCTGAGGGGCATCCATTTGCAGCTGATCCATTGTACATTCTCTTTAATCTATCCTTACAGAGTGTGTGGCATGAACATATTTACTAGTATCATATGCATTCTATTTGCATTCTTCATTTCTGCTTAATTCAATGTTTATTTTAAATAGCTATAAATTCTTTGCCATGAGGCTGGATATCATTATATTTTAACAAGGTGCAAATATTTCCTTTCTGGGAGAATGTAGATGGGATTGTTTTGAGTGTAGCCTATTATTTCTAAGGAGGGTATCAGTATGCATGATAGAGACTCTCTCAGACATACAGAGTGCTTGAATACACCTTCAGTAGCAGCATCTTTCTGGTCTGCTACTGAAACTAATTACTAAGGGGGAAAGAATGATATACTCTCTGTCTTTAATTAGAAGAATGAGATGGGAGCATGCTTTTGAGTGCTCACAAGAACACTCCAGGTTTAATTATATAAAGATTTAATTTGATTCTCTTTGGTACGGTATGCATTTGATTCCAGAAGCCGGGGAATACACTGTATTCTGTAAACTGACTTGGTTTCCCTGATGACTTGGGGAGCTGGCCTTCTCTGATGATAGTCTCCTGTTGTTGTGCCACTAACAAAGAGCTATCCTGGAGAGCATACCCTCCAATAAGCAGAACTGAGATTACAGCTCTGAAAGGTTACAAAGATGATTTATTTTGGACAATTACTTCTTTAGCCCCTTGTAAAAATTGTGTGCATGTGTTGGGAGCTTTTCAGGGTTTACTAGATGGGATACAATAGTATCTGCCCAAAGAATGGATCACCAACCTACCCTTTGCTCTACTTTGCCTTACGCATTGATAATACTCTGAGATACCTGCTTCCTCCTATGGAAAAATATTCTTATTAAAACAAAATGTCATGCTCTCTTGTCTTAAAAACCATGTGTTTAAGAACTGCTTATATACTGATTGACTGCTTACTAAACATAAATAAACATATGTATGCTTGGCAGGCAAGGAGAACACCATTGCATGACTCTTGAAATTAACCTTTTCAAAGGAAGTAAGCTTATTCAAAACACTGAAAATCTCTTTCCTGGATTTTTTGGCTAGAAATCAGTGTCTTGGAACATTTTGCATTTGGCAGCTTAAGTAGAATTCACAAGTGATGGGAAATTATGGGTAAAACTAAAGGCCAGATCTTGGCCCATTCTGCACACCCATGTAGGGGGGAGGTTGAAAGGGACATAAGGTTCCCTTGTGCCAACTACGTATGGTGTACTGAACCTCTGCCACCCCTCCAAGTGGATGAGGGGTAGGTGGGGATAGGCAATGGATGGAGCCCTAGTAAAGCCCCTCCAAGACACTGGAGGATGTGCACTACTCTGAGCATAGGGCTGTCCCTGTCAGAGCTGGTGTAGAACTGAAAGGCAAGCGGTGACTCTTTTAGGTGTGTCCACACAGCACACCACTGGCGTTGTCATATAACATACATGTAGCTACACATGGCAGTGCAGAGGAGGCAGCATCCACATTGTGGTGTGTAGATACTTGTTTCAATGAAAGGCTCTGGCACAAGGGAGGTAGAGGAGAAAGGCTTCAGCAGATCCCTGCTCCCAGAATCTCTCCCTGCTTCCAGAGCCTTTCCCTGCTGCCAGAGCTTTTTATTGCAGGGGGGAAAGACTCCAGCATTGGGGAGGCAATGGGTGCTATACTGCTAAAAATAGCAGTGTAGTTGGAGAGGCGTGGCTTGGGCAAGTAGAGAGCAAAGTAGGGTATGTACATACCCATACCCTTCAGGCATGTCTTTACTCTATACACCATGGTCCAAACTGCTATTTATACCCATGCTAGGGCTAAATGAGTACATACATTACACCCTGCCAAAAATAGTGTGCAGTGTAGACAGACATACACTTTGAGTTGCAATTCATTTCATGGGCTACTTTTGGGACATGGCAATAAGATGTTATTCCATACATGGGGCCGGTAGGAAAATTACAATATGGCCCTAATGTATATTTGCAAAATGAACTTTGGATTGGCACTCATGATGCAAACACATATATCTCTATGGAGTTTTACTTGCCGACTATATACCAGAAGTAAAAATGATTCCCAGGATCCAGGCTGAGAAATTACCATGCAGTATTTGTAACGAGGTGAAAATGAAAACAATAAAAATGTCAACAAGGCTGAACAGGTTACGGAACATGAAAGCCTTTAAGTTTTTAGAATAAGAAAAGGCCATTCAGCCCAGGAAGTTTGGTGCAGTCATTGTCCAAGTTGACAGACCATGAAACTGTGATTCGGGAAGGATACATCACAAAGAGTAGCCCCCAGCCAACGTACAGAACATCACTCACTGTGTAATAGTCTCTGTAGAATACTAACATGTTCACCTCTTTCTTTGAAATGTTTCTTTCCATGCACTTCTATTACATTCTACTTTTCAAATCTAAATTTTGTCACTTCTGAGTCTCTCTTGATCCAGAAAGGAAAAGATGATCCTCCTTTTTCAGTCTTTTCTCATAAAGGAGGTTCTGGAGACTTGCTGCCCTTATTTTGGGTCCCTGTGGTGACTTCATCTTCCAACAGACAAATATTTGGTACATCAGCATGGTTGGAGTTTGTTTTCTTTTGAAGTTACAGCATTAATCTCATCTGTATATAATTGTTAAAATATTAAGCCTTCAAAGATTTCATTGCCATATGTAAACAAAACATTGTCATAACAATGTAAGCAGGATCAGATGTGCAAAATTAACAATGGAACCTGCAATGCATTTTAGAAAATCTTTTGTACCAAAGGATGCAATTAATTCATAATTCAAACCTGCTAAGTGCATCGAATCATTTTAAAGAATGCATTTTCTTTGCATCAAATTTTTCATAATTAAAACTCCTAAAAGAATAAGCTGTCAAAAGGTTGCAAGTGTGTTTTTGCTGTGAGGTTTAACTTCCTTAGTTATTTGCTTGGGAGAAATTATGGTCCAGAAATATTTCAGATTGAAGTACAGAACAGAAAAGGGTGCATGCTGAGTGAGTAAACTCATGAAAGGCAAAACCGCTTCATTCAATTTTAAAAGTGTATGTAGTTTTGAAAAGAAATGCATTGCCTTGGGAATAACAATAATTGACAGTACAGGTATTTCTCATTCCTCAAAGTTCTTAATTTGGAAATAAATCTTAGCAATATACTTTAGAGGATTAGGATTTTTTGCTTAATATATCTGTGATATAATGCTTGAAACTAACAGGTAAGCCAGCACTCTGATCACTTGGACATTAAGTAGATCTCCCAGAGAAGTCTGAGGAAGGAATAGAATGTAATTATCTAACCAGGTTAGGCATGCTAAAGGATTAATGAGCCCATCAGCGAAGGACTGATGTAGCGGCACGATGACTCACCCCTGTGGTGCCTCCTGCTGGTCATCTGGGAATTAGCTCTTTCCAGGACGGAGAGCCCTCTGCAGGCTGGTTTCTCGCTGTGCGCTGGCCCCATGTCCCTCCCAGACCCCGGTGCCCTTTTACCTGGGGTGTTGCCTCCTGGCAATACCCCCAAACTCTGCCTCTGGGTCTCCCCTCCCTGGGGAACTTCCAACCTTCTAATCCCCACCTTGCCTCAGTCTGGGCTACTGCCAGTCATCATCAAGCCCCCACACCCCGGGGTCAGACTGCAGCGTAAGAGCCAGTCATCACAGGCAAGGGGTTTTGGGGCCAGCTGCCTTTGCCTAACCCCCAGTACCTTTTTAGGCCTTAGTATCAGGCCTGCAGCCTGGGAGGTCGCCAGGCCTGAGCTCCCCAGCTCAGCCTGCCCCTTCCCTAGCACTGCTCCACCCTCAGTACCCTGTCGCACAGGCAGCCAGGCCCTGCTCTCTCCCAGCCTGGAGAGAGACTGCCTTAGCTCCTGGCTACAGCCTTTTATAAGGGCCATCTGGGCCCTAATTGACCCAGCCACAGCTGTGGCTGCTATGCCCTCAGCTGCCTTATCCAGCTACAGCCCTCTGCTGGGCTGCTTTTAATCCCTTCATGGTCAGAGTGGGTAACCATCCTGCTACACTGATAAAAAGGCACAGGAAGAAAGTACAAAGAGAGGAGTGGGGCTAACTGAGCCTAAGTTTAGAGAAATAAGAAGGAAGGGAGATCTTTTCCCCTCTCAGGAGCCAAATTAGAGATCAACATTACCTAAAACAGCCACAGTAGCGTAAATTCATTGTTTCATTTAATAAATATGTGTGTACACACACACACTATAGATATATTTTGACGGAGTCAGACCAGAAGGGTATAGGAGAGTGCTGGAAGGCAGGTATATCAGCCTCAGGATGTGCAGGTCCCTGTTCCCTGGATAGCCAAACAAAGGCTACTCCAGGCCAATCAGGAAGCTTCTAGAAAGGAGTAGAAACAGCTAGCCTGACCGGGACACCTGAAGCCAATCAGGGACTGGCTGAAACCAGTTAAAAGCCTTCCAGTTAGTCAGGTGGGGTATGGGTGTCAGGAGCTGTGGGAGGAAGTTGTGCTGTTGGTGAGACTGAGTGGTGGACAACATATCATCCAGAAGGAAGGAGGCCCTGAGGTAAGGGTGAAGCGGAGTTTAAAGAAGCAGGGACTGCTGTGGGGAAGTAGCCCAGGGAATTGTATTGTGTTTTGTGGATAAAAGGTCAGCCATCTTAGCTGATACTATTAGGGTCCCTGGGCTGGAGCCCGGAGTAGAGGGTGGGCCCGGGCTCCCCGCTTTTTCCACCTTCCATACTGGCCTGTGATGAAGGTAACTCACTAGGTGGTGACTCTTGCAATTATACTGAGAAAGGGAGGTCACTCTGGGGCTTAGATGATTTTTTGAGGCCCCTAAATCTGCCAGGAAGCACAGGACCCACAAGTACAAACTTGGAGCTTTGTCACAATATATATATATATGCGTACATTACACCCATGTGATGAAAAACATTATTACTGACAGCACAAAAAGTGATAGTGTACTAATAAAGTTTGCGGATGACACAAAGCTTGGAGGTATTGCCAGTACAGAGAAGGACAGGATATCATACAGGAAGATCTGGATGACCTTGTAAACTGGAGTAATAGGAATAGGATGAAATTTAATAGTGAAAAGTGCAAGGTCGTGCATATATGGATTAATAACAAGAATTTTTGTTATAAACTGGGGACGTATCAGAAGTAAAAAGGAGAAGAAGGACCTCGGAGTATTAGCTGATCACAGGATGACTATGAGCCATCAGTGTGATATGGCCATGAGGAAAGCTAATGCAGTCTTGTGATGTATCAGGCAAGGTATTTTCAGTAGAGATAAGGAGGGCTCTAGAGGTGATCCCGGCAATTATAGACCGGTAAGTCTAACGTCCGTACCGGGCAAATTAGTTGAAACAATAGTAAAGAATAAAATTGTCAGGCACATTGAAGAAATAAATTGTTGGGAAAAAGTCAACATGGTTTCTGTAAAGGGAAATAATGTCTTACATCCAACGAAGTGGGTATTAGCCCATGAAAGCTTATGCTCTAATACTTTAGTTAGTCTTTAAGGTGCCACAGGACTCTTTGTCACTTCTGCAATTCCAGACTAACACGGCTACCCCTCTGATTCTTGTCCCATATGAGGAGAGATTAAAGAGGCTAGGACTTTTTAGCTTGGAAAAGAGGAGACTAAGGGGGGATATGATAGAGGTATATAAAATTATGTGTGACGTGGAGGAAGTGAATAAGGAAAAGTTATTTATTTGTTCCCATAATAGAAGAACTAATAGCCGCCTAATGAAATTAGTGGGCAGCAGGTTTAAAACAAATAAAAGGAAGTTCTTCTTCACACAGCACACAGTCAACCTGTGGAACTCGTTGCCTTAGGAGGCTGTGAAGACTAGGACTATAACAGGGTTTAAAAGAGAACTGGATAAATTCATGGAGGTTATGTCCATTAATGGCTATTAGCCAGGATGGGTAAGGAATGGTATCCCTAGCCTCTGTTTGTCAGAGTGGGGTGATGGATGGCAGGAGAGAGATCACTTGATCATTACCTGTTAGGTTCACTCACTCTGGGGCACCTGGCATTGGCCACTGTTGGTATACAGGATACTGGGCTAGATGGACATTTGGTCTGACCCAGTATGGCCTTTCTTATGTTCTTAGATGTTAATACCATTATACGAGGCACTGGTGAGACCTCATCTGAAATACTGTGTGCAGTTCTGGTCTCCCATGTTTAAGAAGGATGAATTCAAACTGGAACAGGTACAGAAAAGGGCTACTAGGATGATCCGAGGAATGGAAAACCTGTCTTATGAAAGGAGCCTCAGAGAGCTTGGCTTGTTTAGCCTAGCCAAAAGAAGGCTGAGGGGAGATATGATTGCTCTCTATAAATACATCAGAGGGATAAATACCAGGGAGGGATAGGAATTATTTAAACCCAATACCAATGTGGACACAAGAACAAATGGATATAAACTGTCCATCAGGAAGTTTAGACTTGAAATTAGATGAAGGTTTCTAACCATCAGAGGAGTGAAGTTCTGGAACAGCCTTCCAAGGGAAGCAATGGGGCAAAAGATATATCTGGCTTCAAGATTAAGCTTGCTAAATTTATGGATTGGATGGGGATGGTTTGATGGGATAGCCTAATTTCGGCAATTAACTGATCTTTGACTATTAGCAGTAAATATGCCCAATGGCCTGTGGTGGGATGCTAGATGGGGTGGGATCTGAGTTACCACAGAGAATTATTTCCTGGGTGTCTGGCTGGTGAGTCTTGCCCGCATGCTCAGGGTTCAGCTGATTGCCAAATTTGGGGTTGAGAAGGAATTTTCCTCCAGGGCAGATTGGCAGAGGCCCTGGGGGTTTTTCACCTTCCTCTGAAGCATGGGGCACGGTTCACTTGCTGGAGAATTCTCTGCACCTTGAAGTCTTTAAACCATGATTTGCGGACTTCAGCAGCTCAGACATAGGTTATGGGTTTATTTCAGGAATGGGTGGGTGAGATTCTGTGGCCTGCGTTGTGCAGGAGGTCAGACTAGATGATCATAATGATCCTTAAAATCTATGGGACTTAAAGTCTTTCGGATCATTTAGTGCATATTCCTATTGGTCAGTTTAGTCTCAAGTGATTGGGACTTTCAGCACTTGCTTCCCCCCTCACCTCCCAAATATGACAGTAATCGAAGATGTTAAAATGCAAAGGATGCTATTTTACCCATAATTCACATGATTAGAGGTGCTAGGAAAAGATTATATTGTTTTAGGTTGAGTTTGGTTAGCATATATCAGATATGTTGTCTTTCATTAATTTTAGACACTGTTGAAAGCAACTCAGTGTTCTATAAACTGTTCCAATTATAAACTGTAGATAAATGTCTAATATGCTTCTAAATGGTTTACTGTCCCAGTATGGAATGTAGTTGCCCTTATCTAGTCCTTAGTTTTGTTTATATTTAAACTTAATCATATTATTCAATTATTTATGCTTATATTTTGTATTAATTTATAATGTTATTTATAAGCTTCATGCAGGTTCATGTGGTATGTAGTACCTTGGGGCATGGTTGATATTGTAATCCTGGAAATAAGTTACCATTGGCTAGATGATAGAGTGTTGATATTATTACTCACTTTGTTTTTGAGTCTTGTGTAAAAAACATTAAGACCACAAACACAATAACCGAGAATGTGGGCAGATTCTGATTTAAAAAGAAATCTAACTCATTCTTTAAAGAAAAAGTGAAGGTTGTTTCTTTTTTTAAAGCACTACTGTTTGTTTTAAATTCCAGCTGTGCAGGGTTCATTGTTAAGAAGTCACTTGCCTACTTGTAGTTGCAATGAAGTGTCATCAGAAAAATTTTAAGACTTCTTCAAAAGAGAGTTCAGTGGAAGAGGAAGGCAACTCCCCACTGACATAAAACTTGAGCTGACTCCTGCACCAGCCGCCCCATCACCAAACCTTATATCCTAGATAGGAGTGTGTTATATCTACTCTGTACTACACTGACTGTCATCTGGTTCCATGAGTGTACTAATGCACACCATGGCCAGGACTGGTGCTGAGTAGCATGCAGAATCAGGGAACTATAACGACCACCTCCCTGCCTGACACTCCTTTATTCCCCATGGAACACAGTGTAGATGCATGGGAAAATCTGCCTTGTAATACAGTGCTATAAATGTGCTAAATATCAATATTATGGTGACTGCAGGCACATGACAACCATGGGAAAAAACAGCTTCATGAAGTAGCATTTTTCTATCAACTCTCTCTGCCCTCCCAAAAAATAAATGACTCCCGACCAGTCTTCCTAAAAACAACAAAAAACTCTAGGCCTGACTTTCATCACCCCAATCACAAACCACTGTGCATTAATGTGACTTCTGAACAGTGCAATCCTTGACTTTATAAATAAAGAGAATAACCATATATCCTTGTTTCAGTATTTCTACTTTGCCTTGTTCTTCTCCAACTGTTTTATACCACTCTGGCAGCACAGAAATCAGAAAGCATCCGTAACCAGTTCCATGTGGACTTTGTTTTGGTAAAAGGAATCCACTGGATAGGATACATAAGATGTAGCTGTTTTTTCTGGACTCCAGTGGAGGGGATTCTTCTTGGAGACAGGGTACATGGTGATGCCCGGAAACCGAAGTGGTCCCCAGGGTAACAGGCATGTGGGCATAACTTATGTTATGAGCACACTGCAACTGGGGTGTAGTTCGTGCTCATATAGACATACCTGCACTAGCTGTAATCTAGCTAGTTTACTAAAAATAGCAGTGAGGATGTAGCAGCATGGGCTAGTGACACGAGCACAGCCTATATTGAAGCCCATGCCAATCCAACATCACTGCTATTTGTAGTTAGTTAACTAATTAGATTTCAGCTAGCACGGGTACATCCACATGAGCTGCAAATTACAATCCCTGATTGTAATGCAGATGTAGCCTTCGAGCAATGGTAAGGCACTGAAAATCAGTTCTGCCCCTAGTCAACCCCAGAATCAAGGAAAATGCAAAGATGATTTAGAGCCACCTTTGCTCCTGCGGCTCCTCAGCCTTGCCAAGTGTCTCTGAGCCACCATTCATGATCTAGCTTGATATTTTCATAATGATACTAATTATCCGTGCCATGCTGGGGCTGCTTTCACATAACAGCTACGTGATGATGAAGGGCCTCCTGTATTTCTGCTAGTAATGTTTTCATGAAAATACTTCACACCTTTTTATTGCTGTTGCTGATCAAGTAAGATTATATTTCTATGATCATTTCAAGCCCCCAAATTGATTTCTGATCATAAGCCTGCAGTGGTGAAGTGCATCAGCCAGCAGTTGCTGGGAAACCAGCACTGCTCATTCAAGTGGCAAGGCTGCATTTTGTAGAATGTAATACTTTCTGGAGTCTCAAGTTTGTGTGTTGCTAGAATTAGTGATAAAAGTCTAGCATAAACCACAGGTAACATCAACTCCATCTAATTATCTCACATATTGATTTTTCCGTTTGTTATTTGAAGCACTGAGCCTATGTATTAGCTAATAGCTATGCTAATGTGGAAGGAAAAAGAAAGAAAGATAGGATAATTTAGCAATAAACAAGTAGTGTTCATTGGGTCCTGAAGATGAGATTTCCATTAAAAACTGGTAAGTAGTAACAAACTTCTAATTTCCAGTGGCTTGTACTATGGAGAATTTGTAATAGAACTGTGAATAGAACTAATTTATAAGAGAGAATGAAAGATTTGGTTGACATGCATTAAGCATATGCATTTTTAAACACAGAGAAGCACCAATAAGAATTTTACACCTCTATATCTTCCACAGGTTGACCATCTTCTATTAAATTTCTCGTGAAAAACATCTTTTGAATTTAAAAAAAAATCACCCATAGTGTGCCACAGTATACATTTTCTAATGTACATATGGCCACGTTTTGCTGCATGAAGTGCAGTTAGCTCAAGATGCTGGATGTGATAGTTGTAGTTTTAGTGAATGACTTTCTCTTTTCACTTGACCCTGGAGAAGTCCAGGGAGAGATTAATAAATTAATGTGCATACCCTGGCAGCCTTTGTTCCTTAGGGAAACCCAACCAAAGATGAATCCTGCTCTCCTTTCCAGCCTCTTGCTCTTTGTGATCAGAGAATAAATCGAGATTCTAGACAGCCAAAGGTCTTGATTAAAGAAGAAATATATGGCACCACTGGATTTAGAAGAGTTTTTCATGATTTCACCAGGTGACTCTCATGAGAATGTGATAGTGCTATATTTTAGGAGATAAGGATAGTTATTTTGGTTACATAAATACTGTCCCTTTAAAATAGATAAAAAGCTGAACCTCCATTCACCCACTGAACCCCAGATTCCTTTCATTTCTCAAAGGAGAAATCATGTTCTATACACTGTACAGTGTTCACCCTTAAAAATTTCCCAGTTGCCTCACCAAGGTTACCTAGATATTCCCTAGGTTTTCATAACAGTAAGTATAAAGAATACCATGAATGCTGCTTTGTTATAAGGCAAAAGTGGTAAGTGTGTAAAAGTGACCAATGTGTATAGGAAAGTCAACAAGTCAACTCTAAACACTGAAGGGGAGCAAACAGAGTGCCAGTGGGGGCACATAGTCCTGGTAAGTGACTTCAGAGTGAGGAAATGCCAGATTACATTTACAACTGTAGTCTAGGGCTGGAAAATTAGGATTTTGTGTGACTTTTGATCGACCACAAGTCTCCCACTGGTAATAACTGAAGGTTTGCATGAGACATAATGAAGAGATATTGGGAGGCAAGCATATTTCAAAGTGGCACATGCACACAAGGTATATGGTATTCACCCATCACAGCTGCCCTTTTGGCACTAGCTGGTATACTAGGGAAAGGACCATTGCCTCAACCCCGTCCCTTCCAGGTAGGTTATACTTTGCTATTTTAAAGGCTTCCAGCTATGCAAGTAAATCCCTTTTTATGCTGAGAAAATGCAAGCATTGTGGCTGCCTTCCACATAGGTACAGTGGGTTCCTGTGGTGGAATAGGAATAACCTTTGGTATGGGGAATGAACCATAGGAATAGCCAAATCTGCCCTGAAAGCTACAGTGTAGAAGCTAGGACTGAGTCTGTGTTCCAGCTGTCTTTAGGTGCCAGAATGACCCTTTAAGACCATTAGCAGCCCAGAAGTGGTTAAGGCCACTCTAAATTCCTTACTGCCCCCAGTGTCTGGTGACCCAAAAGGGAACATAAAGTCACCTTTACTGTCTTCTCTCTCGTTATGCGCTGAATGCAACTGAGATGGGCCAGAGAATTTCATCTCTGGTATTCAACCAGATAAATGACTAAACAAAAATAACTGGTTAAAACCAATCAATATTTTTGTGTATCAGTATTTATTTTCATTGTTAAAGAGACACAAAATAAATTTATTTCTTGGATGGGAATTTACAGAATCAACCCTTATTTTTCCAAAAATGAGTATTATGTTAGTTTTTCTATAACAAACTGTTTCCCATGACTTTTCAAAAATAATAGTTATTGGTACAGTGAGTTAGTTTGCCAAACTGATTTTTTTTGTTAAAGACAGATTGTAAAAGGAGGTCACTAACTCAGCTATTTTTGAGTTATCATTAATTTAAACCCACTCCTCATTTATTAATGGGTTTTCTTTCTGTCTAGCACTAGTTTTTCCTCTGATATATTTATAAAAGCCCTTTGTATTCCCATTTGGATAGTATTACTTCATGATGCTTCTTTGCTGCCCTTATCTTTTCTCTGCAAGACTTGACTGAGTGTTTATTATTAATTGGTTGCCTCGCTCTTGTGCATTTACAATACAGGACTTTTTAAAAAGCTCTGATCTTTGAGGAGTTTTATGTGAAGTCACATGGGCCGTTTCTTGTTCCATGCATGTTTCGTTTGTAGGGGAATTGAAGTTTGTGGCATCTTTTCTCTTGTGTCTTGTAGGACTGTCCAGCCTTCTTGGGTGCTAGTAATTTTTAATTCTTGGACTTTACTTGCTGGATACTTTAATTAATCAAAATATAATTTCTGAACATAGTAATATCATGGTACTGCTATGTTCCATTAGCTCATTCCTTATTGTACTGTACTGAATCTCAAGCATCTCTAATTGTTTTCATGTTCTCCATCAATTACTCCTTATTAGTAAAAAGAAAATCCAAGATGGTTTCCCTTCTAGCTGGCATCCCTACTTTCTGGATCATAAAGTTTTCTTCTATCTAACTTATTAACCTATTTGGTGATATAAGTTTGGTTGAATTTGTTACTCAACAGGTATCGCAATCCCCATAAGTATTATGAGGTTTGGTCTAAAAAAATCATGATGATGCTCGCCTTTGTTTTTTTTTTCTTTTATTTCTTGTATCCTCACCTAAAGAATTTCACCATCTCATTTTTTGATTGTGGAACTGTAGCTCACTGGTAATGCAACTTTTATATATAGCTTCGCCCTTCCACCTTTTCATCCCATTTTGCCTTTCTGATAAATACAGAGACAAACTATTTTCACTTTCTTGTTTTGTATATGAGAATAATCCCCACACAGGTTCTAATTATGTCCTCATTTACCGACCTAACGTGTACATTACTTATGTACACACCGGCTATCTATAGGAATTTTAGTACACAAGTAATCTTTTTACTCCTCAATTCTAGTTTCACAATAACTCCATCTTCTGCCTGCTGGAGTTATTCTTCTCCCACTTAGAATAAGCATGACATCCAAGCATTAATGAAAGGTTCATATCCTACACTCTATACTGAGTATGTTTATTATGCAGCATTGAGACAGGGAGCGAACAGTAGAGACAAAAGACAATGACAAAAGATAGTTGTATGTTTTCTATTTGAAAATGAGTCTTTAACATCCTGACAAATGCCCTTGATGTAACATTCAAAGACCTGACTTTAGCTTTGTAATGTGCATGGAAAAAAATGTGATAGCAAGTGATATTTGAACATAAGAGGAGGGCAAAAGTTCATAAGCTGGACGGGAACCTATATCATTGAAACAGGGCTTTCAGTATTTTTGCTGTCCAGACTGTTTTTGCATTTCATCTTTTTCTCAGTAGTTCATACTTTGACTTGAGAGATGTCATCATCTATTAGTGTAGAGGGGAAAGGAATTTTTGGAACGTGTATTTTCTCTATGTTGAAGTCATTTGTGCCTGTGGCTCATATTATTTTCATACTTAGCTGCCTATGAAGTCTCAAACATTGTCAGTGTAGTAATTTATTTGCAAGCGTATGTGTGCCATGCTGCTGGTTTGTCTTTTTCTAAGATTTTCTGCCCGACAGTTGTGGTTTTGTTCTTTTTCTCTGTAGCTCTAGCCAGTTAGTAGCCCTTAGTTTTGGTTTTCTCTGATTTTCACTCAAGCTGACATTTATGTGAAATAAGAGAGCGCCAGGATGTTGGGGAATAAAGAAGGATGATTGGCTGCTGCCCTGGCAATGATTTATTAAAGCAGTTCTCTTTATCTCACTCTACTTAAGATTCTGGCAGCATTTACCATTTTAAATCCAGAGAGCCAGAGACTTATAACTCCCGAGGAATAGTTTGCTGCGTGATAAACTTTGACATTCAAGGTCAAAGCCTAAGAATTAATTCTTTTTAAAATCAGCCGTTTATAGGTTCAGACTAAATTCAGACTAAAACTCCCATAAATTAGTGAGTTTGGGAGCTGTTTTGCCCTCACATAGCTCACATTCTAAGTCATCTATGTTTTCTCAAACAAAATAGCATGTGTTCTGCAATATTAAGGGGAAAGGAATGGCACTGTTCGGGTTTCAGCCTGATTCATATTATGAGAAGGTATATTTTATTATTTAATATATGAGGCACATTGCCAGTGGCAAAAGAATTAAGTAAAGGATAGAAATACTGTTCCAGATATGTGGAATGCTCTGTATCTAGGAAAGGGTGTTCCCCCTCTACCTTCACTAATAGAGAATAGTATGTTTCTCTCAGTCTGTACAGTTATGACGCTAGATGTATTGTATTTCGTGCTAGAATTATACCTGGATTTAATTGCTATTGCCTGGACAAAAAAAAAAAAATACCCATCATCAGGCCGGATTAACCTTCTGTAGGCCTGGTGCCAAACATATTTTTGGATCCCTATGGGGGCAATGGGTCATGGTGCAGGGGGGCAGGGGATTGGTCCTTAGAGCGAGGGGCCAGCCAGAGCAATGCGGCATGGTGCAGCTGGGGTAGCTCCACCTCGCCAGCCCAGCCTAGTAGGAGGGCACTGTTTAGAAACTGGAAGCCACCAGACTACACTGAACCTGCACTGCTGACACACCTCCTCCCCTTGGGGACAGGCCCATGCACTGCACCATGCCACACTCTCATACAGCCCCCTCCCTCCCCATGCCCAGTGACACACTGCCCAGAGACCGTGCCACACACCCCTAGCCCAACGCCCCTGCCCAGAGACCCCCCTCATACCACCACTATAACTGCACAGTGCCCTGCACATCACCACCTACTGCCCAGTGCCCCACTGCTCACAGATGCCCCGCAGTGCTTAGTGTCTCCACCACCATAACTGCACACTGCCCCCACACAGACACCCCCACTGCCCAGCACTCCCCCATAGACCCCTCTATCCAAACACTCCAAAACACACAAACCTGCCCCAGTCCCCATTGTCCAGCACCCTCCGCCCCC
>ML677341.1:57019971-57151240 GCA_007922305.1 Dermatemys mawii
TGCAGTCAGCCAGGCTGGAGCAGGAAGGGGCCTCTCTGTGCTGGGCTCCCCCAAGACCCACTTGCCTGGCGGGACCTGGTCAGCCCTCCCTTGCTACTCCTTCCCACTGGCTGAGACCAGACCAGCCTCTATACTGGGCAGGTGGAGAGGGCCTGGCAGATGGAGAGTAGCAGAGACTGCTCAGAGCCATGCTGGGGTGTGGGGTAGACCCCTACGACGCAACCCCCAACAGCCTGCCTGGGCATACCTACCAACCCCTCCTGCATGGTGGAGCCCGGGTGCTGGCTGGTGAGTCCGTCTATAGGCAAGCGGGACCTGCCAGCTGGGAGCAACTCACACATGAGGGCCTGGGCCCTGGATTGCCCTGGGCAAGGGGCCAGACCCAGCCATGTGGATGGATTAGACGTCTCTGTAAGGGCCTGGAGCCATTGTAAAGCCTGTACTGCCCATCAGCCTCAGAATGAGAAAATGTGTCAAAAGCAAAAATCTAAAGTTCCAGAATGAGGACGTTATCACTTGTAGTTTTTGAATTGGTTCCATAACAATAAATAAATTGTTATTTCTTAGCACTATGGATGGTCTTAAAGAACTTTGGGATAAGGATTAGATTGCTGGTGTTAAGAACCTATACAACAGTTACTATCAACAAATGAAGTCCTTTTTCTTTTGCTCCATCCCCATCTCTCCCTCCATAGCCATTCCATGTCTAAGCCACAGTGCGAAAAATACCTTTCCATCATGCAGTAGAGTCAGGGCCTCATCTAAGAAGACTTCATACAGAGCAATGATCATCAGTGGTGCACTTCATGGGACTGTAGGCAGAGGTTTGTGAGTGGGTCACAGTAGGCAGGACATGACAGAAATAATCTGTTTGCTCCCTCATGCACGTGTGCACATACATGCAGGTGTGTGTATGTGTAGGTAGCTGGGGGAAATGGGATGTGACTAGGATTCCAATCTGTCCAAGTTTTCCCCAGATCATCCCTTTGGAGGTATATCTTGGGAAACCTGTAAGAGTGCTCAGAATCAGCTGTCCAATTTTATGGGCTATAGGATGTACTTTTGTTTGTTTGTTTAGTTCCTCAGAAATGGCAGCTCTTGTTGTGAAGCACTACTGCCACTCATAGATGTGGCTGTATGAGTGCACTAAGCATTGTTTGTCTCCATCTTTGTAGGTCCTGTTTATAACAGCTGTTATCTGTAGACTTTGAATGTCCTTCAGTAAGCTGATTGGAGGTAAATGCTAAGAGGATGCAAACTTAACAAATGGCATAGCTAAGTTTAAGAACATAGGAATCTAACAATGGCCATCCTGGGTTAGACCAAAGATCCATCCAGCCCAGTATCCTGTCTACTGACAGTAGCCAGTGCCAGGTGCCCCAAAGGAAGTGAACCTAACAGCTAATGATCAAGTGATCTCTCTCTCCTACCGTCCATCTCCATCTCCATCTCCATCTCTTTAAACCCTGTTATAGTCTTAGCCTTCACAACTTCCTCAGGCAAGGAGTCCCACAGGTTAAATCCTCAGGTTTATAGCATTTACATGATAAAGTATAGCAAACATCTTCAGAAAGTGCACCCATAAATAATGACACTACACATCCAAAAAATAAATACAATGAAAATGTTTTGATTTAAACTATTCATCTAAACCTGTTGTAGAGATGCAGTACATTCAAGAAACCGTTTTGCTTCTTACAGTCAACTGAACTAGATAATTACATATTTACTCTGACAGGGCTACTTAGAGCTGCTAATTATTTAACAAACACAAAATGTTTACTTGGCGACAGCATACTGTATATTTCAATTGGATGATTTTGTACATCATATTCTGGTCCTGCATTGGAAATTGATAAGATGTGCATGTGTAATTTGATTTTCCCTTTCCTGCAATAGCACAGAAGAAAATATACTACTCTATTGTCATACTTCTTGTCATAATAATATTTAGCAGTTACCCAGTACATATCACTTTTCATTTTTCAGTTAAATTTACAAACTTTAATTTATTCTCCCACTGTCCTTATGAGTTGGTTATTATCATTATTTTATAGATGAAAAAAACTGAGGAAGAAAGATTAAACTTGGCATCAGATCAGATTATCAGATCAACTAGTTTATGGATTTTTTGTCCCTCCACTTTGCTCTGCCAGTGCTGATAGCCTTCATTCCCAACTTGTCCACTTTTTGCCCAGAAACCTTTATACCTCTCTTTATGCAAGGGGCAAGTCTCTCCATCATATTCGTAAAGCTGCCTCCTTATCCTTTCATACATTTCTCCATAAACCTACTTCAGCCATGATTCCCACATATCACTCCTATCTGTCGTTGATTAGGCAAATGACATCTGTCTGTCTCTGACTTCTTCTGTGCTCAGATCTGTTCATTTTGTTACCTTATCCTCTCACCATTCCTTACCCAGCTTGTCTGTTTTCTCCTGAAGTTGCATCCTATCTATCCCATAGATTGTGAGCTCTCTGGGGACAGGACTCTCTGCTTTGTTACATGTCTGCAAAGTGCTGAGCATGATAGACCCTGAGCCCCTACGAGCTACCATGATTCAAACAATAATAATCCATAATAACAAATCCAATAATAATAATCATCAATATTAATCCAACACATCCTAGAGAATTAATTTTTGAGCTAGGGTTAGAGTGTTATCTAACCTACCTCTCAAGCCTCTGCTTTGAGTACTTGCCTGTACTTTTCTTTCAAAATATGGTATCATATTGTGCCGTCCATTTCTCAACAGAATTTCCCTGTGAAATCAATGAGCAATCCTGCTTAAAAATAAATGGCATGATATGGCTCATGAAAAGGATAATTGTAGGTATTTCTACTGAGAAATTGAGAGCATGAAAGTCAAGATTTGGGTTGGAAAGGATCTGGCCCTGTCTTTTTAGTAAGATTATGTTTTATTTGTCTGCATTGTGTCTTTCACATTATCCTTAAGATGTTCGTACTACATAGCAGACTAGTCTCACCTTGAATATTTCCAGTAATAGCAATTTCACAGCTTGTTATGGTGGTTTGTTCCATTGCCTTACTTTTTTCCAAATGCAGTAACCTAAAGTATCAAAACAAAACTAAGCATTGTGTGGAGAAATAGTGAAAGAGAGGAAATGGAAAGGAATACATACAAGACACCTACCAAGAAATGCAGTCAAAATCCACAGGAGGCAAAAAAGCAAAATAAACTAATGTAAGTGAGGGGAGTCAAAGGAAATGGAACAAAGGAGTCAAAAAACCAAAATATATGAATTCCTTCGGTAAAAGTAAAGTAATGGGGGAAAAATAAGTGCAATAGAACAAGAAAAAGTGAGTAGGTTTCCAAAATCTCCAGTATAGCTGAAATGTTAAAAATGAAGTTTTTATCTTATATTTTTAATCTTTTTCATTAAAGCAGTGTAAGGATTTCAAAGAATTTTTTAGAAAAGGATAGGTAATTATTGGGAAATAATTAGCAAGGTCATAAGCATCAGGTAAACAGAGAGTGAGGAAAAAAAGATCCTCTAACACTTTTATATATTGACAGATGAGGATAAAAACACTCAAACATTTAAAGAGAACTAACAGACAAAACCTCAGAATCTCTAAAATAATCTTCCATGAATTTTTGAAAGTCAGAAAGAAGTATCTCTTGAGAAGTTAAACAATGGTACCAGTCTTTTAGAATCATAGACACTGCAAATCAAGAAACTACTGGCTAATTATCTTGATCCTCAGTCAAATATTCAATCTTATATTAAGGAAGTGAATATGTGAAATTCACAAACAATCCAGGTGTATTGAAAATACATCATGCATGAAAACATAAGATGACTGCAGAAAGTCTTTGTTCTGCAGTCATCTTATACTTGCCTAGGATCCAAGCACAAAATTCTATAATAAAACTGTCAGTAGTTCCCCATCCCACCCCAGGATTTACACACATCATCTCTGCCATAAACCAGACAGAAAGAGCCAACAAAATATACTCTTGATACCAACAGGGATCTATTGCATGAAAGTACAGAAAGTTCCCCATATCCATTCAGTACCAGTCATTATTCAGTGACTTCTCACGGACATTCAAGAAAGAGCAAACCACTATCTAACTCTAAATACAAAATTTCCTTTGTGCAACCCAGAATAAGAATATTGCAAAGTGAAAATGGCAATATTTCAAAATATGTGTTGAATCATCATTTATTCTTTTTGGTACTCATTGTACTATTAATATATCATTAACTTAATTGGAAAATTCTCAGACTAATAGCTAAATATTCAATTCTATTTTAAGAGAAAAGCCATGAAGGGATGTGCTAGAACAATGTATCAGATTTCAATATTATATTTGCATTCTGACTTGATTGGAAAAGTTCACAGTAAGATAAAATGATTTCAAAAGTAATGTGTCCAAGTTAGGTATAATAATTGGCTCCCAATCAAAATAAGACCATTTATTAGTACATTATTGTCAGATTCAATTTTTCTGCAGTCACTTTCTCAAATATAATTGCTAAACATATGCAGCCACTTGTCCAACATCGTTCAACATCAATATGCTTTAGCACAATTGAGATTAGGTTATTCATTGTTGTGACAACAATGTCAATGAACTCATTTCGCATTTATGTGGCTATGAAAGCTATGAATGTTTATTTTTAAAGATCGAGCTAGTTGGTAAGGATGGCCTGTAAAGGACGGTATCTCATTGACTGGGACCAAATGACTGTTTGGCGAGGGCCACAGCCCTTGTATATGGTGGAGGTTTGTCACTGAGGAGGGTCTAGTCTAGGAAGAGAGGTTTGGATTTGGGGTTGTTGTCACTAGTGAGTGTGGGAGGGTTTGACAGTTCTGATAGAGGTCTTCTTCACTCAGCCTCTCCATATCATGTACTGGCTTTTCAGCTACTCACCTCTTATTACTCCAGCTGTCATGGTTATAGGGTTAGCTGCATCTCTAATCCTTCTGTTGTGCCTCTGGATGCACCCTCTAAAGTATCAGAGCTCATGGCTTTCCTGCTCCTGGGTGGAATCATGCTGTTCTTCCACTCTCTTAAACTGGGACCTGGGCTACAGTATCCTGTGGGCCAAACGTGTTTATTATTATATCAGTCAGGCTTCTTGAACCATGGTAATCTGAATCTTGTTTAATCTTAACAGTGGGAATAAAACATACTATAACATGAAAGAAAAAGATTTTTAAAACCATCTGTGCACACATTGATCTTACCTAGAACCTTGCCACCCTTTATTTCCTTTCCCAAACAACTGCCCCCTACCTAGAAAGAGAGGGGTCAGCCAGAAGTCTTGTGTCCCAGGCCGTGTCTATTCTATGAGTGCTATCATGGCATGGTTAAAATGCCATTGCTATAACTCTGTAATCATGACTACAATGATAGAAGGGGTTTTTCTATCACTGTAGGGACTCCACCTCCATAAGCAATGGTAGCAAGGTCAATGGAAGCAACTTAGCTGTGTCTACACTGGGGGTTAGGTTGACATAGCTAAATCCATACCCTTGGGGGTGGATTTGTCACACTCCTGAGTGCCACAGCTATCTAAGTTTTAAGTGTAGACCAGGTCTCAGTTTCCTGGGCTTTGGGCCCAGTCTATTGAGCTCAGCAGGGTGTCGAGAGAGAACTTTAAAACTAACAGCTCTTACATTGTCCCTTAAGTGTTGGTAGATGGGCAACTATCCCAAGCCATTGCACTCTTTCCTACTTATCTGCAGTCAGCCTCTTCTTGAATTAACCCTGTTCATACAATAACCCCACTGTCTTAGGGCTCCCTGCTTGGAACACACTCCTGTGGCAGGACAGGCACAGTTGTCTCTGTCTCCCTCCTATAGTCTCCCCAGAAATAGCCCAGAGCATCTTCTCAAATATAAATATGGCCCTGGTGGGATTCATTTATGTTCTGTGCACATAAATCATAGAAATTCCAACACCAGAGTCCAGAATTGCCCCAGCATAGTTCAAACCGTGCATGCAATATACAGCCCCCGTGTCCCTGGCCACAACCTAGTGAGGCAGCACAGCTCTCTTCAGTCTTTATAACAGGACAGCTACCTAAGCCCTTCCAACTGGAGTGTAGCTAGCTCTATCCTTCCCAGCGGGAACTCCAACAGCATCTCTACTGGGTCCATCCTTGCCCGGGGCGCATCTCTAACCCTCCCTGGCCCTCTTACTGTTATGCTAGTTCCACCTTTGCAGCCCTGGAGATGTCAGTATTTAAGCTCCTCCTCTGCTCTCCTGTCTTCAGTCCTCTACAGACCTTGGCTCCAGGCCAGCTCAGAGCCAGCAGGCAACTACCTCTGCTGATGCTCCTCCTGCCTTCAGCCCTATCCCTCTCCCTGGGAATTCCTTCCTGGTTTCGTCCCTCTGTGGCAGTGAGTGCAGATCTGTCTCCCGCGTCCTACCACCCTGCTGTGCTGAAGAGACTTCCATTTAAGTCCTTCCTTCAACTGGAGCATACCCAACAGGCCTGCTCAAGCAAGGGTTCTTGGGCCCAGAGTTCTTCCTGTACCCTAAACTCCCCAGTGTGGGTTTATACCCCATCACAGCCATGTATATATAAAGGGGTCTGGGTCAGGCATACTGCAAATGGAACCATTCCCCACCTGAAGTTATCTTTGGGGGATAAGAAGCAACCCGACTCTCATAGGCTCTGGCACTACTCAGAGGAACAGGTCTGTGGTTTCCCACCTGTAAGAAGGGGTGGGACACTAGTAATTCCAGGGCCTTCCTTTCCTCCTGATCTACCTAGCAAGGCTGCCTCAGCAGGGCCTTACCTACTGAGTTTCCAGAACATTCTGGGTTTGGGTTTATAGGTGCAACCTAATTACCCTTCCTCTTGAGAGACATCACAGCTTCTCATGAAACCATAAGATAGAGCCTGAATACTGGACCTTATGACAAGGGAGCTTCCAAATCACAGCACCTCCTCTCCAATCGCTGCTTAGTCAGATCCATCTGTAAGGTGGAGTGCTCCCACACTGTTATTGGATAGATTCCCAGTAAGTAACATACCCTTAACTGCGGTAATAGCTTTATCTTGAACTAAACTGTTAAAAGGCGGCTCACACATAAAACAGATTTATCTTTCTCATGAACAGCTTGAAAATGGGAGAAACCTTATTAGCAGATTTCAAAAACACTAAGCAGTTGAAAGGTTTTAAAGTATACTAAAGCAATCCTTATGCTACTTCCTACACCCGGATGAAAGGATGAAACTCTTTATATGTATATGTACAAAAAACGCACGTTAAACAAGAGCAGTCCCTTCTGTGGGGTGGTGAAATGTGGTTCTTCGGTTTGTTGGTTTCACCAGAGGTGTGTGATTAGGATAATGCCTGCCTACAGGGTTTGGAATCACTCACAGCTCCACGCAAATTATCAAGCAGTGTTCTGACCCCACTCCCTCCACATCCCAGTTTTTCTTTTTGTGGAAGCCCACCAATCATCCCCTACAATTTGAAATATCACTTGATGCTGTGCCCCAGTAGGTCTTGGTGAAGAAGACCCACCTCCCAAGCAGGAGAATGCACTGAGGAGAGTGGACACTCATCTCTCAGTAGTCAGGGATCAACTGAAAAGGAGAGAAAAATTAAAACCCGTCCTTCTCTGAGTTTCACACTCCCCTGTCTGCTGTGACCTGGGGCCACCATTGTTTGGGCTGTACACAGTTCACACTGGTCTTTGCCTCATGACTAGGCAGCACAAGCCTCTGCAGAACAGGCTGCAGTAACCCCACAGGACTCGCTACCTTCTGCTGGCGTAAGGGGTTCTGCGAACTCCCCAGCTTGGGACTAGTCATGTCTGCCTGCATGGCTGGTCTCAGGGCAATGTGGTGGGATGGTTTGCCACCTGCTTGCTGGGTTTGCCACTTGTTTGCGGGGAGTCTCTGCTAGGAATGCCTCTTCCCTGCCCCTGCCCTCCCCCCACCCCCGCAGTCCTGCCCTACCCCACCTCTTTCCCGCAACGTTGCTCCACTAGGGTTACCAACCCTCCAGGATTGTCCTGGAGTCTCCAGAAATTAAAGATTAGTTTTGGAATAAAGATTGTCATGTGATGAAACCTCTGGGAATACATCCAGTCATCACTGGCAATCCTATGCTCTGCCCCACCTCTTCCCCCCGAGGTCCTGCCTCCCCATCCACTCCTATTCCCCCATTCCTCTGTTGCTCGCTGATTTTCCTCTCTCCCCCTCCCCTCCCCCCCGCCTGGGTAAGGAGGGATTCACCTGCGAAGCCAGGGTTGGGAGCTGCAGCCACCCGACACAGATAAGAAGTGGCCCTGACTGAGTAGGGGCTGATGCAGGTGATGACCTAGCACTTCCCCGCTTCCCATGCCTGCAGTGATCGGACATTACTGACCGGTCACTGTCGGGTTCCCTTTTTGACCAGACTTCCTGGTCAAAACCTAAGCACCTGGCCACCCTAGTCCTGCTTGCTGTGTTTCCTGTGTCTTTATGCAGCTCTTCTTCGGTGTCTCCCCTTCTCCTGCTGGCTTATGGCCCCATTTCCCTCACCTTGCCTGGGGTTGCTCTCCCTGTCTCCCCTACCCCAGTACACACTGAGGCCAGAACCTGACCTGGGGCTATCTGACTGTCCCAGCTGGCCTGGTCAATCAGACTGACTCGGGAGTGCTGGCTACTTACCACTGGCCCTGGTGTGGAACTCTCTGATTGGATAGAAGCCATGTCAGTCCCAGGATCCTGAGTCCTCTGCAGCCCTTCCCCTTTCTCCTGGTATGGGGAGGGAGCCAATGAACAAGTTTTAGTAAAGGGCTAACAGACGCCTTCCATATGCAACACCTCTCCAGTCCACTGTCCTGTTCCCACCAAATTCCTTGTCAAGATCCACTTCCATGGTGATGCTACATGAAATTATTAGCTGACAGTAGCAAGGCAGCGGGTCAGTAGGGCTACTGGCACTTGTTGGTTTGTTTGCTGAGATCTGATTTAAAAGATGTGAAAGACTTGAAGCAATCTGGGTGGGGAGATCTTCTAGCAAGTCTAGATCATCATGTGGTGCTACCACAGTTACTCTTTTTGTCTTCCCTGCTTCAGTTCCCCCAATTGTTTTTCTTTTTCTTGTCACAACTAACCTTAAATTAGATGGTATTTTCTCTTGGTTTAAGGACGGTCTTTTCTTATAGGTTTGAATATAATACATAGCACAACTGAAGTCCCAGTCATGGTTGGAAGATAAACTTAACAATACATTATAAGCGAATTATTCAATTTATGAATCTCTGATATTTTGAAAAAGATAATCACTCATATCTATAGGTAAAGCTTTACAAGCTCCTGAAAGCTCCCTGAGATATTTCTCCTATGTTTGAGTATACATAATAAAAATTATGTCTTTGACTGCATCCCATTTTGAGGCACAAATAAGAAAATAACATCGGATTCTATCTATTCCCTGCCTACTTTGATTGCCACCAATATGTGGTTAACTATTATTCAGGGGTCACTTTATTTAGGACCCTGAATTATTTGGCAATGAAGGCACAGGTATTATATAGATGAATAAAAATGGCCACTTCAAAACACAGAGGCTTTGGGAAACAAGTGCTCCGTTATGTTAGGAAATATTAGCTGTAAAATACTTTACGCAGACAAAAATATGAAGTGTACAGACATTCACTAAAAATATCTGTGGGAAGATAGACCACCTATAAACTATGTCTTTCAGTGGTGATGAATGTTACAAACACATGAGGGATAGAATAAGCCAGTTACTGAAATTTTCACATTCACATACCACGAGAAAAAATATGGCATATTATAAGATGCTTTTCTTGTATACTCACAAATAAAAAGCAGGTGGCAATATTCTACTTGCATTTCAAGATATCTAGTCTACTGAGTCTCATTTATGACTATATTATGGTCCTCTCTTAGTCTGAATGAGATGGAAGTGTGCCATATCTTATTGAATGTAATTTAATCTATGTATTGGGGCCAAATCCTTGAGTCTGACCTATATTTTCTTCTATTCTGGCTTTATGCTATATTCCCCCTTGACAAAGGGGTACTCCCTGGCTTTGGTTGTCCAAAAGGGCCAGGATCTCATTTGTTTTCTTTTACTACATCTGCACAGATGATTTGGCATTACTAGTGAAGCAGATGGAAGCAGTTCTTAAATAATTTTGTTTTGTTGCCCTCCTAATGGGTGTGTCCTATCCCAGTTCCAACCATCAAACTACAACTGAAAATACTGATTCTATATCTGGTAAAGGGTAGGTGCCCTACACTCCCATTGATGTCAGTGGCATCACAGAAAAAGGGTCATGCACATCAGAGAGCCTTGGGACTTCTCTACACACAGCTTCTGTACCAATTTAACTATCTTGAACTATATATTTAGAAACCAATATAGTTAAATCAATGCACTGTCTGGTGTGGGCTGAGTTATACCGGTCTGAGGCACTTATAGCTGTATAGTCAATTTCAATGTATTTGATTTTAGTATAGTTAATCGTTACCAAATACCTGCCCTTAGAAAGGCAATTTAAGGGTTTTAGTGTGTTGGCTACCACTCAGCCTGCTTACACAGACTGTTCAGCTCATATTCTTAAGGTAAGGGGAATCGAATAACTAACCTGAAAAGAGGCTGGCAGCAGAGAAATCACTTCAGGTTTGGAACATGGAATATTCATCAGATGAGACTCACCTAAAATAATCAGGAGGCACATCATTACATTAGTCTTTCTCCAGGAAAAAAATGTCAAGTTTGACATACCGTACACTGCATTTATAACCTGACTTAAAAAATGATTATGTTTTAGATGGAGGAATCTTTTCAAGCAGCATTAAACAGAACATGTTAGCAGTTTCTCATTAAAATGCTTTCAGTATTTCTAAAGTTCATTGATTTCAGACACATAAAAGGCAAAAGTATGAAAAGATAGAGACTTACTACTTTGCAGCAAACCACCTCCTCCACTCCAAAGGTTAATGATAAAAAGAGGAAAAAATACACCTAAATAACATTCCATCTCCCATGTGGGAATGCTAGTTTCAAGAGATGGATAGATTAACACGTAGGACCTAGGTTCCTAATTGCCATTTTCTTCTGGGATGGGGTTTTCTCAGTATCTCCTGTTGAAGTTGACTTTTATAAAACACTTAAATATCATGGAAACAAAAACTAGACTCTGGGTCTCCCACCTCTCAGGTAAGTGCCCTAACCACTGGGCTATACAGTCATTCTCTCTATCCCAAAGAATATTTAAGTATCCTATACAAACTGTAACAGCTTCAACAGAAGATATTGAGAAAGCCCTTCTTGCCCCTATCACTAACCTGACAATGGTTAGTGTTATCACTTGGGAGAAGGTCCCTATTCCACATCAGGTAGTGTGGGGATTTGAACACTAGTTTTCCACATCCTGACTAGGTTCACTAATGGCTGGGATATTGGGGGCATTGCCACCACCTCCTCTGGTTTTCCCTTTAGAAAATAGTGACATGTCTTAGGCACATAACTCCAAGAGAGGGTTCACAGCTGTGCATCCCAATGGTGGGAAGTGCCTCTCCTCCATACCAGACTTAGGCCAGGTCTGCACTAAAAAATTAAGTAGACCCAGCTAAGTCACTCGGCGATGTGAAATATCACTATGTAGACAGTGCTAGGTTGACGGAAGAATTCTTCCATCAACCTAGCTTCCTCCTCTTGGGGAGGTGAATTAACTACACTGATAGGAGAACCCCCTCCTGTTTCTATAGTGAGTGTCTTCTGCAGTAAAGCACTGGAGGTATGGAATAATCTACCTATAAGGGAAAGTTTCTTCTTAACACCAGGTAATTTTGGCTGGTTTATGCCTTGAAGCATGATGGGTTTTATCCCTTAGATGTTTTTATCCAATGTAAGGTAAATGTTGGCATTCTTGTTATCCTTATAAACATCTAATACTTTAAAAAAAAAAGTACTAAACTCCCAGTTTCAATGGCATCTTGTGGCAGTTAATTAATTCCACCAATTAATTATGTATTATGTAAAGAAAATATGTTGTACCGATTTTAAATTTTGTGGCTCTTCAAATTTTATGGCAAATTTCAAATTTATTTTGTTAACTTCTCAGTTAAAGGGTGATTTATGTCCAGTTTCTGCACAGTGAGATTTTTTGCTTCTTTTGTAAACCTGTGAAAACAAGCAGTTTTTAATAGAAATGATTAAACATTTTTAGCTATTGAACTGTAAATAGTGCTGATCAACTGTAGAGGTTTGCTTTGACAGGGCTCTCATAGAAGCTGTAGATCACAGAAAAGCAATAAACAACAGAAAACAGTGTAAGGACAGAAATAGGCTCAAGACAGAAAATTAAAATCAGTAGAGCACTAAACAGAATCAAATGTCAGCAAAAGACGTCTGGACTAATTTTGCTATAAACCGCTTGTCTTGATTCTCGTTCAGGTTTGTTTTATATAAAAGATCACAGCAGAGGTAACTTTATTTTGGTAGTAGGAGAGCAGAGGAAATTCAGGGACATGTACAGTTTGTGGTTCAATCTGTGAGAGAGCCTTTAATGGCCTGTTTATTTTAAATGGGTGTGTGCTCAAAAATCCCACAAAATGTAAGCCATCCAGACAGTAATGACAGTTTTGAGTATGACCAGAGGCTTGAGCCACCAGTTTATCACGTTCAGCTTCTCCAAAGGCTTTAAACACAACTGTTATAATGGAAGAGTTATATGGAACAGCTAGTCTCATAGGCTTCTCATGATTCCTCACGTCAGACACAATGGATGTGTTGTGGTTACATCCAACAATCTGGGGAGAGAAAAAAATCCAAATACTTTAAATAGGAGAAAGCTTGAATGACTAAATAAGGAAACAGTGGTCTGATATTGCATGATATAATCAAGCCGGCATTTTTGTCATAAAAATAATGAAGTTCATAATTGTAATATGTTTATAGAAATACTCATGACTTTTGAGATTTTGTGATTTTCGCATCTGGGTAGGTGGATATAAGTAACTGAGACAATTTCTGAATCTGGTCAAGCAATGTAAAAATCTTTTTACAAATACTTCACTGAAAATGATTTTTGATTCAGGCAGTTTGGACCCTTTCACTATTTTGTTGTTCACAAATACTAGTTGGCTGAAGTTTTGTTCAGAATTATGTTTCTGAACAGCAAATTCAGGCCCCGCGCTAAAAGTTGTTTAATCCAGCAAATGAAAGAAAAGTTTAGGTCAGTCAGGAAGAAGAAGCTGATATTATGTAAGTGGGTGGCCACACACAAAGCTCAAACTATTGAGTTTTGAATAGCTCATAAACAACTCACTTCGGAACTGTTTGCAAATAATCTTTCCATCCCAGAGCTCAAATACTTTCATTCACTAACTGATTTCACCAATACATTTGTAAAACTTGTCTGTTTGTGAACAACTAACCATCAGGAAAAAAGGCTACAGTACTTGAATAAATTGTTTTGCAAAATGAATTGTTGAAGCTGCTCTACCAGAGTCAGTGAGAAAGTTGAGAGCTGCCAATTTAAAATCTGGGCTTTGCATAGAAGATGAGAGAGAGCAAGAACTCTTATTAGGACCAGTGATTTAGCATAAGGTGAAGGGAGGGCAACAATTCTGGGATATTTAGTTTGTAGTCACAGAGCTTATAAAGATTATTTAAGAATTGTCTGAACATTACGGCTGTTCCTGCTGGATGAAGCAGCATAGCAGCGCTCAGCAGTGTCTGCACTTTAGTGAGGCTGAACCGGTGTTCTCTATTCATTTCTGTCCTAGTGGGTAGATGTTTAAAAAATCACTATCACTACCACCTTATTAATATTCTAAGCAGAGGAGCCAAAGAGCATGTGGTATGAACTATCCTCACAGCCCTAGGAGTAATCCTGCCAGTTCATTTTTTAGGCACATTGATAATGCAGAGTAAAGGCTCATGAACATGTCAATCCTGCACCTTTTATGGGAATTGAGAACATCAGGGTGTAGGCATGAAAACTGGGCACTTTTTATGAGCCGTAATAGTCATTTCAGAGGAAAAGTAAATGTGTAAAGCACCCATGTGTATTGTAGAGAGAGCATTCCTTCTCTCATATAGTTATAATGGACTAATTCATTGTTGCAGACAGTATACTGCTGAATGAAGTACCCTTTAACTCAACCTTATATGTCTAGGATTCAGCCAATCAAGCAATTCATTTGCCTAACAGCCTAGCACTTCTTGCTGATGTCTACAGCTCTGGCCTTTGTAAGTAAAATCCATTCCATTCTCATACTGCACAGGAGTGTATGACTCTCTTTCTACTATAATCCATCACACATTTATGCTGTTTTGCTGTCTGGGCTTCTGATGGCTTGTGTGCATTCTAATGCTTTTAAACTCATACAGAATTAAAGAATAGTCTATTTATCCTTAGCTCTCTTACAGGGGATAAACCTAATTCTAGTCCCTCTGTTCTTCTCCCTCTCAGAAGAATCCCAGTCTTTATTCCCACTCATACTCTTCCTCCCCTTCTCATATGGGCAAACACCTTCATGCTTCTAATGTGTGAGGAGCCCTCCCCACCCCCGCACCATCAGACTCATCTCCCCTATCATTTGTTGCTGGTTTTATGCTTTTTTTTTCACTGCCCTTGTCATCAGTTCCCACTGAGACTCTTCTCCCTTCTTGGTTCCTAACTTGCGGGGAAGGAAGGGCTCAGGAGATGGTGGAATGGGGGCCTCTGGAATACAAAGTGACAGGAATGGCTGCTGACAGAAATCTGAGATGAGTCAAGGGTCTTGGCAGGTGCTTGTCCTAATTTAACTCCTTCTCAGCATTTTGAGGTGATCAAAATGTATCCAAGGCAAAAAGTTCTTTTAATTCTATGATATAGTGTTTAATATTGGAGAGACTGACACATTTATTGAACTTTGAATGGCTGCTAGGGTGGCCTAAGGAAGGAGAGAGTCTTCAGCCTCGTGACATAGTGTAGGTTAGCACTTCTGAGAAAAGCAAGTCTTGGCCTTCCCTTCTCAAGGGCACTGGCAGGTTGCCTAGGGTACCAGTTCCCAGACTAATGGGATTACAGCTGAAGCACAGCTTTCATTTGGGGGAAAAAAAAGAGTAAATTTCTATCCCTTGTGGTTGTGAAGAAAAATGTGTCTTGAACGCATCTACTTCAGCAACATCTACCTCAGGGATGGGAAAACTTTTTTGCCTGAGGGCCACATCAGTGTTAAGAAACTCTGTGGAGGGCCAGGTAGGGAAGGCTGTGCCTCCCCATACAGTCTGCCCCCCCCATCTGCCACCTCCCATTTCCTGCCCCCTGACTGCCCCCCTCAAAACCCCCAGCCATTCAATCCCCCGCTGCTCCTTTTCCCTTGACTACACCCTCCTGGGACCCCCACACCTAACCGCCATCCAGGACCCCATCCAATCCCCTGTCCCCTGACAGCCCTGACCCCTATCCACACCCCTGCCCCCAGACAGGCCCCCCAGGACTCCCATGCCTATCCAACCCCCCCCCGTTCCCCATTCTCTGAGCTCCCCCCAAACCTCTGCCCCCATTCAACCATACCCTTTTCCCTGTCTGCCCTGACCCCTAGCCACACCCCCACCCCCCAGACAGGCTCCCCAGGACTCCCAAGTCTATCCAACCTCCCCCCCGTTCCCCATTCTCTGAGCCCCCCCGCAAACCTCTGCCCCCATTCAACCATACCCTTTTTCCTGTCCCCTGTCCACTCTGACCCCTAGCCACACCCCCGCCCCTAACCACCACCACCCCGGGACTCCTATACCTATCCAATGCCCCCTGTTCCCCGTCCCCTGACTGCCCCCCCCATACCTCTGCCCCATCCAATCTCTCCCTGCCCCTCAGGACTCCCTGCCCCTTACTATGCTGCTTAGAGCAGCAGGAGCTTGCAGCCCTGCTGCCCGTACTGTCTGGCAGGAGCTGTGAACCAGAGGGCTGGCAGCGTGACGCGCTAAGGCTGAGGTGGAGGGGGAGAGCAGGGGAGGAGCCAGGGCTAGCTTCCTCGACCGGGAACTCAGGGGCCGTGCAGGACGGTCCTGCAGGCCAGATGTGGAATCTGCTGACAGCCTTAACAAATTTTACCTGAGGGAGGTGGACTGCCCCTTGTATCTCATTAGAGTATGAGACCCATTCTCAAGGGGTGGGGGGCTACCACCACCACTCCAGAGAAGAACTCTATAAGGTAGGTGGAGGAGAGTACAGTGGTCCTGTCCCATCCACCCAAACAGATACCCCAGGGTTGCTAGAGTACATACTAGGGTAGTCCCTTGATGTCATTCCTGTCTTTTTGGGAAAGGAGGTGATCCCTGATGCCACTCCTGACTGGGGGAGAAGAGAGCCTCATGGTGTTGCCTCTTTTGGACAAGAGGCTGAAGCTGCTACTGTCACACCAGATGGGAGGCAGGGCCACTTGGGGCACCATGTCATAGTGTGCCTGGGGCCTGGATTGCCACAATTCAGCTCTGCTCAAAAATAGTCTCATTCTGCCTCCCTACACTCAAAACCTTTCCTTCCACTTCACACATCTCCCACCCCCTACTCAGATTCCTGGCATGCTAGGTAGATTTTTAGATTTTAAACAGTAAGTAGATCCCAAGGCCTTAGGCTCAATAATACATTTCTGCAGCTATCTATATACTGTATCAGCTACATATTGGGATGTTACGATTACATATTATTTTATTTTCTGATGAACATGCCTAGAGATAAAAGATAGCAAAATGGGTCCCATATTAAAACCCTGTAACATACACTATGCCGATAAACTGTGTCAGGAATGTCTTGAATGCCATTTTTCTTTTTTGCTCAGTCTTGCAAAAATAGTAATTTGGGTCCTTTCATCCATTTGAAAGAGAATTTGTGGTGAGATACATTAATGCTGCCACCTTTTGAGTGGAAAATGGTATTATTAACGCATATCTCCGCTGCACTTAAGGGAGGAATGGCCATATGAAATGTTCTGTTGTCCAGAAGATGGACAATGACTTTCTGAAAGGTTTATGTCCTGAGTTTTAAAACAAATACAGTTATTAAAAAACTGCTTCACAGCACAAATTGCAGCAATACCTGCAAGAAAGACAGCACGTTATCTTCAGGGACAAAGGTTCACTGTTCAGGAAACCACTCTAACTCATGCTTAACTATAAGCATCTGCAGATGTCCTAGGTGGTCATATGCATAAGTGCTTCCCTGACTTGGGCTGTAGTAGAAAAGTTGGAGGTTCTATAAAATATTGGAATATTTTGTTAGTTATTTAAAAGCATTGATTATGCATATACAACAACAAAAGTATCTGTGAGGACAAGGCTACAATGAGATCTCAGTCCTGATTGGAGCCTCTGGGTACTGCAAAGTACAATTCGTATATAATAGTCATTAATAGCCATTTGAATTAGGGGAGATGTAAGCCGTGAACATGACTGAGGGATATTTAGAAATGCTGCAAAAACCTAACATAAAATCAAAAAGGAAAGCTACCATTAAATTTAATAAGCAGAAATTCCCTAAAAATAAAATAAAATAAGCAGATGTGAGAGTGACCTTTTGGGAGGTGAAAGCAATATTAAATAAATGTTCAGAGCAATACTGATAAATGCTAGGCAAATGAGGTCTGAAGAACAAGAATTGGAAACCGTTTGAAGTATATGTTTACTAAACTCAATAAATAAATCTCCAGGCATAAAAAGAGGCTAGAAGAGGTTAAGGAAAAAAAAAACCCCAAAGGAATTAACCTCCCCCCAAACCTCACAATTGAATATGAATATGACATGAACTGATTTATTAAAAAGAAACTAGCAATGTAGAAAAGGCTGCACTAGTTAAAAAAAAATCAAGTCAGCGTGGGCAACATCAGAATAATTGGTATTTCAGCTGGAAAGGAATTGCCCAACCCAAATGAATGTACTGAGAATTTTTTGACTAATTTACTTAAACTGAAAACAAAGTGATCCACTAAATATTGAGAAAAGATTTTTATTTTATTTTTTTTGTCTAGAATGCAAAATGGGAGATAAGCATGGGTTGTGTTTGGGAATTGGTCCTTTTCTTCTCTGAAAGTATTAATAAATTCTAAAGGAATATTAGCCTCCAGGGTTTGGTCCTTGAAAGCAGGAATGACTTCATCATTTCTTCCTGGGCCCCATAAACTGAGGCATGAAAATGAGTAATGAGTGGAATGCAAGAGTTTCACGAAGAAGGCCTAAAAATGGCCTAGTATTCTTTCTAGCAAAGCTGTTAATCTAATACTGGAACACTAAACTAGTTCTTCATGAACTTGAGAAAATATGAAAAATATGACACCTTAACCCACTCAGACAGAAAATAAAATAGTGTTGTGTCCTGTTAAATTTACCACTCTTTTCCTGACAAACCATTATCAGTATCATGAAGGTGAAAAGAATAGTGTGACTAATGGTGGGTCACATGGTACTAATGTATTAAAATTCATTTATGGGGCAGGAACCTCACTGAGTATCAGACGGTGATGTTTCTAATTATTCCTTTTGGCAGCATTTCCCCACTGCCCCTCACTTCCTACTGGTAGGATAGCAGATTCAGTCCCCTGAATCCATGGATGTCCTGAGATCCATATGGGGAACCTGCCACAGAGCAAGGGTATGTGCAATGGAAGCCCACTGTTTCCACATTACTTCCCAAGATTAAACCACTCCTAGGACTTCCAAGTTGTCATTTTGTGGTTACCTCCAAACTCTGCGGTAGTTGTGCTGACTCAGAGAGGAATTTACTATGGGTTCCTCCAGTAGCAACTGCTTAGGGGATTTCTGACTGTCTTGAGAGGAGTATGCAATGGAGAGCTGGCTCCTCCCCTCCACACTCCCTACTGCGGTTCACCAGTCATGGAGCCTTTACGTTTGGAGCTTCCACAGTATCATGAGAGCCTGCTTCCCCCTCCTCAGGTTTAGCCCGACTCTAGCACACTTTGCTACTCTCTGCACTGCATTTTGTGGGGCAACAAGTTCCAACTCTTTCCCACAAACCAGGCCACAGCTTGTACACTTAGGACAGGGGTGGGCAAACTTTTTGGCCGGAGGGCTACATCGGGGTTGAAAACTTGTATGGAGGGCCAGGTCAGGGAAGGCTGTGCCTCCCCAAACAGCCTGGCCCCGCCCCCTATCCGACCCCCTCCCACTTCCTGCCCCCAACCCCCCCTTAGAATCCCATTCAACCCCTCTTGCCCCCTGATTGCCCCCTCCCGAGACCTCCCACCCTAACCACCACCCCCAGGATCCTACCCCCTATCTAAGCCCCTCTGCTCCTTGTCCCCTGACTGCCCACTCCAGAGACCCCACACACTAACTGCTCACAGGACCCTACACCCATCTAAACTCCCACTGCTCCCTGTTGCTTGATTGCCCCAACCCCTATCCACACTGCCGCCTCCTGAAACACACATACACACCCGGGACTCCCATACCCTATCCACCCCACTCTGCCCCCCGATCCACATCCCCTGACCGCCCCCCGCACAGAACCTCTGCCCCATCCAAACAGGCCCCTCCCCTCGACTGCCCCCGGGACTCCCTGCCCCTTAACCAACCTCCCCCCGCCACGTCCCCTTACCAAGCTGTCATTGCACATGCTGCACCGCTCTCCCAGAGGAGTGGACAGCCCTGTGCACTGCGCTGAGCTCCCAGAGAGCAGGGGAGGGTCTGGGAGCAGTCTCCCGCACCGGGAGCTCAGGTACACTGAACTCCGGGAGAGCCGGGGAGGGCTGGGAGCAGCCTCCTTTGCTGGAGTTCAACCGCACTGAGCTCCAGAAGAGCAGGGAAGCCAGGGGCGGGCCAGGAGCAGCCTCCCCCACGGGAGCTCAGACGGTCCGGGCTGGATGGTCTTGCGGGCCAGATCTGGCCCGTGGGCCATAGTTTGCCCACCCCTGACTTAGGAACTACCTACACCAAAGATGAAACTACATTAAAATTGCAGTCTTAAGTACAGTTATTGCTGGGAGGGTCATAGCATGGATGACATGACCATCATGATTTACTACTTTTATTGCATTAGCATAGTAATATATGGTTTTAGTGATAATACAGTTTAATCAGTTATTAGAAAGAAAAATAAATCCCCATCCAGGCTTATCAACAAAATTGGGCTTGAAAACTGTTAGCAACAACTGTCCTTAAACAGTGTATGAATGTGGACGAAAGAACATGTATGCGGGGAAAGGTTACCAGCAGACTGAGATTTTGCCTTCAGGTCAATGCCTTTGTCTTGGTGACAGCTGATAAGTAATTATCCAGGGTAGGGTTCTTCTTTGAAGAATTAGTATTAGGACCTATAGGTTTATTTGTTTTCTTTATATATTTTCAAACAAGTTTGAGTAAAACATTTTAATTATTCCAATACCACACTTTGAACCAAATGGGAGACTGACAGTTTACAAAAGTGAATGTCAAGGTTGTGAATATCACAAACCAAAGATTTTTTGGTTTTAGTGTGATTTCTCTTTAAATGGGCCGTTTATGTTCACTTACATTGTGTGGTTCTATTTCCTGGTTTGTTTGCTGGGTGGGACCTGACGATGTCAGAAATTATTTTGATTTCTAATACAGCAACCAAGTAGCAAGGAAACAAGCAAGGTTGCTTTACATCTCTTTTGTATTTGCCCAAGAACTTTAGGAGTTGTCATTTATTTACATGAATTCAACTGGTGTTAATTAACTTGTCTGTATGTGTGTATGAAAAAATTTAAATGCATTCTTGGATCCAAACAATGTCTTCTAAAACATAACAAAGAGCAGCAGGGAACTAATTCCATCAAGAGCTTCATCCCCATGGTTTATGATGATATTGTCAACATTTCTTGATGGAATTCTTTCCTTGCATCTTACTTCAGCCCATACATCATTTTCTATGGGCCATTTGAAATGTAATTAAAAATGGATGCTGTTTGTCTGCTTCATACACCACCAAGAATCGCACATTCCCATGAGCAATATATCTTTTTCATTTGTCTAACACCTGCCTTAGTGGTTCATCATACATAGTTTTTTCTTTTTCTTTTTGCCTTATTCTTATTACATATCTAGAACTAGCTGATGACACACTAATATATCTATAATATTTTATTAACAGTTGTATACAGAGACAAGTAGAAGCAAAAAGGACTCTTGCTAAATCTCATTCATCTATCTCTTGAGGTGTTTCTATTCAGATTTCACAAAATATATACACTTAACAA
This sequence comes from Dermatemys mawii, assembly GCA_007922305.1. Lineage (NCBI taxonomy): Eukaryota > Metazoa > Chordata > Testudines > Dermatemydidae > Dermatemys > Dermatemys mawii. The sequence goes on from ML677341.1 coordinate 57,041,157, forward strand.
CTGAAAAATAATTAGATCTTTTATGGATCAAATTGGAAAACCAAATTCTTTTCTTTTGGTGCTAAGTACAGACTATTTATGAAAGCATCTATAAAACACTTGGAAGAAGAAAAAAGGTCTATGTTGACTCTGAAAAATGTACTATACACCTACTATTTGTGGACTAGAAATAATTTCTTCATTAGAGTGTAGTTTTCTAATTGGAGCTTCCTAAACAAAATTTTGATTTCCTTAAATATGAAATAAAATGACTCTCAAAGTGGTGCGAAACAAAAGCATCTCTGCATATTTATTGCTATTTTTTTCTTAGTTGTAAACAATTTTCCTGTGAAAATGCTGAATAAATCTATTTTGAAATATACATGACATTGTTTTCTATCGATGACCCTGAAGTAATACAGAATTTACACTTCAGTGGTTGCCTTGCAAAAGGACTGACAGGTAAGTAATGCATTGCACTTGCAGAACAAAAGGAGGTGAAGTACGACTCTAACTGGCTATGTTTTAATTTAGCTATGGGGGAGAATAGCTATAGCAAAATTTATAACCAGTAAATTTTTGGCTGGATTCTTGCTTTGATTCTCACAGTCTGTGGTTTGAACCAAAGTATTGATTTTATGTACTTTTTCCCATCTTTAATCTGACTGTTAAGGGTCATTGTCGCTGTTATATAAATAATAAGCTGCAGTGCCCAGAGCAGAAGATTTAACATTGATTAATAGATGATAGATTGAACTTTGAAGGAGAGAGTTTGGCAGTTGATACATTGGGACATGAGGAGGGGTGTTGCTTTGAGTAAAACAGTCCAATTATATTCTTATCTTTTCTCTTTAATGAGTTAGGAGATCATTTCTGCTCTCACAAGTCAGTTCAGGGATTAGCTAGAACATCTATATTCAAGGTTAAAGCCTGCCCTTACTCTCTTGATTTATGCTGGGAGTAGAGGCAGCAGAGGATCATCAAAGACTGGACTGCACTGCAGAGCTCACTTTATTGGTCCTCTCTAAGGGAGCACCATGCACCCCCAGTTAAAATACACTGTACACTGGTAGTCTAGAGACTGAGAGATGCATCATACTCCTTAACTGATAGACCAGGCCCCCATGGAACTGTTGAGGAAATTGGCATTGTGCCCTATTGCTGCCATTCTCTCCTACCTATGCTCCGGGGGTGGAGGGGAGCAGGGGGCAAAAAGAGTTCCTGCACCTTCTTCCAGCCCCAGCTCACACATTCAGCATAGGGCAGGCTTTGGCACAGTGTGGTCACATCAATAACATGGGGCTAGCTTGTGATATCTTTATACTGCATGTAGCAGCTTACTTCACAAGTAGTCATACTGACTTCAGAGTGGCATTATTCGTGGTGGTACTATCCAGGCAGTGAAGGGGGGCATTACAATTTTGCCCATAGTAAGGTCATCGCAATCTGCTAGCAGTAATTAGACACACATAAAAATATGCATCTAGATCATCAAGAATATGCCCAGTTGTAAGGTGTTTCCTACCAGCACTCTTCTGTTTAATTCCTGCAGTGGACCAAACACTAGCTGCATGGTTAGACACCATACTGTTTTCAAAACTAGAGGCTACAGAAAGGTTTCTTACACATGCTTCATTAAGATCCAAGTTGTAGCCTGACCTATGCAACCATTCAGAGACATAAGTGGGAATGAAATTCCATGCCTCCTTCCTGGCCTCCCACATCTCTGCAGTCACAAAGAGGAAAATTTTAGCTGTGTGCCCTTCCCCTCTCGCTCCCAGCCACGGGCTAGTAGCAAGTTACTACTCCAAAGGGAAGGAAATATGCCTTTCTGACATTCCCATTGTCATTTTTGCTGGTAACAATCCTGTAAGAGTCATACTTAGTGGACATGGGAGAATCCAGTCTTCACTTGCTTTCCCTGGTGTCTGTTAAACTTTCCAGAAATGGTGTGTAGTCTTTTAAGCATTTCTAAATCACTTGTCGCCATGGTGTTGGGACACCAACAGTAGCATCTATTGGATATTTTTATAGTTTGGGAGAGTGATCTCATAGCACCAGATGGCAGACTGAAGAGCAGTTGCCTACATAGCAAGACACCTTCATGAAAGAGAATGTTATGTTTAGCCTTGGCGGGATTTGAGTTGATAGATGTCAGTAAACGTCAGTTGCAGCTCACACACTGAAATCAACATTAAAAATGATCAAATTGGTAAGAGTCAGCTGGACTGCAGCTTCCCCTCCCCACCGGGAGGCCTGCTGGGATCTGGTATCATCAGCTCTGAAGCCCCACTGTCATGGACCTTTTCCCTCATGCCCATAATAGAAAAGTTATGTATGGCTCCTTGCTCTGTCACAGGGCAGGTGACACCAATCCCTTCAGGCCTAAGGTGTGGGGAAGTCTGTGGTTCTGACCGGGCAAAGCTGGGAACCCTGGGCAGGGCCACGAGGCAGTGAAGGTCCCTGCCAAGGGGGAGGCCATCCTGCTGCTGAATGGTTCCTACCTGGGGACAGAGCCATTCAGCAGTGGGGTGGCTTGTCGTCCTCCTTGCATTTAAGGCCCAGAGTCTCTGCTCTGCCATGACTGCAGACTTACCCATACCTTACACCTGCAGGATAGGGTGTCACCGGCCTGCAGCGATTCAGGGAGCCTTCTGCAGCCTGTTGTTCTGGACCCACTCTCTCACTAGACTCATAGACTTTAAGGTCAGAAGGGAACATTATGATCATCTAGTCTGAGCTCATCTACCATGCAAGCCACAGAATCTCACCCACCCACTCCTGCAGTAAACCTCTAACCTATGTCTGAGCTATTGAAGTCCTCAAATCATGGTATAAGGACTTCAAGGTGCAGAGAATCCTCCAGCAAGGGACCCGTGCCCCATACTGCAGAGGAAGGCGAAAAACCCCCAGGGCCTCTGCCAATCTGCCCTGGAGGAAAATTCCTTCACAACCCCAAATATGGTGATCAGCTAAACCCTGAGCATGTGGGCAAGACTCACCAGTCAGACACTCAGGAAAGAATTCTCTGTAGTAATTAGCTGGGAGTGTTGAGGGTCTCTGCTCTGCCCCACCAGGACCACAGCCTTCTGGCCCTCTGCAGCATACTGCAGGCTCCCTTGCATCTTGTGCCTCGTCTTTAGGGCTCCCTGCAATCCTGCGGTCAGTACTGCCCTAACCCTAATTCCTACCCAGCCCCTTAATTTTCAGCCACTATAAAAATAGTTAAAATATAAACAAATCTTAAATTAAAATCAGTTAATCATCAAAATGATACATGTTAAAAAATGAAATCTTCCAAACCAAGTTATGCTCAAATTTAAAACAGGCCTTACCAGTGAGTTGGTATATGTCTCTGTTAATTCTTGATGTGCCACGGTACTAGAGATCACAAACACGGAAGGCCAGATCCTGGCCCCTGCTTTGGCAGCACAAACCCGATGAAAATCTGGCCGACCTGGCCCCACTTGAGGATTCCTCCTATGCTATGGGATCCTAGGTGGCATAGGGCTTAATGCTAGTTCCCACCCGCATTTTGGATATGCTGTGCATAACTCAAATGTAGTGCTGGATGTAAGTGCTGTTATTGAGGTTAGAAGTCTTTGGTGAAAATCATACATAAAGCCAGAAGGGACCATCATGACCATCTGCTTTGACCCCCTTGCACATTGCAGACCACAGAACCTCACTCCCTCCTGTAATAGACCCCAAACCTCTGGCTGAGTCATGATTTAAAGACTTAAAGTTACAGAGATTCTATCATTTTCACTAGCTTAAATGTGCAAGTGACCTGTGCCTCATGCTGCACAGGAAGGGTAAAACTTCCCAGGGTCTCTGCCAATCTGACTTGGGGGAAATTCCTTCTTGAGCCCAAATATGGTGATCAGTTAGATCCTGAGAATTTCGGCAAGACCCACCAGCCAGACACATCAAAAGAATTCTATATAGTAACTCAGAGCCTTCCCCATCTAGTGTCCCATCACCAGCCCTTGGGGATATTTGTTGCTAGCAGTCACAGATCAGCTACATGCCATTGTAGGTAGTTTCATCATACCATCACCTCCATAAATTTATCAAGCTCAGTCTTGAAGCTAGTTAGGTTTTGTCCCCACTGGTCTTCTTGAGAGGCTGCTGCAGAACTTTACTCCTCTGATGGTTAGAAACCTTCGTCTAATTTCAAGCTAAACTTGTTGATGACTAATTTATATTCCTTTGTTCTTGTGTCCACATTGGCACTTAACTTAAATAATTCTTATCCTTCTCTGCTATTTCACCCTCTGATGTATTTATAGAGAGCAATCATATCTCCTCTCTGCCTTCTTTTGCTTAGGCTAAACAAGACAAGCTCTTTGAGTCTCTCATCATAAGGTAGGTTTTTCATTCCTCTGATCATCCTAGTAGCGTTTCTTTGCACCTCTTCCAGTTTGAATTAATCTTTCTTGAACATGGTATACCAGAATTGCACAAAGTATTCCAGATGAGATCTCACAGTGCCTTGTATAATGGTACTAACACATCCCTGTTTCTACTGGAAATACCTCACCTGATGCATGTACAACACAAAGGTTTTGATGGACAACATATTGTTTTTCCTTTAAAACTGAATATATCCCAAGAAAGACAACTTATAGGTCAGTTACAATGATCAAATAGAAGGGGACTGAATCTGCTGCCTTAAAAGTGGGAAGCGATGCTAAAAGGAATGTTTAGGAAGAAACATTGTCATCTGAAAATCAATGAGGTTCATGCCCCTTGTACAGATTTCAGTATAGTAGGATAGCACGTTATCCACCATTAGTAAAACTATTCTTTTCTTCAACATTACATTGACAATGATATGTCAGAAAGAGAATGACGAGTTGAATAGGACACAAAGCTCTTTTGCTTTCTCTAGCTGGGTTAGGGTATCACTTGTTGCTCACTTCCTGGAATTTCTTGAGTCAATGGAGAGCTAGTTTAATATCCTCATATTAGGGCTGGTCTTCACTAGTGCGGGGGATCGACTGTAGATACGCAATTTCAGCTACGTTAATAACGTAGCTGAAATCAGCATATCTACAGCTGACTTACCTGCCGTCCTCACGGCGGCGGCGGGCAGCAGCGCACTCCCCCATCGACTCCAGCTTGCGCCTTTTGGCGAGTTGGAGTTACGGAGTTGACGGGGGCGCCGCTGGCGATCAATTTATCGTGTCTTGACGAGACACGATAAATCGATCGCCATAAGATCGATCTCTCCCGGCTCTAGTGAAGACAATTAATGGCTTTGCCAGAAAGCATAAAAGCACTTTTTTATGCTTTCATCATGAAATCAAGATGGAACAAAGGAAAAATGAAACTTACAAGAAATGCATCAAACTTTGACAGAGCGAGGAGTTGGATTCACCAGAGTAACCTTCCAACAGACCCTATAGCACACTGACTGGACTGTAGTTGGCTTTAGGCCACTCTGGCTTACGGTGCTTTCAAAAATTAATGAAATATACCAGGGTGGAAACAGATTCCAAGCAATAGTCCAGTGATCAGTAGGCTAGCAAATTCAGGGCCATATATAATGCTCATATAAATAAAGACTGGGGAGTGGAAGGAACAGTTACTATATATACTGCTTCCTACAGTGTTGCCTGACAGGCCTGTAAAAGGGCATTATAGACGTTGATTATTTTTAGGAATGCATTGAGCTAACAAAACTTACCAGCACCACATCCACTCATCATACAGAATCTAAAATCAGTCTTTGCAAGACATGGGTTCCTGAAGTCCTCGTTACCAACACAAGTCCTTAAATTATGTTCTGTGTTAATACTTATTATTTATTGTCAAAAGCGTGTTAAACAATGTGCAGGACACAGAGGACATATTTTCTGGGCTGTAATTTTCTGCCATTACCTCCATCACGTACACAAAGAAACTGCACGTGTCTGCAGGTGTTAATTGCATAGTCAAGTATTGTCTTGCTTGTTTAGTCAAGTGTCGTCTGGTTTGTTTAATAGCCTTTGTGCCAGAGCTCTGGCAAAGAGAACTTTGTTCCCCTGCTATGCTGAGCAATGTCTGATCCTTTATCAAATATTTCAGTGAAAACGCTTTTCTGGGTGTGCGCTTAAAAATAGCTTTTTGTGACCATTAGTGCAAGTCATTCTCAATCTTTTGGAGGTTCATGGAAAACGAACAGAAGAGTAGCATCAGCACATCTGAATGTAAATTATTTTTAAATATGAGGCAGTACATGTAGGAAAAAATGTTTATAAATTCACCCAGTTCTGCAGTCTATTTGTACATGAACACTATTTTCTTCAAACACCTCACTATTAGCCTACAGTATTTCCAGAACAACTGGGAGCTAGTCAGATCAATGAGAACATTAAAAAGATTACTATCCCGACATCTGCCCACTATTCAAGCACTGGTGAGCCAAGCAAAAGAGTGATATTGAAAGGTAACTAATGGACATGTAACCAGTGTAGAGAGCAAGTTTTTCATTCATAGAATTCATGGAATGCCTTCTGTGTTCAGGTAGTTAGTGCTTTTTGTGGAGCATTTTGATTTATGAAGTCTTAATAGACCGCCTTCTGTGATAAGAGGTGACCATTCAGAAGTGATGGTCTCCACTGAAGTAGGAGGTTTGACTTCAAAACTGGCAGGATTTGTTAGGCAAGGAGTAAACAGAATTCTCTTTTTGCCATCTGAACTAATCTGTTAGACATATCTAACTTACCAAACAAGGCACAAAACTGAATTGTTCTGAAACAAAAGGAGAAACATTAGGGATATTAGTGCATGTAAGTGTCTTTACACAGCTTCAAGGAACATGGGGATAAGCTTTTGGATGGAGATCATAACCTAGTGAGTATAACTGAAACCTTGGAATAATTCTCAGAACAGGAAGGTAAGTATAGATAAACGTGCAGACACACAAAACCAAAACAACAACAAAACCCTTCAGCTATTTTAAAAGACCATTATTAAGGGTACAAAGTCAAGCACTGAAAATATAGGAAATGCCATGATTAAGGGTTTACTCTGCAACTTTACTTCTGCCCCTTTGTGCATATGCATTATGATAGTTATTATTTACATGATAATATATTTTTTTTCCATTCAGTGCACTGAATAAAGGGTACTATGACCTATTAAATATTTTGTTTTCTCCATGCACTAGGCCTTATTTACTATACACTATTCAAATCCTACTCTGAAAACTGAACTATTAGTTTCCTCTTTGGATTTTCTATAATGCTCATCACTATAGTATCTGAGTATGTCACAAAATTTTAATGAATTTATTTCTGCAACTGCCTTGTAAGATGAAAGGTGGTGTTATTCCCATTTTATAGATGAGAATAGAGGCACAGAGAGAGTAAGGTCAAAATCATCTGCTAATATTGAGTGCCAAATGTGAGACAGCCTCATTTGTCAGATTACTTAGCAATACATATCACATTTTATTTTTAAAGCCCCCTTGTGAGTGCTCTGTGTTTCTGCAGGTCAGACCGCAGGGTCTCAAGTGAGGCACCTAAAGAATGAGGAACACACAATTAATGTCTGAAAAGCTTGGTTTAAGTGGCTTAACTCACATCATATAGGAACTCTGTGTAGAGGCAGGGGTAGAATCCAGTTCCAAGGGGGCAGATTGGTATAATTTTTGGTGGTGCCCAGGACAGGTCCAAGTCCTGCTCCCGCCACACGTGCGTAAGGCTCTGGGAGGGAGTTTGGGTAAGGGAGAGGTGTAGGCTCTTCGAGGGAGTTTGGGTGCAGGAAGGGGTTTGGGGTGCAGGCTCTGGGAGGGAGTTTGGGTGCAGGAGGGGTGCAGGCTCTGGGCAGGGTGTGGGGTGGGGTGTGGGAGGGAGGGAGTAGTGTGGGCTCCAGGAGAGCATTTGGGTATGGGAGGGGTGTAGGCTCTGGAAGGGAGTTTGGGTGTGGGGTGTAGGCTCTGTCAGGGGTTTGGAGTGTGGGACGGGGGTAGCCTCTGAGAGGAAGTTTGGGTGCGGGCTCTGGGGCAGGAGTGCAGGAGAGCGTGAGGGGTGCAGCACTTACCTCAGCCAGCTCTTGACACCCCTCTGGCAGTGACTCCTAGGTGGGGGGGCCAGGGGCTGTCTGCGTGACACTGCCAGCAGGCACTGCCTCCACAGCTCCCATTGACTGCTGTTCCCAGCCAAAGGGAGCTGTGGAGTCAGTGCTTGGGGTGAGAGCAGCATGCAGAGACACACACCCCCTCTGGGAGACTGCAGGGGCATGCCGGCCATTTCTGGGAGCGGAGGGTGCCGAGTGAGGGTGGGTAGAAACCTGCCTAAGCCCCAGTGCGGTGCCAGTCGCCCGGGGGTTGCAGGCGGGGCTAGGAGACACTCTGGGGGAGGTGCGCAGGGGTGGCAGGCAGGGCCAGGGGAGAGACCTGGCCCCAAACATTGGTGGAAATGGGCCCCCGGGACCTGAAAATTCCTAGAGCAAAGGCACTACAGGCCCATATAACTCGCCGCCCCTGTCCAGTTCTTAAGGGCAGCATTCAAGTCCTGAAAGCATCCTTTTTTCTCCTACAGTCCCCTGCCTCTTTCACTGCCTGCCTTCCAATGTATGCAATAAATGAAGCAGAGATTCATAAAACAGTGTCCTTTACAATAAAATCCCAATTCATCACTACCTCTATTCCATCCAGTGCACTGAATGAGGCAGCGGTAGTTGTGAAAAAATGCACTTAAAGACTGTATCATAGTTATGATTATGTTATTAAAGACTGTATCACAATGCATGTGTGCAAGGGGGCCAAATTAAGATTACACAGGCACCCTTAATTCTGTCATTTGCTAATTTTTGAGTGCTTTACTTTGCAACTTTACTAATGTTCTTTTAACATCGTTATTTTGTGTGTGTAATTTTCTAGTTTTTTTCTAAAAAGAAAATGTGGAAAAAACAAGAAAAAAAAACATATTTGTAATCAGCAAGGTTGGAACCTTTAGTTCCTCTACACAGATTTCATCCACTTGAGGTAACAGAGTAACTGATAGCAGTAGTATTTTGTTATCTTCTATGTGGACCAGCAATAAAGAGGGATGAGACACATTGTGATATTGGGTTACACAGATATTTGCAGACAGCAGAAAAATGGTGGCAACTCAGAAATCTTGGGTTCCATTCCAGGCTCTAGAGAGGATTGTGCTCTAGGGGAAACACTCTTCTAAGCATTCCCCAGAAGCATGTCCCCTCTCCCAGTCCCTGTTCCAGTCCTGTCTCTTCCCCATTCCTGGCACTTCAGCCTTGTCTCATTCTCCTTATCTAGCCAATCACAGTCTGCTTGCCCAGTAAGTCTGAGTCTCACCCTCCAGACTCCCAGTCCCAGTCTCCTTGCACAGACATGCCAAGTATCTGTGACTGGCCCACAATTTCTTTTTGCAATTGGTCTCAATTCCCCCTGTCTGGCTCCTCATCAGAACTCTCTCTTTCCCTTTCCCTGTCCTCATGACACACACCTCCCCATCTGTTTCTAATCACTGCTGGCTTCAAGTCCCAATCTCTATTCTCAGGCTTCTTATCCAATGCCAATGTTCCCCCATCCCTTGCGGCTCCTGATCTAGTTTCTTTGCCCTGCCACTCCCAGTTCTGCTCCCGTACCCTGCTACTTTGTCAAATCTGCCTTGCCAGTTGTCCTTCCCCATGCTCAACTAGGTCTCAGTCCCAGTCTCTTTTATTCATCCAGCCTCCCACCCCCACCCCCATTTTAGCTGCCAGTTCCAGTTTACTCATCTGAACTGCAGTCCCAGTCTCCTTGCCCAGCCAGTCTCAGCCTCCCTACAGCTCCCCATCCCAGATTCCCTCTCCCACTCACTGCCAATCTTCAGTTTGAGTTTCGGCCATGTACTGCCCCATTGGATGCTTCATTCAAATCAGGCAGTTGCACAGAGAGTCTCTCTGCTCTCAGTTCATGTGCCCCGGATCTGAACCCAGCATGGCCCACAGTAGTCTAGAGCTGCATTCCAGGTAAAATCTTACTCGGCCCTAAGAAGCAGCGGCTTACCCTGATGGGCTATGTGCCAAGGGTTGGTAACCCCTGGCTTATCATTGGCTACATTTTCATGAGGACAGAAAAAGGCACATCCCTTATACAAAGGCCATCCCCTTGCCAAATGTCAAATTCCTGCTCCAAAGCATGGGAGTGGAAGAAATCTTCAAAAAGGTCACCACAGTTTTTTTAATATGGACAAAACACTATTTTTCCCAAGTCTCGTAAGAAATAGGTGAACAGTCTTGGCTAAAGTTTATATATATATAGTTAGGCAAAGTTACAAGCAACTGAAAACACGATCTTATATGGGAAGTATCAGGCAACTTTAGTTAGTAATGGATAGTGCTACCAACCATCTTTATAATTATGCAGGCGAACAGAAAAGGAAAAAATAAATCAAAGACTTATACAGTATGTCAGAAGCCTCTAAAATGCTCTGAGTTTGACAGTGAACAGTTTATCGAAGGATAAAAGGAATTAGGACCAGAAATTAAATTGTATATCTGCTGCCAATCACCAGGAATAGATGAGAGGTAGAAGGAAATATTCTTGGACCAGGTCTCAAGGCTGTATGACCCTGAGAATTTTCTACAGGGTAGTACACTCACAGTCTTTACTCAGACTTGTGCTTGCTAATAGCTACAGCTAAACATTTACCATCAATAAGAGTCCTAAATTACATACAGGACAACTCAATTATCCAGAAATGAGATAACCTAAGCCACACTAGATCTATTTCTTACTGACGGGGAAGTAACGTCTGAGACTCTGAAATAACAATGGTAGAATTATAGTAAGAGAAGTGATGCAGTTCCATGAACATTGGAAAAGTATTGTGGACAGTGTACTAAAATGTACTCAAGAGAACAATCTTCCAGTGCCAGGAAGGATGACTTACATGACCTAGTTTGTAGGGTTTTTCCATCTCTAATGTTTCTGAATCTGCTGTACAATGCAAAGCATTACATGTTTCAACATAATTAGCTTAATGAACTATCCTCAGCAGAATTTCAGATGGAAAGAAGGCTTAGGACACTTCTGTGTGTACTTCCAGCTCAATTTCCGTGAATAACCAGACTCTGAGAGATTCCAAAGGAAAGATGCTGAAACAACCCAATACCAATACCAACAAATAACTATGATGGTATGAGCATAGGCAGAAATTTTGTTTAAGAGCTCCTAGACATTTGGAAGAACTCTGACCACCTGAGATCAGAGAAATATTCCAGCCATATATAGTGAAAACTCTGAAAGGTCAGTAAAGTAGATGTCAAACATTTCTCTGAATATCTTCCAAGGCAGCCAGAAGTGTTGCAGAACCTATCAATGCACTGAGTGAGTCTTCATGACAAGTGTGAAATATCACTGAGAAGTCATAAGAGAGTGAAAATGTGATCTGAAAAATTAATTCCGCCAAGCCCTTCAGCTGTAGAATACAGAGACCGTCTCTAGATTTTGTGAACATGCTTCAATTACATAGTTTTAAAATGGAAATAAATTAGATTTAAACCTTCTTCCTGAAATGTTTATGGTGACATCTTCAACTAAGGATTAAAGGTGTAAAGAAAAGAGAAAAGTGGAATTAAAGATTGAAAAAATATTGTTGCGAGTTATCCAGCTCTGAGAAATGCTGTAAGATAGGTTTAATAAAACTGGGTGTGTTTTGTTCTTAGTATTTTAATATACTCAAACATGGTACCTGTGACAGTTGTGATACAGCATGGCCAGAGGGCAGCAGGAGAGTGTTAGAGCAAAGCCTTATTCCCTGTAAAAGGAAGCAAGTTTACTAGAAGTTGGTTGGAGCACCTGGAGCCAATTAAGGCACCTGAAGCCAATTAGAGTAACTGAAGCCAGGCACATGATAAAACCCCCCTGCTTTAATCAGTCAGTTGAAAGAAGTTGGAGCAGAGAGCAGTTTAAAGGAGTTGGCGCAGAGAGCAGTTTGGAGGAGTGTGAGCCATTTGGAGGAGTGGGAGCAGAGAGAAGTTTGGAGGAAAGCAGAAGAGAGTTTGAAGAAGTGTTGCAGTGAGCTAAGAAGACCCAGACCCTAGGTAAAGGAACACCTGACTTGTGCAGAGAGAGGGCAGGAGGCCCCACAAGCTGAAGGGTATGAGAGGGAAGTAGCCCAGGGAAAGGAATAGCTAGTTCAAGTAGTTTACTGCTATCCTCAGGGCCCCTGGGCTGGGACCTGGAGTAGAGGGAGGGCCCGTGTCCCTCCCTCTCTACTCCCCTACTCTAGGGTACTAGTGGGGCAGTGAATACTCTGTTCAGGGGCAAGAAATGGTGCCCTGAACCCCCCCCCCCCAAGAAGAGAAAGTGCAGGACCCATCATAATAATGCAGGCAAATTTGCCACACAGTATACAACACATCAGTATCACATCCTGCTTCTGACTGTATTTGCCAGGGCATATTGTCCTTGATAATATCGAAATATAATTAAAAGTCCTTCCAGTTATCCTTCCAGTACTGCAAACAGTATATGCCTATTTTACAAGCAGTGTTTGAATAATGGCTTTTATACGCTGTGAAGCTCCCTATCTATCACATTAGACGATGCTAAAAGGGTGAAAAGGCAGTAGGTATAAATGAGTAGTGCAAACAAATAGAAGTCCTAATAAGTCATGTGTAAAAATCTCTCTGGGCACCTGTCTAGCTGGACTGGGGCACCTAGCCATGGGGCACTGTTACCACCACAGGCTCGGCCTAGTCCAGGCCCAAGCATTTTAGTTCTTGCAGTGGGCCCTGCCTTTACAGGCCGTCTTGATTTGTTCACAGGTGGGGAACAGCAAAAGTTCAAATTCAGAAGAGAACAAACCCCTTTTGTGATCAACAAAAAGAGACAAGGTCAGTGACACCCTGTCACTTCAAGGGTGCCTGCATAGCAGCTTTACTGCAGTCCTTCTGGACAGGTAGCTAAAGGAGTCTGTCCCTGCTGGGCTTGCCCCAGGTTTCACAGACTCTTCACAGAGCTGGGGAAGTCTCTGGTCAAGTTCCTTCTGTTGCTTCAAGAGCCACAGCCTTCTGAGCACTTTCCGCTTACGAGTAGCAGCAGGAAGTCTCCTTTAGTACACAGAGCCTCCTTTCCCTCTTCCCTGTCACTGTGAGGTTTATTCAGCATGTTTTTAGAATCAATCAGATATGAAATGGCATTCTAAAAATCGCATTTACTGTCTATGACATGGCAGTGGTGCAGCTCTATTTATTTGTAGCCCTTACACAGAATACCAGAAAATGCAGTATTGTAGTCTGCTCTCACCCTTCTGAAATAAGTTTCTTTTGCCACTGAGGTCATGTACTAAATTGAGTCTCTATGGTTGCAGTATTCAAAGTAATGATCTCTGAGGTTGCTAGGATACTGACTAGTGCACTGAACTTTCTGACTGATCATGGCACACCTCATACCGATCTTCTCAACATCTAGATTATTTGTAGCTGCTACTGTCACATTCAAACCCTTCAGTGTAGTAATGAATATGTCGGTTTAACCCTCCCTAGATGCACATGTAAAACAAGGATTCTCAGATGTTTCCATTGTTTTTCCTGCTCTAATATTAGCAATAGTATAGGTCCCCTATGTCCAGCTTTATTTAACCTGTTATTAGGAGCTCCAGTTTTTAATATATTTGGATGCAAACTCTAGGACTTACATAATCTGCCTTGTACAACTCTCGGAGTCTACAGGCCCCTGACATAATAAGATCACTAGGGCGTATTTGATATGAATGAATTTCAGTATTAAACATTAAGCGATAAACTGAATTTTTCACACTCATTGGATTGGCTGGCTCCTATACTAAAGAGTAAACCTGCTGAGGGAATGATCCAGATGTGCATTAACAAGGGAACTGCAGGCCAAGATGGAAGCTTGTTGGCTGAACTCTACAGAGGGGCTGTCATATTGCCTGTCTGCTCAAACTAGTACTACTAATCTCTCATTTACAGAGACATACAAAATGTAACTTCATGTACTTCTCTTCGTAGCATGAAACTAGCAGCTGTATGACATAGATTATTTGGCATTTGGGTAGTAGCAGGCACTTTTGTCTGCTCTGTGGGAGTTTTGAGAGATACTCCGGTGGAGCAGAGGCCAAGAAATGCTACAAGGTTCCTTCACTCCATTGTGGGGAGTGGCTCCTCCTCCTCCCTGTCTGTGGGCGGCCAATCCACCCCACTACGTCTCCGGGGATCGTCTGATATGGGGAATCAGTGGGGCGACGGGAGACATGAGCTCGGGCCTGTGGTCAGGGCCAAACAATAAACACAGTTATGGAGCCCCAGTCCCTGGTCGGGGTGGGACAGCAAAGAGTCTCATGCTCTGGCCAGTACTCAGGCTGGGCAGCAGTCTAGGTTCTGGTTCAGAGCGGGGCAGGAAACAAGGTGTTTCAGCTCCAATCTGTACTCAGGTGGGGAGGCAAGCAGTTAATGAGCCCAGGCTCTGGTTCAGAGCAGGTCAGGAAACAAAGTCACTCAGCTACAACATGCTGACTCGCCCTCTGCCAGCGTTGCAGATGACGGGGGTCTACTACCCCTGAGCCACTTCCACACTCCCCTTCCATGGGTAGCTGCTGGTCTGGTGATGAACGGGGATTGGCGGGGGCCTCAATTGCCAGCAACAGCTCTGTTGGGGTTGGGTCAGATGTCTGTCTCCTGCAGGGTCAGGTCATCCAGAGGTCTGGTGGTCTGGACCAGTTATCTGCTTCCCCCAGGGTCAGTTCAGTCCAGGGTTCAGGCCATCTGCGGGCCTGCGGCCACCTCCTAGCACAAGTGTTCTGGAGACGCATCTCCTCCAGTGGCTGGCCCCTACTGAGCTTCCAGGTCCCTTTATACTTCCAGCCCCGTCCCTTGGCTCCCAGGGGTGGGGCTGGGGGGGTAGAGCTCTGCCCAGGAGGGGGTGAAGCCACCCTCTTCCTCTGTATCTGGAGAGGGTCTGTCCAGCTCACTACAGTTCCCCTCACTAAGTTGCCTCTGAATTCTTCTGTAAGGAAGTTGGAGATGGGGTTTCCTAACTCCCTGTGCTCCAGCCCCTCCATGTTAAAAATAGGGCTTGCATGAGAATATGTAGATGATCTTGCCTTAGAGCTGTCATTGCCCTTTTCTGTACCCGCTGCCCAGATCTGAAGCAGAAAGAACAACAGCAACAATAGTTTGTGTTTCTATTAAATGTATAACTTCTGTTCTCCAAGTAACCCAGCTCCAGTGAATGTTTGATCGAAGAATCTTGCTCTGATGATACAGCATCCACCAGACAAAGACTGAGACAAGAAAACAGGGCTCCTGGACATATTGGCTGCCTACTTGACAGTTGATTAGGCTGGAGAAGAGATATTTCCTTTATTTTTCTGTAGGCTGGAAATCCATAGGGTACTGCAAGCTGTTAATAATGCTTTGGCTACCAATACAGGTAGCTTTAATGGATTTCCCTGCCAGTGTACTGAATGTGATTGCGATGAAGCATGAAACAACCTCTTTTAATGACTTAGACTAGTGCTTGCCCGGAGCTGATATTACATTTTTAAAAGCCGTCTTCATCTTTCACTAATTGAACAGCTACCAGTACACATTTGAAAATGAATGAGTAATTAGAAATATCTGAAAACTAATGCGTATTGCACATTAGCAAATATTACTTATTTTTCATTGTGTAAACCTCTTGCAAAAAAGGTACTGTAGAGACTATTGTTTTGAGGACATTTCTTGTCCATTGGTTTTCAGTGAGTAAATGGATATCCTTCTTTTTCTACAGCTGGGATGACAGCAGCTCAGTTAGTAGTGGCCTCAGTGACACTCTTGATAACCTCAGCACGGATGACCTGAACACCACCTCATCTGTCAGCTCTTATTCCAATATTACTGCTTCTTCAAGAAAAAACGCTCACACTCAGGTAAGTAGCTTTTCATTGCTGCCTCTTACCCCTTCAAGTGCATAGTACACCAGCAGGGCTCGATTAATCCATAGGCTAATAAGGCTATAGCCTTAGGCCCTCCTATTTTTAGGCCCTACTGGTCAGGCAGGGGACGCAGCTAGGGCAGGGTGGGGTGAGGAGCGACCTTACTCATGCGGACTTGCTGGAGCGCTCCAGCCCAGCAGGAAAGGCAAAGCAGCCTGCGGTGGCTTGGAAGGAGCTCAGCTGGCAACCAGCAAGCTGTCTGCTGCTTCTGCTCCCTCCCGTTGGCGTCTCCCCACGCGGGAGGATCACACTTCCAGGTATCCTCTTAACACTGGTGACTGGACACTAAAAATCCAGTTACCACCGGAACCCATGCCAGCTGTGGGTGTAGTTTGATCAAGCTTTCTGCTCTTGGAGTCATAAAGCAGTACTAGTGCCACCTTAATAGCTTTCACATGATAAATAAGCACCCCGACTTTCACAACAAGCCAAAAATCAAACTAATCCCATTTCAAAACAAGGCCAAAACAAGCCAATCTCTAAGAACCCCAACACTCCATGTGATTAGATCCCCACGGAGTGCAGTCTGTGACTGTGGTGGGCCTGCTGTGCACCCCTGACTCTCCTCCGCACCCTTGTCCTGCTTCCCCTCTCCCCTTTGCCAGGAGCTGATTTAAAAAAAAAGAAGTTACAAGCCAACCAAGCCACAACCTAAAACTAACCAACAAGCAACTCACAAGTCAATTAAGTCAAAAACAAGCCCAATTTCTGTGTTTTTTTTCCCATAGGTTTGGCATGTCTGACTAGTACTCTCCTGCTTAGTACTCATTCACAGCCTGGCCCAGGCCCCTCTTCCAGCCAGCCCAAGACAGCCTCCAGGCTTGTTGTCCCCCAATACTGGCCTTGTTTGTGCAATTTTATATTTATTTTTTATCTTTATTTCTTTCAAATAAAAACATTTAAATATGCTGCTGTCCCAAGGTCTGGACACCATTAAAGAAATAGAAATCCCAAAGTATCAAAATATTATTCTCATAAACATAAATCAGCAGAATATAGGCAAAATCCCTTCTAGGACCACATCTCATTACCCCCCACATCTCCTCAAAGGCCCAGAAGAGTGTGCAGAAGGTTAACAACTGCACCCTCTTGCAGTGCAGAGGAAAATGAGTCCCACAGTCAAGGGGTCTTCACAAAGAATGCAATGCCACATGGCTCTGGTTTCTAGAGAGGGGCCTCAAGTTCCAGCTCCTCAGTTGATCAGGGCACCGGGAAAGAGTTGGTGTCTCAAGTAACTTGATCTCTGGGCTTTAAATGTCAACACTGACACTGAATTCCACCTGGACCCACTCATAAGTGGCCAGTGCAGCTCAGTGAGCTGTTTTGTTCTCTCAGCATGGTGTGCCACTTAATAAGTGAGCAGTCGTGTTCTGAGCTAACTTCAGTTTCATTGTGGTCTTTAGATGTAGCCCTATGTAGAGATGCATATGCTGCAGCTGGGAACATACTTCCCAGTACAAGTAGACAAATAAGTTAGCTCTGCTTGAGATAGTGCACTAAAAATAGAAGTGTAGACAGGGTAGCACAGGTGGCAGCTTGGGCTAGCTGCCCAAGTACATACCCAGGTGGTGAAGGGAGATTTGTAGTCAGCCTCCCCCACTGCTGGATCAGCTACACCTCTCTTTTTAGTGCGCTAGTTTGAGCAGAGTTAGGGTGTATCTGTCAACCCACACTGGGGAGCATGCTCCCAGCTGCAGTGTAGACACACCCTAAGCACTCATGAGAAGATGCAGCAAAGTCATATTGGGCATTGTTGCTACCTGAGCTACCAGTGGCAGGCTCAGAATAAGTCAGGCCTTTAAATTTCAGGCCTGTGGCACAAAACATGGTCAGACCCCCTCTCTCTCGGTGTGCCAGTGTAATCATCCTCAGTTCTTCCATTTGTTCCCTCCCAACCTACCAGGGTTATCTCCACCTTCACAACGCTGGGCTTCAGCCACTTAGGGTTTGTCTATATTACGCTGCAGTGGGCATTTCAGAGTGTGAATTGTAGAGTGCACCAAAGTGTTGTGAGCCAATTGCCATGTGTGGACACTGCCAGTGCAAATGAAAACATACCTAGTTCACATTAACATAGTCCTCTTTCACACAGGTTATGTTCATATAGCTATTATAGCAGCTCTGCTTCAGGTGGGGAATGTCCCTTGGCAACAAAGAGATGATGAGCTCCTTGTTGCAATCAATGTACATGACTGGTGTAGCATAAATGGGCTGCAGCAGAGGGAGGAAATCGGCCTATTTGGTTTTTTTAGTAAAAGAGGATTAACAGTCCCTCCATGGAGGGATGGCAAAAAAACTTTGAAGAAAAGGATTTTGTTTTGTATTTTTGCAGATGATGCAATTTGCTTTAAAAGTGTATCTCTACATGTTTTTAAAAGTTTGTCTCTGAGAAAAGCTCTTGAAATATTACAGTCTCAGTAACATCATCGTCAACAAAAACTCTCTCCTGAAGAACCCTGCAGCGTTTGTATGCATATTTGTTGGGTTCTTTTCCCATCTTCTTTGTACAAAATCAGTTTCCCTGCAAAAGCTTATACAAGACTATGTTAACATAGTCAAACCTTGCATATTTTATGCCTCAAACACCATACATTTCAATAGCAGCTAATTATTACTGTATGCTGTCACAGGGTACTCACTCATTGCAGGTGGCGTCTTCTCTTGGCTGTTCTGGGAATTGGCTCTTTTACAGTTTCTCAACCTGTTGTCCTTTCTCTCACTCTGTGGCCTCTCTGTCACTCCAGGAGCTACAGCTTCCTCTTCATGACTCAGCCCTCTGGCCAGGTCACTAGGTGGTTTCCCCTGCCAGGGTATAGAGTCTCGCTGCACCCATTGTCCAGGCAATACCACTCTGTCAGTGGTTGGTAGAGGAAAGCAAGCCAGCTCACTACTTCACATTCCAGCCCAGGGACCCTCCAACATGGCAGCCAATGTCTGCTCAGGGGCCAACTTTGCTGCTTTCTCCCTGGACTGCTTCCTATTCTGCTTCCCAGAGGTTTTCTGTTTCATTCTTCTCTTTTTCTGGTATGGCCGGTCCTCAGGGCGAGGCTCCCGGGATCGTACTCTTTCCCTTGCTCCCTACTTCCCTCTCTAATGCACAGAGATTGGCTGGAGACTTCCCCACTGCCACACCCTCTCTCTTTTCACTCTCTCTCTCTCTCTCTGTCTCTCTTTATGGTGAAACAGACTTTCCTGAATAGTCTGTAGCTGTCACCAACTATAATTCCTCAATACTTAGCAGATTATAGCCTCTCACTCTTCCCTGTGTCTTTCAAGTAATGTAACAGCATCTTTCAAATATTATTCCATTTCCTTCATGTTTTTACTATATCACATCCTGTATTTTTCCCCTTAAGATATTTAAATTCCTCAAAAGGTTTTTCCCTTTCTTTTTCAAAGCCCCTATATACTTATGGAAAGTGATGTATTTTTCCTCCACCCTACAGAGCACACATAGTCCATCTTTGTGACTTTTTGTTCAAAAAAGATTTTAAGACAAAATGGCCAGTTAGTATTCTAAGCCAGGGGTCTCCAAACTACGCCCCGGGGGCCGGATCTGGCCTGCGGCTTTGATTTGTCCGGCCCTCCAGCTGAGCAGGCACATGGAGAAGCTGCTACTGGTCCCCACCTCCCCACCACAAGCTGCTGCTGGCGGTCCCATGTGCAGAAGGGTGAGTGCCCCCGCAGCAGCGGCCGGAGAAGTAAAGGGGGAGAGGGGCGCAGCAGCGGCTGGAGGAGCAAAGGGGGGGGGGATTTTGCATATATTTGCATATATTGCATTCTTTCACAGTTGCTTCGGCCTGCAAAGCCCCTTCAAAAATCTAATATGGCCCTCCTCTCGTAAAGCTTGGAGACCCCTGCTCTAAGCAAAAGCACTTCATTAGTTCTATCCAGGCCTGGAAGTATGTCAGAATCCTCAAATCTAGAGCACAATTCAAAACATGATCTTAATCTTTTTTCATTAATCCATTTATTTATTTTTGCCATTCCTCTTTTAAATTTGTCTGTGCCAGGCTTTTGAATTCCTGTTTACTCAGGGGTATCTCTGCATGAATCCTTCCATTTCTTACAACATTTTTAGCTGCCATTTTATTCCCTGTTATCCCAAAAAGCACTGGGATCCAAGTTGATGCTACATGTATCCCCATCTCTACTAACTCTGTTAGAAATACAACTTCATTGATTGAATCACTTCTATGTACCAAGCCATTCTTTTTTATTACCATAAGGCCTGAGATTGAATGTGAAAAAATGACTGCCATTTCTGCTGGTTGTACATCCCAGATCCAATTTAGTGCTGGCATTACAACTGCATAGTCAGATTTTTTTTGATATTCTTTCTTAATTCCCAATATTTGTGTACAATATGCCATCCCTATTCTTCCTGGCTTTTCTTTTTTTTTGGGGGGGGGGGCATCTATCTATATATTTGACAAAACCAATTTCACTTTTCAATTGTAGACTGGTACACTTCATTTTTTAATACCTACTGTCTTTTTTTTACCTTTAAATTTATAAAATTAATCTGACTCTACATTTGGACATTTGACTTTCCATCCATAACTAATTTCCCCATAACTAAAAATATTGACTTGGTTCAACTTTTCTGTGTTTTTCAACTGCTGCATCACACTTTTAACTTGAATGGTATGTGGAATTCTAACTTTGTGCTACAGTTTGCCTATCAAATTCCCAACAGTCCTCATAAGTTTGTTTGGTACTTTCATCATTGCAGTTCCCAGTAACTTTGGCCCAGAAAGTTATGTCCAGTAGTTTCCTTTGTAGCGTAACTGGCATTTCACTAGAAGCTACCTGTAGTGCATACAAGTGTTGTAATAAACACTTGGTTAAGTTGTATACAAGTGTTGTAATAAACACAGCACACACAGTTCGTAGTGCCTGGGCTTGTATTAAATCTATTTTTTTTTAAGTTCTGATTGTGATGCTGACCCAAAAACTGGGACCCTGCTTCCAGCACCTTCTCCCGCAACCCCCAGCTCTGTGGGGTGCTGTGCCCTCCCCGCCAGAGTTACCTGCCTGGGGGAGGGGAGGTGGCAGGGCTCTGTCCTTCTGCACCTCCCACAGCATGTTTCAGGCTTACTTGGCCCCTGTCTCTGACAGTCAGGTCCAGGTGGGAAGCGGAGAGCGCGGGACAGAGTCACTTCTCATGCCAGCTGAGGGTGGCCAGTCTGGGTTGCTGCCTCTGTGCATCATGGCGGGTGTCTGTGAGAGAGCCCAGCTGGGGAGGCAGTGGCAGCAGGCTGCCCCTCTGCTCCCCGCCCAGCCCTGCTGCCAGGGTGAGGGGCCAAGTGAGCTAGAAGTGCCAGGGGCAAGGAGCAGCAGGAGAAGGCTAGAGCTCCCCTCCCCGGCCAACAAGCCGAGCGGAGCAAGCCATGCAAGGGCAGCTCAGCACAAAGAGAAATAGGGAGGAAGGGGGCATTTGGCCCCCCACACCTACCCCATGCATCACCTCTGCTTGCAGCCTCCTCGCTCTTACAATATTCCCTCTGCTTTTTCTTAATCCAGTCAGCTACTTTCACAGGGTTAGCATCACTTAATCTTATTTCTTTGGCTAGGATCTTAAAGTTACAACATTTTGGTTTATTTCCTTCCTCAGCTTTGCTTTTTTTGCTGATATCATCATCGTTTGCTGCTGCTTCTCCTCTTTTCCCCCTATTTTGTTTCCACTCTTCCTCAGTAATAGACTCTTCTTCAGTTTCCAGAGTCACATCATTTGGGGTCAAAAATGTCTCCATCTTCCACCAGCCTCACCCTTTCTGTTGCCACCTTCCTGGCTTTATATTAGCCCAGTCTGCACCTGTTCAGCTAAGCTTCATCTTCCAGTCAGGAGTTGCTTTTGCAGGTGTGGCCTGATTGGCCCTTTCTCAGCTTCCTTAACCCTTTCAGGGCTGGTGTGGGGTGAACACTCCATCACATTTGCCATCTAATTATTATGAATCATCTTTATTACAACAGTGTCCAAGGACGATACAAGAACAGAGCCCTATTGTGCAAGGCAGTGTACGGATACAGAGTAGTAGATGGTCCCTGTCTCAAAGTCTAAATATACAAGACAGACATGCGAGAAGGGGTAGAACCCACAAGCAGAGCAAACAGTGTGATGACACTAAACGTTGTGTTAGTCCCACCATTTGGTTGTTGGTGAGGGTGCAGGGGTTATTTAGGAGATGATTAGCTGAATGGAAAGACAAGGGAAAAGAGAGGGATAAACGGAACAGAATAGGAGAAGTGACTGAGGGGAAAAAGGTTTGAGGGGCAGGTGTGGAGTGAGACTGAGATGAAGATATTTTGAGGGAAGGGCAAGAAGGGGTTGGAGCTGCTTCCGTAGTTGCTGTGCTGGCTGCAGTCTCTACTGGCTCTTCCCCAAGTGTCCTTCCTCAAGATCATGTTGCTGGGAGAAGAGGAGTGCTGCTTGCCCACAGCATGTGTGTGTGTCTTCCTTTTACAGTTCTGGGCCAAGGGGTATTGGGGGAGGGATGCACTCACATGGGCCTCCTTTTAAACCTTCCCCTCAACCTACCTCACACTCTCCCCACCCACAATGATGCAGTACTTGATTCTGTAGCTGCTCTGCCAGCTAACTGAGCTATGGAGGCAAATTCTCTGCCTGTGTAACTCCGTTAACTTCAATGAGGTTATGCCAGCAGAGAATTCAGCCCATGAAATGCAACATAGACACTGACACAGGGAAATAAGAATACCCATTTAACATTTTGTCCCATTTTTCTATCTCACCATCTTCTGGGACCCGTACTTATTATTCAGACAGTATTCCCATTTTAATCAACGTAAGGTTTGCCAGAATAAAGACTTACAGATATGTCCATGAAAACTTTGGCAGCATATTGGCAATTCCCCTATTTAAGTTTCATATAAAACCTTCCCAAAGCAATGACTTGTTTGTGAAATCCCTAGGGAGTGGAGGGACAATAAGGTATTACAGCAAAAGACTGAAGTAAATTGGGTTTCATAATAACATTCATAATATAATCTGTGGCACAAAGAAATCAGTTTGCTTTATTCTCCTTCTCTTCCTTGGATTTAAGAAATGAGAAAATACTGAATCAAGCTGAGACTTACCATTTCCTGTGATGTAAATGTCTTGTAGCTGAAGACTGATTCAGAGAAACGGTCCGTAACAGACAGTGAAAACTGGGGCAGCACTGAAGAACTGAAGAAGCCAGAGGAGGACTTTGACAGCAACATAGACAGCAGTGGGAAATGGAAGGGCCTTCCCTCGGGGCTGTCTGAAGACTCAGAGAAGGGAGGTCAGAAAGCATCTCTGTCTGTTTCACAGACTGGATCCTGGAGGAGAGGCATGACTGCACAAGTCGGAACGACCTCTTCTAGACACAAAGCTGGGACAAGTGCTCTCAAGACACCTGGTAGGATTATAACTAAGAAGAAAAGAGTTTATAAGGGGTTAAAATAATTAACAGATGTTATAAGCATGTCACAGACAGTGGAAGGTGTTACAAATGATTATAAACCATTTACTCACCTATTCATTTCTGCAACAATTGATTAACTATTTATTAAAATCTCTATTAATCATTTATTAACCATTTATAGATGTACCCTTAATATAAAGTGTGACTGAATTTTGCTTCAGTATCATAGGAGTTACATAATTTATTTCTGGGGAATTGTAATGAATTGTTGTTCCCTGTTTTTCTTTCTGTTATCTTATATTCTGGGAAAGACTTACACCAATAGCTGTAGAGAGTGTAAAACAAAAACATCACAGATTACAACAGCATAGAGGAAAAGCGTTGACATTTTGGTGAGTTGATCCAAGGTGAACATTTTGAATCAAAGGGTATGTCTTCACTACCCGCCGGATCGGATCGGTGGGTAGTGATCGATCTTCTGGCGATCGATTTATCGCGTCTCATCATGACGTGATAAATCAATCGCCAGCAGCGCTCCTGTCGACTCCGGAACTCTAGCTCTCCGAGAGTCGGCAGGTAAGTCAGCAGGTAAGTCGGCTAAAGATGCACCAACTTCTGCTACGTTATTCACTTAGCTGAAGTTGTGTATCTTTGATTGACCTCTTCCCATAGTGTAGACCAGCCCAAAGTTTAAGGATCAAATGAGGCTCCAGCTATAAAGAGTGTAGCTTACTGCTAAGAAAAGAATTCTCTCCCTCCTTTTTAAAACTTGTGAAACTTTTTCTTCAAAACTAGATGACTCTGTAAAGGTTCAGAGCTATATCATCTCTCAAAAGGCCTCTTAAAAACAGTAACAGCCAGTGTCAGTATTTTGCCAATCTAATTTTGAAGCCAAAAATCATAAGAGGTTAGGAAGTAGAGTTGGAAAAGGCTTCTATTAGATTGTCTAGGCCATCCTTTTGCCAGTATTCTCTGCACAGTACATTTTTCTAGCACATGGCCCTGTCTAGTCAAAAATGTTTCTTTCAAGACCATTTAAAAGTTATTGGTAAAGATTTTATGAACCAGCAGAGGAGCCTTTGGCCCAAGTCTCTGGGAGCTGCCAGAATCTGGCCCCAGAGTGTAAATTTAGAGAGGCCTGAAGACTGCTTTTATCTACACCATCTACAGCACCCTTTCTTGGTCCATTCCAGCAGTTAGAGATCATCTGGACTCAGATATGCCCTGGCTACACCCGTGCACTAGTAACTAGGAGGACGGTGGCATAAGGACTGCTGCTCTGTCCCACCCAAGGATTTCCCTATGCTGCTGGACTCCTCTGTTCCATGGGAACAGCAAAGCAGTCACAGTGCAGCAGAAAATTGAAGTTTTTCTTTATTTTGAAAAAATCCATATACTCTGTGTGTGTATGTATTTATATATGCACATATGATATATACATGTGTGGGAGCGTACAATGCACTGTGTGTGTATATGTACAGGTGTACCTATTTCTACAGTAATGGAGTTGGATGAAATTAGAGAAATATAATAAACTTCTTCCTCTTCATGACAGTTTGACACTACAAGAGGAACCACTCCACGGAGCTACAAATTTGCTATAATAACTTGATATATTAATGAAATACTATGACCTTCTCAATATAATTGTCTTTAGAAGGTCTTGTGATCTTAGAGTAGGCACTCTATGAGAAATCAAAATTAAAGAATGCAGAGAAGTGACCATTTTGATTGTCACCGTAAAGGTGTTTGTTAAGATAAAATAGTGATTGTTTTAAATCATATTTGTAAACGTTTTTAACATTTCACAATAGCACTGTGTAGCAATGGAATCTAGAAAGTGCATGTGTGTGTACTAATGAGGACAGTTTCACACAAATAATAATCGTGAGGAGATACTAGGATATGACAGATAAAATTAAATTGTAATACTGATCTGATGCTAGATCAACAATCCTATGACTTACTATTGTCATTAGATTGTAAATAGTCATTGATAATTGTTTGCACTTTTACCATCACAATGAAATTAACTATAAGTGAATGAAAACATATGCAATGAAAGCAAAACTAAAGAATGAAGGTGAATTCATTTCTTCAAAGATAAGTAATGTATTTTTGAATTGTTAATTGTGATTAATATTTTATTTTTACATATTATTTCTTCGGTAGTATTAACCAAAAACCAGCTTTGTGTAAAAATCATAGTTTGAGCTTCAAGGTCTTCTTACAAATCACATGAGCTATGCCCACATCATGTATGTGTAGCTAGAAATCCTCAGTAGAATTTCAGTCTTTTAATACCTGATGCTTATCTTTAAAGTACTGCATCTGGTACTGACTACTGACAGAGATGAGATATCGAACCAGGATTAGATAGACTTAATATCTAATATTGAACTAGGACTTAATTGGTATGTTCTCTTATGGCAATATCTCTGCTTGTATATTGTTTATATCTCAAAATACAACCATGTAGTAATTATAACTTGATATTAACTTACTATAGCCATAAATGCAGAGGTCTATATAAAATGTACCCTTAATTAGGAAAAACAGATGATGCAAAGGCTTCAGAAAAAGTGAAAACTCCCCTCAAAGGCACCTCTATACAGCGCTCTCCATCAGACGCAGGAAAAAGCAGTGGTGATGAAGGAAAAAAGCCTCCCTCTGGCATTGGACGATCAACTGCTACTGGCTCCTTTGGATTCAAGAAGGCAGGGGTGGGATCTTCTGCTATAATCACCACAAGTGGGGCAACTATAACAAGTGGGTCGGCGACGCTGGGGAAGATGCCCAAATCCGCAGCCATTGGCGCTAAGTCAAATGCAGGGAGGAAAACTAGCTTAGATGGGTCACAGAATCAGGACGATGGAATTTTGCATGTTAACTCAAAGACCACGCTTCAGTACCGGAGTTTGCCACGCCCTTCAAAATCGAGCACCAGTGGTATTCCCGGCAGAGGTGGACACAGGTCCAGCACTAGCAGCATCGACTCTAATGTCAGCAGCAAGTCTGCAGGTGCTGCCACCACCAAACTGAGAGAGCCCACGAAGATTGGCTCAGGGCGCTCCAGTCCTGTCACCATCAATCAGACAGACAAGGAAAAAGAGAAAGTGGCGGTGTCTGATTCCGAGAGTGTTTCATTGTCCAGTTCCCCCAAATCCAGCCCCACCTCCGCCAGTGCCTGTGGGACACCGGGACTCAGGCAGCCAGGATCCAAATACCCAGACATTGCCTCCCCCACATTCCGAAGGTAAGGGATTTGCTATGAAATCCTGCATTTAAAATAAATAAAGTGTGAAAAAATATAAACTATTTATTAACAGAATTCTTAAGGAAAGAGGCTCTCACTGCAACTCTGAAATGAGTGTGTCTTGAATTTTGACCACTGTCCCACAGTAGCTACATGTAAATCATGAAGAGTATAACAACTTCTCATTGAATATTCAGATAAATCCTCAAATAGAAGAAAGTCCTCGCATTTGTGGAGATTCTGTCACTTTAATGGTGTTTGCAGCCTGTGGGAGAAAAAAAAAACTAATGAGCATTTGGCTCCATAGAAATACAGATTAATAAAGTATTTGCTTTTAAAATTGTCAGCAACCTCTAGCCGCAAGATTTTATTACCTTTGGCATTTCATTACGTCCCTCATCAGAAACATTAACAAAATGTGAATTCATTGGAAATGCTCTAGTCTAATGTTTGTGAAAGTGCACTAGATAAAAGGCTTCCGTTGTTTAAATAAAAGCCAATGCTGCCCTCCTGTGGTCCATTGCCAAAATGTCTCTATTTAGTGGCTGTAAAATGACTGACCTACTGTTGAAGTGACAAAGAGTCCTGTGGCACCTTGAAGACTAACTAAAGTATTAGAGCATAAGCTTTCGTGGGCTAATACCCACTTCGTCGGATGCATGCAGTGGAAGTATCCAGGGCAGGTATAAATAGGAAGGCAAGAACCAGGTGGGAGATAACAGGGTTAGTCCAATGAGGTTGAACCAGCTTGTTATCTCTAATCAGGGAGGGTGAGGTATTCCTCTAGCAGCTGAACTGGAGGTGTGAATAGTGAGAGAAGAGAAGCTGCTTTTGTAGTTAGCTAGCCACTCGTAATCTTTGTTCAATCCTTGATTGATTGTATCAAATTTGCAAATGAATTGCAGCTCTGCAGTCTCTCTTTGCAGTCTGGTCTTGAAGTTTTTTTGCTGCAAAATGCTGACTTTTAAATCTTTTATGGTGTGTCCAGCGAGGTTGAAGCGTTCTCCTACAGGTTTTTGTATATTGCCATTCCTGATATCTGATTTGTGTCCATTTATCCTTTTTCGTAGGGATTGTCCAGTTTGGCCGATGTACATAGCAAAGGGACATTGCTGGCACATAATAGCATATATTACTATTATGGCACACCGAGCCATAATAACTCTAACTCAGGAACCAATCCATGCAACAAACCTCGATGCCAGCTCTGCCCACACATCTACAGCAGCAACACCATCACAGGACCAAACCAGATCAGCCACACCATCACTGGTTCATTCACCTGCACATCTACCAGTGTAATATATGCTATTATGTGCCAGCAATGTCCCTCTGCTATGTACATCGGCCAAACTGGTCAGTCCCTACGAAAAAGGATAAATGGACACAAATCAGATATCAGGAATGGCAATATACAAAAACCTGTAGGAGAACACTTCAACCTCGCTGGACACACCATAAAAGATTTAAAGGTCAGCATTTTGCAGCAAAAAAACTTCAAGACCAGACTGCAAAGAGAGACTGCAGAGCTGCAATTCATTTGCAAATTTGATACAATCAGTCAAGGATTGAACAAAGATTACGAGTGGCTAGCTAACTACAAAAGCAGCTTCTCTTCTCTCACTATTCACACCTCCAGTTCAGCTGCTAGAGGAATACCTCACCCTCCCTGATTAGAGATAACAAGCTGGTTCAGCCTCATTGGACTAACCCTATTATCTCCCACCTGGTTCATGCCTACTTATTTATACCTGCCCCTGGATACATCCACTGCATGCATCCGACGAAGTGGGTATTAGCCCACGAAAGCTTATGCTCTAATACTTTAGTTAGTCTGTAAGGAGCCACAGGACTCTTTGTCACTTCTGCAATTCCAGACTAACACGGCTATTCCTCTGATTCTTGACCTACTGTTGATTATCATGGCTTTATTATAAAGAAAATAGCTTGCTATGCCATCTTTATTGATTATTTTATTTCTGTGACAAGTTTTGCGTTTATATTGAGAGTGTATTACGGTCTACAAACAAAGTACTTAAGATTTGTAGCAAGAGACTAAACCATCACTGACTATATTTCAACTTATTTTGGAGGGGGCAGGCTTTGCATTATTATAATAGAAACATAGACTGCTTAGTCTATAGTCCATAGACTGCTGGTAACAGCACATGAAATTTATGTGTGTCCTTTCTGCCCTTGGAAAAGGCCTGGCACATTTAGCTCTGTGTTTATTATCATATCTGACTAATTACTATTTAGCTATCCATACCACCCTCTGTGCAAAAGAGGATGGGGGAAAAGTGTGGGGGGGGGGATCTTAGACAAATATTTAGCTGTTTGACAAACTGTAAAAAGTGCCCTTTTACAAGTTGATCACTGCAATCATTTTAGCTGCTTATTGGAAGTAATGTTTTTAGTAGTCTAATGGTTTAAGTGTAGGTGTGTAGAAGTTAAACTAACTACTAGATTTGCATGAAAGTTTAATCTCTTTATGCAATTATAAAACCAAAGATTTGCTTGTTTTTCATCTCTCTGTAAAAATCTATACCTAAACAGAACACATCTGAAAAACAGTGAATGAGAGCTTTTGATAATGAAATAAACCGCGTGTTAGTGATGTAGTTAAGAGGATTTAATGTTGAGAGGTGATTAGTCAACAAGGAGTGCATTATTTTAGTAGCAGTAATTAAATGTGGAATTTGGTTCTCATGATGTTATGCCTTGTATGTTTAAGGTGGGTGTCAGTTTCTCTGAATAACAACTAAAACTTTGTTTTACTTTTAGGTTGTTTGGTGCCAAAGCTGGTGGCAAAGCTGCCTCTGCACCCAATACTGAAAGTGTGAAACCCACATCAGCAATGCCCAGCCCTAGTACTACATTAGCACGGCAAGGCAGCCTAGAATCTCCATCTTCGGGTACAGGCAGCATGGGCAGTGCAGGTGGGCAAAGTGGTAGCAGCAGCCCCCTCTTCAGTAAACCCTCAGAATTAAATACAGATGTTGTAAGCTTAAGTCACTCTTTGGCTTCCAGTCCAGCATCTGTTCACTCTTTCACGTCAGGTGGTCTCGTGTGGGCTGCAAACCTGAGCAGCTCCTCAGCTGGCAGTAAGGACACGCCAAGTTACCAATCAATGACTAGCCTGCACACGAGCTCTGAATCTATTGACCTCCCTCTCAGCCATCATAGCTCTCTCTCTGGATTGACAACGGGCACTCAGGAGGTTCAGAGCCTGCTCATGAGGACTGGAAGTGTCAGATCTACACTATCAGAAAGGTGAGCTCAACTGTAGACACAGTGAGAACAAAAACAGTGATAATGAAACAGAGACAACAAAAAGAGAATGCCTAAAAGGACACCACCAAAAAAAGAGAGAGTTAAAAGTAATCACAGGCACTGAGCCTGACACACCACTCTTGTCCACTTTTTGCAGTTTTACAAGCACATTTTGTTACTTTTAAAAATATTTTTCACTCTCTTGATGCTCTGTGAAAGAGCAGCACAAAATCAAAAACCAACAAAGGCCCCAATCTGGCAGCTTGTTTCTCATGGGAGATACTGTGTGCAGTGGGAGGTAAACTTGCAAGATCATGGCAAGATCAAAGTTTTGACAAGTTCTGCACAGAACATGCAGACCAGAACAAGAGAAATCCCTCCTCTCCATAATCTCTTCACTGTCTTGTCTACCCACAAATGTTGTACTTCTTCAACTGTGCAGGTATCAAGTACAACTCCTATAGCATAGATGCAGTTATACCAATATAAAGGTT
The DNA here is from genome assembly GCA_007922305.1 of Dermatemys mawii. Classification (NCBI taxonomy): domain Eukaryota; kingdom Metazoa; phylum Chordata; order Testudines; family Dermatemydidae; genus Dermatemys; species Dermatemys mawii. The sequence continues at coordinate 57,071,512 of ML677341.1, forward strand.
CTTATGCTGGTATAGCTTATATGTCTGTAAAGGGAGGGAAATAAGATGAACTCATAAAGATGTGGTTTTCCCATCCATGAGAGCTTTCGAGATTTGAAGAAAAAAATATTTCTTGACTTATAGAAAAAGTGCAAATCCCAGATGTTTTTTGAACAAATAATCCGAAAAAAAAAAGTGGACCAGGTCAATAAAAGTGTTTTGCTTCAATACTGTGAAATGTTTCCTTTCAATTTCAACCATTTTCAATTTTGTAAAACATTTTTAGTATAAATTTACTAAAAATTCAAGATGAAAAGTAGCTTTGAACTGAAAACCAAAACTGTTTGTTTAGAAAATGTAAAAAAAAAAAACATTTAGACAATTTCAAACTTTTTTTCCCCCAAAATTGGAAGATTTATCAAAGTCAATTCAATCTCTCAAACACTTCCACTTTTGATGAATGGGCATTTTCCAATTAAAAAAAAAGTTTTGTTGAGAAAATTCCCAACCGGAAATAATCTGTACTTTTATGCTGGTGTAACTGCATCCCCACTTGGGGTTGTACCAGTTTACATATATTGGTAAACAAATCATGCCAATAAGCGTCATAGTTATGCCAGTACACAATCAGTGTAGACCATCAGAAAGATAAAAATACATTGAAGCACGTGATTTTAAGTTGTCCATAGCCCCTCAATGTATATGTAGTAATTACATTATATTCGGGCTATCAATTAATTGCAGTTAATTCACCATTCACTCAAAAAACTAATGGTGATTACAAAAATTAATCGTGATTAATCACGGTTTTAATTGCACTGTTAAACAATAGAATACCAATTGAAATGTATTAAATATTTTGGCTCTTTCTACATTTTCAAATATATTGATTTCAATTACAATACAGAATACAAAGTGTACAATGCTCAATTGATAATTGTATTATGAATATTTGCATTGTAAAAACAATAAACAAAAGAAATAGTATTTTTCAGTTCACCTCATACAAGTAGTGTAGGACAGTGGTTCTCAAAGCCGGTCCGCCGCTTGTTCAGGGAAAGCCCCTTGCGGTCCGGGCCAGTTTGTTTACCTGCTGCATCCTCAGGTTCGGCCGATCATGGTTCCCACTGACCGGGGTTTGCCGCGCCACGCCAATGGGAGCTGCGGGAAGGGCAGCCAAAACATCCTTCGGCCCACGCCGCTTCCCACAAGCCCCATTCACCTGGTGTGGCAAACCACGGCCAGTGGGAACCACGATTGGCCAAACCTGTGGAAGCAGCAGGTAAACAAACCAGCCCGGACCGCCAGGGGCTTTCCCTGAAAAAGTGGCGGAGCGGCTTTGAGAACCACTGCTGTAGTGCACTCTCTTTATCCTGAAAGTGCAACTTACAAATGTAGATTTTTTTTTTTTTACATAACTGCATTCAAAAATGAAACAATGCAAAACTTTAGAGCCTACAAGTGCACTCAATCCTACTTCTTGTTCAGCCAATTGCTAAGACAAACAAGGTTGTTTACATTTATGGGAGATAATGCTACCCCCTTCTTATTTACAATGTTACCAGAAAGTGAGAACAGGCGTTCACATGGCACTTTTGTAGACAGCATTGCAAGGTATTTACGTGCCAATTATGCTAAACATTTGTATGCCCCTTAATGCTTTGGCCACCACTCCAGAGGACATGATTCCCATCATCAGCATGGATGCATGTCCTCTGAGATGGTGGTTGAAGCATGAAGGATGAACGGACATATGAATCTTTAGAACATACGGCACATAAATATGTTGCAACGCTGGCTACAACAATGCCATGCAAATACCTGTTCTCACTTTCAGGTGACATTGTAAACAAGAAGTGGGCAGCATTGTATCCAATGCTGTAAACAAGCTTGTTTTTCTTAATGATTTGCTGAACAAGAAGTAAGATTGAGTGGACTTGTAGGCTTTAAAGTTTGACATTTTTTTTTGAACACAGTTATTTTTTATGCATTTTAATTGTAAGTTCAACTTTCATAAAAAAGAGATTGCACTACAGTACTTGTATTAAGTGAATTGAAAAATACTATTTCTTTTATTTTTACAGTGAAAATATTTATAATAAAAAATAAATATAAAGTGAGCACTGTGTCCTTTGCAGTCTTGTTGAAATTGAAATCAATTTATTTGAAAATGTGGAAAACATCTGAAAATATTTCAATAAATGGTATTCTATTACTGTTTAAAAGCCTGATTAATCACGATTTTTAATCACTTGACAGCCCTATGTTATATTTTACTAACTGAAAGGACAATATTGTACGTAATATTAAATATGATTTTTTTTAGGTTTATAGGGTAATTTAATGTGTTCCTCCAGTAACTCCTACTATTACATTTCAGAATGAGAATGTCATAAGAAGATATGGAAGAGTACATGCTAAATCTTATAGTTTAGTAAAAGATGTTTAATATCACATTGAAAATGTTAATAATGGCTTGGCATAAGCTCCTGAGCAGCTCCCACTTCTTCTACTTCATGTATTTGTCCAGTGACTTAATTTCAGTGATTCCAAATACTTTGGCTTTTGGCGATATTTTAAAATTTCATATCTTTCCACATGGGGATATTTTGACTGAGTCCTGAAAGAGCCATATATCATGTTGATCTGGCCTCAGAATGAATCAACGCACACATTTCTGGAGAAAGTTGTCACTTCTTGATTTATAGCCCCAATAGGATCTTTGTAGTCTGATTTTTTTCCCCAAAAGGTCTGTTAAAAAAAAGGTGTTGTTTTTATACAGTTGAGCCACCTTATGCTTTTTTCCAACAAAAAATGTTGTTTTACAACATTAAGAGACAGAAAAAGGTCCCCTTCTCTTCAGCATGTAAGCCACAGTTATAGGGGCGCTGGTTGCTTTCCAGACCCATACTTTACTAGTCTGGAAAGCCATGCGAGAGTAGCTGTAACAAAATTTATTCTTTCTTTTGTGGGAGCAGTTGCACGAGAGTGAAAGAGCTTATAATAAGCTGCATCGCTGGCTGCAGGTATAGGGGTATCAGCATAGCTATACTAGCAAATTCTTTTAAGTGTAGTCAAGGCTTGAGGTGAGAATTTATAACACTATAGACACATTTATTCTGGAATAAGAGTGGCTTTCTCAGGCCAGATCTACACTAGCGGGAGGGGGTCGACCTAAGATACACAACTTCAGCAATATGAATAGCGTAGCTGAAATCAGTGCATCTTGGGTCAACTTACCTGGCGTCCTCACAGCGGCAGCGGTCCCCCCCGTCAACTCCGCTTGTGCCTCTCGACGAGCTGGAGTTGACGGGGAGTGCCTTTGGGGATCGATTTATCACACCTAGATGAGACACGATAAATTGATCCCCGGTAGATCGATCAGTACCCGCCGATCCAGTGGGTAGTGAAGACAAACCCTCAGTTTATATTATGTCACTTTGGAAGGCCCCAAAAAGCCACTCCTATATCAAGAATAAGAGTGTCCACATGGAAAGTTATGGACACTAGTCCATATAGTCCATATACTAGTATAATTTCTAATGGTTTAATTGTATTGGTATTGACTGGTAAAACTATCTTGTGTAGACAAACCCAAAGTCATAGATTCCTCTGTATTTTTTTCCTCTGTGAAGTATTTACAACTTTTATGTTCCTCTTCTGCGTGGCCAGAGCAGAGGAGGAGGGATAGTAGATATGTGTTGTGCAATTAACAACGCTGTCTAAATGGGCAACAGGCTGCATCATGGGCTGCTGTGCTCAGCAGCAGTCAGGTAAACGGTTACAGCTCCTTGAGTCTCCATCTCCTTGGATTAGTCCCAGCTAGAGCAGTCTAGGTGCTCCTTTAACTTGTTCCCGCCGATTATGATCCCTAAGGGTCCCAGTTTTATAGGGACAGTCCCAATGTTTGGGAATTTACCTTATATAGGCACCTATTACTCCGCACCCCTTGTCCCGATTTTTCACATTTGCTGTCTGGTAACCCTACCTGAAGGCCATAGAACAATTAGGTATAGCCAAGTGCATTTCACACCATCCACTTCCTCACCCAACCTCTGTATCACCTCCCTAGCCTAAAACAACGAGGAGTCTTGTGGCACCTTAAAGAATAACAAATGTATTAGAGAAAAAGCTTTCGTGGGCTATGACCCACTTCTTCAGATGTATGGAGGAAAATTACAGTAGGCAGGCATAAATATACAGCACAAGAAAAGATGGGACTTGCTTTACCAAGTGGAGGGTGGGAGAGTGGAGGGATCAATGATTCAGTTAAGGTGGATGTGTTCCATTCCCAACAGTTGACAAGAAGGTGTGAAGGTCAACAGAGTAAAAATTATGAATTGTTAACACTACAAAATTGACTCATTGACCCCTCCCCCACCACTTGGTAAGACAATTCCTATCTTTCTTGTGCTGTATATTTATGCCTCCCTACTGTAATTTTCACTCCATAGCCTACAAAAGCTTATGCTCTAATAATTTTTTTAGTCTTTAAGGTGCCCCAAGACTCCTCATTGTTTTTGCTGAAACAGATTAACATGGGCTACCCTTTTGAAATTCATCCCCCTGAGCTGGGGGCCATGAGTAGGGAAAAAGAGGGGACATCTGTGGTCTCCGGGGACTTCTGGAGAACTTGAGAAAGAGACTTGTGGATGCAGCTCAAAGGGAACAGAATGGGGATAGAGAATCTGCCCCAATGTTGAGAAGGGGAATGTGGGCTCGACAACTTGAGCATTTATGCGTGTCTGCTTGCAGCACTACTGTTGGTAGTTTGCAAGGTGTATGCTAATGCTGGTGTTTATAACATTTTGTGCCATTCTCCTCCTGAGTTTTTCTGACTTAAAAAGGCAGTTCACCCCACTTGTGATGGGTCTTCCAAGAAACTCCAGATCAACACATAAAATCTGACTTGTTTGTACATTATCTTTAGAGGTCTATAAACCAGTAGGGTCAGCGTAGCTGTGACCTAGTGGTATTACTCTGCATTACAATTTGGAAGATCTACTTTCATTTACTGATTTTGGGTTTTCCTTTAATCCCATAGTTATTAGGGTTTGTAGAAGCAACATGCTCAGCTTCATAAAGGGGAAGGGTGTGCTTCCTGATGTTAAAAAAAAAAGAGACCTGGCCAATTAAGGAAATGAATTAACATGCTGCCATATTAGCATTAATTATTTTAATAGTTGCGATGTGGACTTCTCAGTTTTGGAGGATTAGTCCCAGGATTTAATAATATTTTAAATAAATGCTTGTTTAGTTTCATTTTGGGCACCTAAATAATTTCCATTCCCCAGTTAGAGAATATTCACCTCTTTTTCATTTAGGTATCCACATTCAAACCCCCTCCCCCATTAGAGTGGGCTCCTAAATTATGGTGGCAGTTAGTGTGGACATGAGTCTCAACATTTCAGGCATTGGTTTTTTAAATAGTTTCAGTATTTTAGAGGTCATGGTGTATAGCTTATTTTCGATGCATGAAAACATATAACCTAAAGAAATGTCAGAAAATCTATTCCTTGTCATGGGCTTTGGAATATATACAGAAGGAAATGTTGTTGCTTTTATGTTCATTATTATTTGTTATACATTGAAGTGGCACCTAATGGCACAAATCAAGAATCAGGGCCTTGTTTATTATAGAGGACTAGTAAATGCATGAAGCATGCATTAAAATCCATGTAACCTCCTTCTCAGCCAGGGTTAATTTTCTATAACTGTTCGTGTACCATGATTAAGCAGGAAATTAAGTTATAGGTTTATCACTGGACCAACCACTTGTAAACAGCTATAGTCAAGCTTACACTGCATCACCTCTATAGGCAGTCTATACTGCTTGCGGTTCAGAGTGTGATGGTGTGAATAGAATGAGTACCAAAATGCTGTACCGTAGCTCCCCCGTGTGGATGCTGTAGGTGTGAACTAAAAGATTCCTAGTTCACATTAACAAAGAGCTCTTCAAACAACTACATCAATGAGAGGTAGGAACCTTTTAGTTCATGGCCATAGAGTCCACAAGGGGGAGTTACAGTGAAGCACTTTGGTACACGCTGCTGTTCACACCCTTGTAGTCTGAACTGTGGGGCAGTGTAGGCAAGCCCTGAGTAGCTTCCGTCAACTTTCTTCTCCCTGCACAAAGTGAGGCCCTGACTAATTTAGGAACATTTGCTTTATTAATTCCTACCGTTGCTAGGACCGGTTGAGCTCCTCTGGTGTTAGTAACACTGAGAGCCCTAGCTGAGATGACTGGCTGGTTAGAGCATTTTCAACATCTTGTCAGCTAGACCTGCTGTGAGCAAGGTTACATAAAACTATGTTGAAAACTCCAGCGCCCCATCTGCATGAGGGCTCTTAGCACTGCTAACACCACTGAAATTGAGCAAGTTAGCAACAGTGTGCAAGTTTTAGAACATTTCCCTAGGAAGGCAGTGTGGATCCAAGGGACTGTTTGTCTCTGATGCTTCTCTCGATGGTGTAAAGTACATGCTGCTCACCTTTGTGGTGATGTTGTGTTGCAACCTAGAAAATGCCCCCCGCCAGAGCCATCCGCCCACCCACCCACGTTTCATTTAATCCTCATATTGACATTGAATTATACTTAGAAAATAAAATAGTGTATTTCACCGAAGAGCCCGATCAGGTGCTGCAATCACCAGCCAGCTGAAATCCTAGATCATAGGCACCGACTTACTCAGATTCAGGGGGGTGCTTGATGCCCGCTCTGCCCCAGGTCCTGCCCCCACTCCACCCCTTCCTCCAAGATCCCACCCCGGCCCAGCCTCTTTCTGCCCCCTCATCCACCTCTTCCTGCCCCTGCTCCTCCTGCTCCCGCCATGGCCACCTGCCTACCGGCGGGCAGGAGACACTGGGGAGGGGGAGGCGCTAACCTGCAGGGCAGCCGGTGGGTGCTGAGCATTCACTATTTTTTTTCCATCAGTGCAGCAGCCCCGGAGCACCCATGGAGTTGGCACCTATGGGCTAGATAATTGGGGGGATGATAAACCACCTGAATGATTTCCTATTTGAAGGAAGGTAAGGCAGCTCCCTGTCTCTGGAAGGATTTACACTAGTAAGAGCCCAGTTCTCCTGTGCCTTGCATCTCATATTGTTGTTCACTCCAGCACAAAGTGAGTTTTAAAATTCTGCTACCATCTGATCTGCACTTGCACTGATTGCACAAGCAGCCAGACAATGGTGAATCAGTCTCTATATATTTAGCACATCTTCCTACAAGCGGAATCTGCCACTTAGCTTCTGGCAAGGCCATCCTGCCTCTTTGCAGGTGTCACGGACCAGCATTTTGCATAGAAAAACAGAAAAAGATCATTATGAGCTGTGAAAAATGCAGGTTCATTCTGTGACCATATGACTCTCACACAGGTTGAATTTGCGTGACTGAGTAATGAAGATTAATTGGAAGGCAGAACTTCTGTCTGATTTGGACACTTGCCAAATGGCTATTGACCCAGACCAGAGAATGTCTGGATGAAAAATGAATATGTGGCAATCCATGTCCTGTCTTCCTCTCTAGTGAGTCAGGGTTTTATCATAAAGATACATTAAAATATATTAAATCTCCCCTTGTTATATGAACATATTTAGACTTTTAGAGTTTGTAATTTTGAACAGTCCTGTTTACTGTATGTCCTTAGGGGTTTTCTTTGTTTTAACAGCATGCAGCTTGACAGAAATACACTACCCAAAAAGGGACTAAGGTATATACTTTATTCAGCATGATTGCAGCTTCTCTGTTGTTCTGTAACTTTTTCTACGTTGTCTCTCCATCTCTTTCTACGTGCTGATCCTGTTTACAACAGAGCTCCTAGTGTTCAGGTTTAAATCAAACAAACTAGACCCTTAACATTAGATTTTTCTCTTTCTAGTCTGGCCTACTGAGTAAATTGAATATACAGATATATCTTGGAAAGCAAAAACTGTTAAAAATAGTTTACTTATATGATGAATGTTAAGACATACAATGCAGTAGATAAAAAGGAGAGTAACAAAGTACCTTTACAACACAAAGCAAAATGACAATGGGCAAAATAACAAGGTTTTAGAGATGGGCCAGAACGTGGGCTCTAAGTGCAAGTAGCCATGGATTTGGTCGGAAGAGGGGAGACAGCCATCACAGATCCAGCTTGAGGGGTTAAGGAGCCACAATCTAAAGAGACACATTTCAGCATCCAGGGTTTGAAAGCATAAGACAGGCCCTGCTCAGACACACCCCTGCTCTACTCAGACCCCAACCCGGCCACCCACATGACCTCTACTCATCACTGCTCTCTTCTCTTCAGATAGGGAAGACCAGGGGCTGCCATCTCTGTGCTGGGCTCCAGTTGGGCGGGGGGAGAAAATATATGGCTACTCCCACACTCTCTTCAGGTAAGGCTGACATATCAGCCTGTCCACTGTTCTAATCCAAAAAAAAGCTCTTCTGGGAGGTAATAGCAGCTGGATCAGCGCACATTTACCTCCCCACCTGACACACCTTGATAGACAAATAGTCTGACGGACAGCCTTCCCCGCTCTGGAACTGTATGACCCAAAGCCCTTGTGCTATTGATAGAGAGCTACACAATATCTTCTGGGCTTTGAGATCCAAGTGCTAGGAGTGAGTATAATTATTTCTGCATTTCCCCTATATCCTTTGTGTGAGAGAGGATCAAGCCAACTTTCTCACCACCACTGGAAGAGTATTGTTGGATGGAGAGAGTACCCCAAATAGTCATATAGGAAAAGCAGACAGCTAGTACTTCGTGAAGAGTCCAACTGGGAGGTGGAAGTTTGTGGTCCCATCCTATAAAAGCAGCAAGCATGAATAAGGCGGGGGATGGGGGAGATAGAGAGTTACAAATCAGCATGTGGACATAGAGGCCTAATTAGCTGTTGTCTCAAGATTTTTCACCATTTTGATCTGATCCTGGTTATGATCTGTACTTCTACTGGGCCTCTGATAAAAATCTGAACTGTGAATTTTCACTTCAGCTACTTCCAGATCCAGAAACCACTGGGGTAGCCCACCTCTATCAGGTTTAAAGATCAACAAAATGCATATTTTTTTTAAAGAGAGAAAAGAAAAATGATTTAATCTGAATAGGATACTTTTAATGTATCACACATTTGGCATGAGAACATGAGAAATTATAAATTCATTTATTCACCTTCCTAAGCAGAAATGGCAGTGCTTCATAAACCCGAAAGCTAAGACAGCAAAAGCCTCTTCCTTTGGCATGACTGAGGAACGTTGGGGGCACATGATAGCGGGGAAGAATGTGAGAGTGCTCTTCAGTTGGCATGGAATTGTGCTGAATGAAGTTTTATGGTGAGCTGTCCCAGACAGAAGTAAAAACAGGCGTCTGAACGAGACCCAAATGACAAGAAATACCTGCACATTTCTAATGTGCTAGAATTTCCCTTGCTCTAACCCGACCGATGGGTTGGCTGTTCTCCCTGTTATACCTTCTATCAGGTACACTCATTGTGTTGGTTAGCAATAGCATACAGTTGATTAATGGATTTGGTTTCCAAACTTTTTTGTTCCAGAGAACTTGTTTCCATTTAAGTGATTATTTGTCCCTGCCTGCTTCCCTCCCTGCCCTCATTTGGGAAAGGACACAATGCCATGTAGCATTCCACGAGACAAACATCCCATTTGATCACAGTAGCTATCATTACCAAAGGAAATTCCTTTTTTCACAACTGTTGATCTGTTTTTGCTCCCTTTGCCTTACCAAATGTCCACATGCTCGGACACTCCTGTGGCACGTCATTCTGTAAGCGGCCAGTCATCTTTCTTGGCTTTCCAGTCTGTCATTCATCTACTTTATTAATATGGTACTCAGCTTTTGCCTTATCTTAGTCACCAGCTCTAGCTTTTTAAGTCCTTTTCTCTCAGCTCAGCTATCTGTTTGCTATGATTTATCATCACATTTCACCAAAAAAAGGAGAATGTTATTTTTTTTCTAGAGTGTTTTTTCTTTTGCCTGGGAGCTTTTTAAAGTCAACTGCACCAATTGAGTAACTAATGAGATACATGATGGTCAAGATTGTTGTTCTGTCTGACCAGCAAAGCATATTTGATGTTGACTGTTGTTCATTGCTTTGTGAACCCTGTTCATTTGTTGTTGTTGTTTTAAGTGTGCCAGCTGTGATTTTTCAGATATACCCCATCATCTCGGCAGACCAGCCAGGAAGAGGGCAAAGAGTGGCTGCGCTCCCATTCCACCGGAGGCCTGCAGGACACTGGCAGTCAGTCCCCTGTCATTTCGCCTTCAGCTATGTCTTCCTCGGCAACTGGGAAATATCACTTTTCCAACTTGGGTAAACGAATTTTTCCCCTTGCTTCCCACACTGAAAAATAATCATACAACTGAATATTTTACAATGCATTGTTTAGTCTGTCTAGCTAAGTACCCTTTTTTAAAAATTCCCCTTCCCCTTTACCATTGTATCCAGGCACCTCACAAACATTAATGAATTTATCCTCACAGCATCTCCGTGATATAGGCAGGACATGTGAAAAACAGACACAGATTTCCTGCCCAAGGCCACAGAGGAAGTCCACAGAAAATTGAAATTAAACTCAAATCCCCTGAGTGTTATGGCAGCGTCTTAACCATAAGACTCTCCTTTCTCCCACACAGCCTGATCCTGCCGTCAACAGGATTGTTTCCAATGGTTTTAATGGGCATTGGATCAGACATTTAATCCCTTCTCTCATTTGTGTAATAGTACATACTGTAGCTTTGTTTTGAGATGGGCCCAGATTCAATTCTGGGAACATTTAGATCAATAGACAAACTTCTTGGCTGGACCATTTATCTATTATGGGCCCAACCACAATCCTATTTCTAAATGCTCCTGCACTTCAGAATAGTTTGGATCCAGGTCAGGATCTGAACTTGGCTACTCTGTTCCCACTCTGGATTTTATTACTAAGACCTCTTTTTCACCTTCTCTTTATGGCAGAAAATACAACTTTCGGGTACTTGTAGTCAAATAAATTAAAGACTTGAATGGGTGTATGTTTTTTTTTCTATTAGTTGTTTTTGGATACATTCCAGTTTTCATTCCAGTTTTACAATGTTTTGTTTACTTTATTTGATCTTTCTGCTCATTTTTTTTATTCAGCAATTTTTGAAAACTTAGTGTCTTAAAATACCACAGCTCCCTTATACTAAAAATATACTTTGTTTGTTGAGCCTGTCTCTTTGTCCTCCCACAGTGTTTGGGTCTCACTGGCTTAAACAGGATCAAATGTGAGACCTGCTGTAATTACCATGCTCTAATAGCTGGCCCAGAAGAAGGTGTGAACCCTAGTTTTACACTAAGCTCTTATGTTTGAGGCCATTACTACAGAACTAGCAATAACCTGTGAAGCATTCACACTTCTATAGTGCTGCTCTTAGATCTGTATCCTCAGTGGGTTTCAGCCACTGGAGAGCAACCTTATCAGTCACAAAAACATAAAGCTTTATTATGCTACCTAAAATTCTGCACAAAGACATTTTATAAGCAAAATTAGATATAGTCTAAAGAAACCACTTGTTGGGACATTGTCATGTGTGTGTATTGGCTTTAAACATAAAGATAATTCTCTTTAGCACAGATTTCTCCTTGCTACCTGTCACTATTATTTTCCCCTGCTTCTTTTATAGCTTTTGTGTTCACTTAGCAGCTTTTCCCACAGCAGAGACCAATATAATCTACTATTGTAATAGCTTATTTTGCTGTCCTTCCTCTTTTTATCAGAATAACAGTCCTATTGAATAAATGGCTCTTGGAAAAATAACCAAACACTACTGTTATGTTTTCAGATACATTCAGCTCTGCTGGGAATCTTTTGGTCTATAGCAGCAGATCAAGACACGAGTCAACAGCCTGACTCCGGACAGACAGTATTATTTGTCTAGGCCCTAATTTTACATGGACCAAGGGGCTCATATCAAGCCTCCCATTTCACTGTCAAATCAACTTTCCAATAGCTGAGAGTAGTTTTCTGAGTGCTGATCTGCAGCTGAACCAAGAGTAGAGCAGGTCCTCCTGTTTCTTTATGTCAGCCAAGTGATCCATCTGGGAGCATCTATTGAATATGGTGGTAGGTGCAACAGAATATGCTAAATAGTGAACAAAGAGATTAGAAATCAATTTTTGCACAGGATTTTTTGCACAGGATTTTTGCAATGGATTTCTAGCTCAGTGGAACCTCAATTTATAGGTACTATTGTAATCTATATAACAATTAATAATCATATTTGAAACATTTAACTGCAGAGAATAATTGGATTGGTTAGTAAAGTTCCCCGTGAATAAAACTGACAAATGGATATTCACTTTTAATTGTGTAGTTGGTGAGGTTCATTCCTTCCTCTGATTTTCTGTCTTATCCATTATTGCAGCCTCTCGTTGCCTAACAAGACAAACAAATGGCTTAGTCGGATGTCAACATTGGTATTGCTCTGTGTTCTGCAGCATTATTATGTGTAACTCCAGTTTCTCCTAGACTGACTACTTTGGTTTTGCATGATAGCTTCAGGCCTAAGAATGAAAGCCTTTCATTTCATCAGCAGTGAAAAGCCCACCTAACCCTGCCTGCTGCTGTTTTCATTTTGCACAGAACCAAATCCCCAATAATGGAACATACCTTACAAATAACGGTTTGCATTGCAGTGAGCCCAACCAACCTGTCCCAGTTTAACCTTCCTGGACCCAGTATGATGCGTTCAAACAGCATCCCTGCACAAGACTCTTCTTTTGACCTGTATGATGACTCCCAGCTGTGTGGCAGTGCCACATCCTTAGAAGAGAGACCACGAGCAATCAGTCATTCAGGCTCATTCAGAGACAGCATGGAAGAAGGTAGGGCTGAGTTAACACTTTGATAAGCAACTAAAACACAAATTCTTTTTAAATGGCCACCTTGAGTTGTAAATATTGAAATAATGAAGTAAACCTTTCTGATTTATAGTGAACTGGACTTGTAGCACCTCTTGCTCTGTTTGAGCACAAGAACAGGTACTTAAATAAGCTGGGATAGGCAAGGACATGTTCTTTATAGACTGAACACATTCCATGTGTGACATTAATTGTCTGGAATAGGTTTTGAACTATAGGAAGCAGGATGCAGAAAATGTGGAAGGAACGGGCTAACTCCTATTCTTGGGAATTGATTTTATCCTTTTTGTCTAAAATGCTTATCAATGCCTTGGTGATCTCCTGCTTTGACTACTGCAATCTTCTCCTCACTGATGGTCTTATTCCTATCTGTCTTCCCTCCATTTTTAAAAATGCAAAAACAGTCTTCCTCACCTCTGTTATTATTTAAGTGATGATGATGTGCTTGTCACTGTACAAGAAACAAAAATAAAGACAGCCTTTTCCCCCAATCAGCCAACGTTTGTGAGACAAAGAGGAGACAGGATGTACTGAGTGACACAAGTAACAGATCATATGAGTTTTAAATTGTTTCACTTGGCTTTTTTAATAGTATATCAGTGAGTGGCAGTGAAAGCAGGACAGATTGATTCCTCAGTCATCTGCTTAAAGAAGTTAGGTGAATTGATGCAAGCATACAATGTCACCTAAGAATAAGATCTGGATCAGACTAGTGACAGCGCCCTGAGGGGAAGGGGCAGTGAGGAGGAAACAACAAAAGGAACAGTGGAAGAGTGGAAAACGAGACCAGAAAATCCAAGTTAAAACAGGACTCCAAGTATGAAGCTGTTATAAAGAGGCCATCAGAGATCTTGGAGAGAGCAGTTTCACTGGAGCAGAGTGGGTGGAAACCAGACTGGAGTGAATGCGTGAGTGAGTTAGGGGAGAGGAAATCAATGCATCAGTAGTAAATGGACCTTAGTAGTTCATAGACCTTAGAGGTGAAAGGAAAAAGGGGCATGAGTTGATATAGATGAAGAGGGAAATGTGGCCAAAAAAGTATTTTATTTTGGATGGGAAATTACAGCTAACTTACACAGTGAAGGAAAAGAGCAAGAAGAACATGTGAGGTGAGAGTTAGGGAGGCTGAATATGTGAGAGTAAGGGCAAGGGAAGTTAGTAACTGGGAGGGGATGGCATCAAGGGCAGAGCTGGAAAGTTTCACAGAGTGATGACAGACGGAAGGAGGGGTTGCAACAATCATTTATGCATATCTCAGGATGGGCATTGGATACTGTAATATCTTGAAGTATAACCAGGATATTGGTAATAATTACCAAAAACTAAGGTGATTCAAAGTGTAGGTTGCCTATCAAGAAATGTTTTGTTAATGTCTCATAGATGGCACAAACACATGCTTCAGCTAGTTATTAAAACAGCATAATAGGGTAATAAATATTTCCTGGTTAAGAGCAAATAGGAAACAACATGCACAATTGTGGAATTTTTGTTCAGACAATACTGAACAACATTTCATGTTATTGTACTGGAGATAAAGCAACAGATCTTCTCTGAGGTTCTGTATTGGAGCATCTTCCCTCAGGATCTACCTTAAACATTGTGAGGCTAAATAGAAGTGGCTTTCAAATGTTCTCTCGCTGTAGTCCTAACTGGCCACTTTCCAGAGCCCTATGTCCATTCATTGGGACCAAATCCTACAGTCTTTAGCAGTACTTATAGAGGGTAAAATCCTTTGATGGTCAATTAGAATACAGCAGTGCATATTGCAGCACCACTTGCCTTTAAATACAAAGGTGCCAAAGAACTACAAGTCCAAGCATACTGTGCTCTGTGTTGATCTGAAGAGAATTATCAGATAAGAAAGACCTGGACGTTTACAGTGGCTCTTATATCATTTGCAAAGCACTCCTCCATATGAAAGGTGAGCTTGCTGCATGCTGTGTTTTAGAACTCTGCAGCCAGCACTCTGGATAGATGGGTGTTCATACCTCCATCCCTGGTCTCTTGAAATTCAGTGTTCATCAGGGGCTTCTCTGCCGAACAACAGAAATAATGTTTGGTTTACTGGTGAAAATACTGTATCTCATTAAAAATCTCTGGTACCTAGAGTACACAGGCAAATGTTTCTCCATTTAGAGCAATCATTTCAAGCTCAAGAAAAATAACTGCTGTTTGTGAACACTGATAACCTCTAATAGCTGCTCTTTGTGGAGGAGTATTTCTTATTTTGAAAAGAGATGCTCTGCTATTGAGCTCCACAGGGAAGGTCTCGTGCTGTTTCATCAATATTTTATATAATGGCACTTTTTTGTTTTCATTTTTTGTAGTACACGGGTCCTCATTATCACTGGTCTCCAGCACCTCCTCTCTCTATTCCACAGTAAGTATTAATAGTTTAGGAAAATAAAAAAAAGTCTTGTCTGTGATATTTTACATCTCCAATAAAGCTTTGTAGCTCACTTTAAATAATTTTAAGTTTAGGTGGATTCAAATTGCAGGTAAGTATTGCAGTAAAACAGTAGAACAGCTATTTGACTTCAATTATTATGCTTTTGCTTTTTCATATATAATTAGCATCTTTTTTTCTTTAAGTGGTAAATTTTGCACTGACTGATCCTTCCGTGGTATAATTTGAAGGATGAAATATATATAAAAAAAAATAACATGCTGAGTCCAACCACACATGGAGCTGCTTATCATACACTGCGCAATATTATTAAGTTTCATAATTTTTGATTGATTTCATCATTGCTTGGTGTTTGTGCTCTTCAGGAGAAAGGTCTTGTAATTGGGTGCCCTGTGGAGCATTTTTTAATGTTACTGTTTGAGAAATTCCTCTTAAAAGTACAGAGTTGTTTGGGGAGCAGAGGGGGATACAATGTCTAGTTTAAATGCCTGTTGTTCCTTCACAAAAATGACAGTATCTAAATGTTCTTTTCAAAGAGAAAAGTAGTTTCTTTAAAATTAATTTATTTCATTAAATATGTTTGTCCAGCCCAAATGGAAGTTTGTTTTTAAATCTTCATTTGATTTGGGGTTTTTTGTAAAAAGGAACATTAATTCTGATTTTTCTGTGATATGTTGTTGCACCTGTTATGCTGTTGAAGGGCAATGATTTACCTACAAAAGCCTTAATGACAGAGTAGCTGCAGTGCAAGACATATGTCCATATTTTAAATGAGAAGAGTTATGTAAGTGTTTTGTATATTCTCCTGAGTAATACATAAGTGATCCTTTGCAATTTTGTATCTAACTACAGTTAAAATAGATGTTGTTTCGCTTTTCATGAGGATGAGAAGGTGCAAGGAACACGTTTTCTTAGTCCTCCCATCCCTTTGTACCCTATACACTTCCAGAAGGGGCATCCTTTGTCTCAGTCCTTGTGTTGCTGGTGACTAGCTCTGACGTTGTCTACAGTTGCTGCACTGGCCAGCAGAGTGTGCTGCCTCTATTCGAAGAATACTGCAGCTCCTCCTCAGTGCTCACAGTCAGGACTGAAAAGCCAGCCTGCCTCCCTGAGTTGCCTCTTGGGGTGGAGTGTCTCCACACACACTAACCCCAAAACAGATTCTGGCAGTAACATTCAGAATCGAGCCTTTCACTTCCATTTTCCTAGTGGAAGAAGCCCTGCTGCCACTTCCCTCTCTTGGAGGCATTACAATCTGTTCTCATAGGGATTATCAAAAGCTGTATTTCAGCTCTGATGTCAGTTTTCAGAAGAACCAGCAGATGGACAAAAAGCAAATGATAAAGTGACACCTGGAGCTTTCATCATGTGTTTGATCAGTCAGTAGTTTTGCAATATCTCGGTCCCGATATTTTATATTGTTGCAAGGATACAATAATACTTTGTGTTTGCATAGCCTCTGCCACTCAAGATCTCAAAGCACCTTTCAAATATTAGCTGAACCTCACAGCACCACATTTCTAATAGGTGACCATAGGCACAGAGTTTAAAAGACTTAGCCAAGGTCACACAAGTCAGTGACTAGCAATACATTTTGAGACTTCTGATTATCAGTTCCCTTCTTTAACTACTAGACCATACTTCTTGCTAAGTTACTGATTATCTAGTTGTAGTAATGGGAGCTGTAGACAGCTTTTGTTAAGGACAAGGATAGAATTAGGATTATAAAACTAGTGTGATTGCAGGAAGAAAATCCTTTATCAGAATTTCTCCTGCTGGGTCCTCTGTGCTCCAGTGAAAAAGTTCATACAATCTTGCAGCAATTAATCAGGAAGCAGTGCACAAGTGGAAACATCAGGCAAAAGACTGGCTTTCAGTATCAGATCAGCTGAACATAAAGAACAACGTTTCATTGATCAGTGATGTTCTGCTGTGCCCACTTCTTCCACAAAGAGATGGCTTTAGAGGGCTTATGGTACACATAATTCATTTTCTACCATTATGAGATCCCATCCAGAAGAAGAAATAAAAGAGCTGGAAGTTTTCTGCAGTTCAGTCCAAAAGTACCATACAAGAATTCCATAGCAGTCCCCATTTCAATAAATGTCTTGAGTAACGAAGTTTATCAGTCTTTAACCACTGCCTTCATTCTTAGCATTATAAATTTGCTGCAGCTTAATCAGTAATTCGTGGGGAGACCAAGAGAGAGTAGCAGGTAAAGAGCATGATATTTAGTTTATTATCAGCAGAGATCAGCAAAAGAGCTGGAGTCTGTGATTCAGAAGGATGTACTCTTTGACTTGCTGATACTGCATTTCTCACAGTGGAGAGGTCCAATGAAAAAGAATTTCAGAATTCATCAGTTTTTTTAGTATGTATTGGAGTTTTTTTAATTGTTTTTGTTTGTTTGATCTAATTTCATTTGTGGTTTCAGATGGCATTCAGACATATTGCAGATCTAGCTTGTGGAGACATTGTGCATGTAAGGAGCCAAACAGTTTTGTTTCATAGCAGTTTGCCATATAGTGGGTATTAGTAGATTGTGGCATACCAGTAGTTTCTCAGCTTTGACTGTAAACTGGTGTAGCTTACTCTATAAGGACCTGTCAGAAGGTGCACAGTGGTGTAAATTTAAAATAGCCTACTGTAATTTATACCTTCTTACACCCTTCCGCTTATTTGCTATATTCCTCTCTACTGGCTCCCCAGCATGTGACATACATTTAGAGTCTCTTAGCTTTAGTAAGCCAACTAAGAGGTGATGTGTAAGGGAGTTGTAAACTACGTTAATATTTTCTTGTGAAGCTAAAAATTTGACTGTAGTGGAGTCAGTTTAAGCTACCTTTAGACTCCTGTAGACTTGCCTCAGAATTTGGCTGTCAGTATCATATTAAGTTCCAAAGGCCTGAGGCTGGACTGTTCTAGTATGAGTTTGCATTTTAATTTTAAGCCTTAGATTAATTGCTTTTTGTCACAGATTATAGTTTACAAATTGGTATTGCCTTCACAGCCCCATTTTGTTCCTTTTGTTCCTTTTGTTCCTTCACCAAGCATCAAAAGACCAGTTTTCTGGAACTTGTCCCTTTGAGGAGTGAGTATGGCTTCCTGTGGGGACTACCTGTTCATTCTGTTTTTTGGCCAAAAGGAGTCATCTGATTTCTCCTTTGCCAGATATGCACTGGCTGCCATAGTATTGTCAACTGCCCAGAAATGAAGCAACCTACATCATATCCCCATGTGCATTTTCAGTTGCTTCAATCCACAAGCACAATAGTGTTCTTGGAAGTACAGAATTCTTTTGAGTTCCTTGAATGACTCCTCTTCATGATCATTGGTTAGAACGCATCTTCATCTCTAAATGCTCTATCAGTGGTCTCCATTAAAAGTCAACATTTACAAAGTGGAGTGTAAGATCCTGCCACTGTTTCATATTCAAAGGCCTGCATTTGGCAGTAGCACAGGATTTCAAGCAACATATTTTCATAACCCTTAGTAAATGTTGATTTTAAATGGTTGCTAGATATTACTGTAATATATATTACTCTATTAGATGGATCGCCTGATTTAGAGTAAAACATCTGTAATTCCACTAGTGATTCTGAGGGGTGATATCAATGTACACACAATTACATTGCAACAAACTCCCCTTGATGTTACTGCAGTTCTTCTACTGTTCTTAAGAATCTTTTAGCAATTATAATAGACCTGATCCTGCTGTCATTACTTGGGCAAAACTTTATTTGTACTCAGTTTGGGTTATTCCCAGTAAGGGCAAAAGGAGTTAATTTACTGTTTTAATTACAAATCATTATTAAATTTAAATTCAATTATTTGTGCAGCTATATTGGGACACACAATTACTTGCTATTTTTGTTACCTTTATTATATTGCATTCAATTCTGTTTTTAAAACAGCTATTTTCTCTTGCAGGCAGAAGAAAAGGCACATTCAGAGGTAAAAATCTTCCCTCCATGTGACGGGATGCTTGTATAGTGCTATTATTAGAGCTTATTAGTTGACAGTATTGCTACAAAGTGGAGATTTATTGCAAAAAAAGACATGATGCTAAAAATGTGTTGCAGCTGTGCTGCCAAATTGTTTTCCAGTCCTTGAACTGCAGAATTTTTGGATAAGTTACAAAAAAGGTGGAGAGAGTCAATCAGTATCTCAACCTTGAGGGTGAAGGGGTCAGGATTTGTCTCTTTTCAGACCTCATCAGTACAGTTCCCTATTGAGCCAGAGGTATCTCTGCAGATCAATGCAAGTGCTTCCTCTTGGGAATAAGAAAACAAGGTCCACTCTTGAGCCTGTATCCCCCATATCATAGCATGTGGCACAGTGCTAAATTACTGAATCAGTCCATGTTGATAAATTTTAGAGAAAAGCAGATTGTTGCTACATGTAAATTAGTTCTGAAGTAGGAAAAAGCCCACTGTTTCCTCATATTCTATATGAACTAGTAACAAGAGTAGGTCAGCAGCTGGATCCAATTATAACCTTACACAAAGGGAGATATTAGTCGCAGGAAAGAGGCTTTCTGCTGGAGCCCCAATAGTAAAATGGCACCAAGGATCTTGCTGCCACTTCACATAGGCACACACATTTTTGGAACATTTTCTTAAACCTTCCTTGATTCCTGCAATCATTCTGCTCTTCTTCCACACTCAAAATGTTTAATATATGGCAAAGGGTTGATAATGACACTTATTAAAAGGTGTTATGCAATATTGTGGAGGTGGGAAGAAAAATAAGCATATCCTCTCCTATCCCACAGTATATTTCAATATTGATTTCACCTAATACTTTCTAAGGTCTTTTCTATGAAAGATAAAGCAGAGAATTTACGGTTAACTTACAGCAGCTTAGGTGGTATTTTTACATACTTCACTTTCCAGTGCACAGAGGTGAAATCATCCCTCTTTTGGGGGTATTTTTGCACAAAAGAGCTACTTATCACTCTGTATCTTGAAGATGAGTTTTGTGGACATTCTCAATCTCTAGGGAAAAGAGGTATTGAATAGCACAACTTGAGAACCACCCTATAGTAGCTACAGGAATGTGCAACAAGTGTAGCTAATAGGGAGTAATTGGCATTGAAAAGAAAGGAGAGATGCTGGGGAAAGGAAAAAAAGGCAGTCCATAATGAAGAGAAAGCTTAGTAACCTATGTCCCTTGCTTTGAACCAGTTAGACCATCCTTGGTTCACATGCTAGCCTTTGTATCTATGAACACTCATTGATTTTTAAAGCATGCACAATATTTTTCTTACTTACTTTCATGGGAATCACTTTGCTAAAGCACTGCAACATCCTTTATAAATGTGAGCATTAATGTGAAAATGTTGTGTGTGCTCACTTTTCTTGCCTGCCTTTCCCCATGTTGCTTTTGTGTTGGGGAGAAATCCATTGTATGTGAGAATCTTAGAAAGGTTTAGAGTTAAATCCCACCATGCAGAGAATCAGCATAAGGCCTATGTACTACCTGAGCTCGCAGATAGGAGTTAAGTGGAGTTTAAGTGATGCACAGGCTTTGTGCTGGGTATCTGTACTGGGTAAAATGAAGCATTAGACTTGGGTTACACTTATTTTCACTCTTGAAAGTATGGAGAAGAATTTAAATGTACTTGTTATATTTGGACCACAGTATTTTAAAACATAGAAGGCTTTAAGAGGGCGTGCGGTTATATTGCACTGAATGCAGGGGACATTTTCTTATAGCAAATGTAGTAATCTTTGGAGTGAGTGCATCAAATTCTTTTATTTTCAGGCCCTGAGGCTTTATCAGGGGATGGTACAAGTGATATTGTATATTTCGAGCCAAATTTTCAAAAAATACTAGAAAATTTTGTTCCAAACATCACATTTGCATGTCCAAGCTGGGAATTGTACACATACTGTAAGTACTCATTTGAACATCAAATAAGAGCTCCCATAAATGGGGCCTTTGAGTGTACAATGGAAACATGCACAAATACTATGTGCACAGTTTAGATGCCAAACTGTTATGATTTTCTAATTTGGCTTTTTGAGTATGGAAAAACATTAATGATCCTCTAAAGAAAAAATAAAGGAAATGAAATAGTTGATGAAACAAAAATGTGATAAGAGCTTATCTGTTCTCAATGCAGCAAATTCATAAACTCCGAAGGGAACTGGTTGCATCACAGGAAAAAGTTGCTACGCTCACATCCCAGCTTTCAGCAAATGTAAGTAGTTTTTTCTTTATTATTGTAAATAATTATTGAAACAAATAACTTCCAAAATCTGGTCTACTAATAAGCCCTTAAAGATATACCATAATCTTTCAGTTAAGTGTATGTGAAAGGTGCCCAAATCACAGTCCTGGAGACTTGAGGTCCTTTTAATTATGTGTTTATTTCAATGTGTTTATAATGCACAGAAAAGGTTGGTCTGGGGACCTATGTCCACTGAACAGGTACTATACGGGCATTCCACCAAATAGCTTGATCCTAAATGGAAGAGTTCATCTCCTGGTGTTAGAGCCTTTCAGTCTTCAGGCTGCACAGGCCTTAGCGTCTCTTCTGATACAATACTGTAAACAAGAGTGCTAGCTGTAATGTTATTTTGTGATGTGATACTCATTCCCTAGGGACCCAGTTCTGCTGCCCTTATTCATGTTTAGTACCTAAATAGTCTCATATTACCCAGTGTAAGTAAGGGTGACAGAATGAAGCCACCAATCCATTTTATGGGTTATTGAACAACCAGTGGAATGTAAAGGCTTGAAT
Source organism: Dermatemys mawii (assembly GCA_007922305.1). Classification (NCBI taxonomy): domain Eukaryota; kingdom Metazoa; phylum Chordata; order Testudines; family Dermatemydidae; genus Dermatemys; species Dermatemys mawii. Next base: position 57,093,540 of record ML677341.1, read on the forward strand.
CATATCTGCTCAGAGGCAGATAGAAACAGCAACCTATAGAAATGGTGAAAGGCCCCGTATTCCATTATATTCCACCCAAACCAAGTCCTCAAAACACCTGTTGGCTTGTCTGTTGTGATGGATATTAAATTTCTGCTACAGAGTATGTCTATTACATTTTTAAAAAATTGAACAGCAATTTTCAGTGCTGCCTTACTGAATGATATAAACACCAAAGGAGACAGTTAACTCATATCAGTTGCAATAAAACAATACAATTTTTTGAAGATTTATTATATTAGTATACTAAGTTTAAAAATAGCAAAATCTTCTATTTGGAAAATTCGAGTAAATACCTTATCATCAATTTTTATTAAAAAGAAGAAAAACTGAATATTGAAGTAAGTACTGTGTTTGAAATATATTTTGCATTTCTTCCAACTTCTGCAAAATGAATTAATTTGACTTTCACTGAAATAGGGTAATTGTCATTGTCATGCAGTAAAATGTAAAGTATCATCTTATGATGGTGGTGGGCGTAGAAAATTATCCAGACATCTTCCTTAGATAATAAGGTTTTCTTACAATATATGTGTTATATATATGGAGTTAAGTGAAGGTTAATATCAAGGGACTTTCCAGCATAGCTAAACAAACAATTGTCCAGCCAGTTTTCCAGAAAGAGTTTTTACACAACCAAAATTATCCAACTGTTTTCCTGTGTTGAATTTCTGGGTAGAGAAATTGAAAAATGTAAGAGTAGTTGCAAATCTCACCTGTGCTCCACGAGTGTCCTAAACCCATACCAGTTAGGTTTCACACAAGGATATGGCACAGAGACAGTGGCATTTGCTTAGAGGACAACCTGCACCTAACCTTGGAAAGTGGTCAAACTTTGAAGATAATACAAAACTATTCAAGATAGTTAAGTCCCAAGCAGACTGTGAAGAGCCACAAAAGGACCTCACAAAACTGGGTTACTTGGCAACAAAATGTCAGATTAAATACAATGTTGATAAATGCAAAATAATGCACATTGGAAAACATAACTCCAGCTATACACATAAAATGACGGGGTCTAAATTAGCTGTTACCACTCAAGAAAGTGATCTTGGAGTCTTTGTGGATAGTTCTGTGAAAACATCCACTCAGTCAAAAAAGTGAAGAGAATGTTGTGGATCATTAAGAAAGGGATAAATAAGAAGACAGAAAATATCATATTGCCTCTGTATAAATTCATGGGATGCCCACATCTTAAATACTGCATGCAGATGTGGTCACCCCATCTCAAAAAAGATATATTGGAATTGGAAAAGGTTCAAAAAAGGGCAACAAAAATTATTAGGGATACGTAACGGCTTCCATATGAGGAGAGATGAATAAGGCTGGGACTTTTCAGCTTGGAAAAGAGATGACTAAGGGGTGGGAGATAGAGAGCTATAAAATCATAACTGTTGTGGAGAAAGTAAATAAGAAAGTGTTATTTACTCCTCAGAACACATGAACTAGGGGACTCCAAATGAAATTAACAGGCAGCAGGTTCAAAACAAACAAAAGGAAGTATTTTTTCATGCAATGCACAATCAACCTGTAGAACTCTTTGTCAGAGAATGTTGTGAAGCCCAAGACTATAACAGGATTCAAAAAAGAACTAGATAAGTTCATGGAGGATAGGTCCATCAGTGGCTATTTGCCAGGATGGGTAGAGATGATGTCACTAATCTCTGTTTGCCAGAAGCTGGGAATGGGAGACAGAGAAAGGATCACTTGATGATTATCTGTTCTGTCATGCCCTCTGGCTCACCTGGCTTTGGCCACTGTTAGAAGGCAGGATACGGGGCTAGATGTACCTTCGGTCTGACCTAATATGGCCGTTCTTAGGATCATATGACAATTTATTTTGAACAGCACCATTTCCCTGCTATTTCAGTTTCTGAGTGATATTAGTGCTTGGAACAATAGCAGTAGGTTGAAATTAAATTCAGGCAAGATGGATGTGATAACAGAGGAAGAATAAAGCATGTTATGAAAACTGGTCAACACCATATCATTACTCTCAGAAGAAAACACTTTGGGGTTTTGAGTTCTGGACACATAACTGACGCTGCAGAGGCATATTCCAATAGCTGCAAAAAGTACCTTCCACTTATGATTGTCTAGAAGTCTGGAATTAATCCATACAGAAATTGAATTGATCGTGAAGATCCATGCATTTGTGATCTCCAGATTATTGGAATGCTCTCTACCTAGCCATGACACCTTAGACGCATACAAGCTCCAATTGGAACAGCGTGCAGCAGCTTGCCTGGCAAGCAATACTGGTCAGCAGGAGCACATCATCTTGGTCATTACACACTGAATGCCCGTTTAAGTTTGAGGTTTGAAGTTACTGGCTCCCTATAGAATGCTAATTTAAATTTGAGGTCTTGGCTTTTCTCTTCAAAGCCCTCCATCAGTTGCACCAGGTTGTCTCAGGAACTCCCTCTTCCTTGGTGACCAAGGCCAGCCACCACAGGTGCACTCATCAGAAACAATGAAACGATCACCAAGAGCAAGAGTAGTGTGAGGGGATGACAGAGCTTTCCTAGCAGCTGGTCCAAAACTGTGGTGATCCTTTGTTGTTTACAGTGTTGTAGATATGTTGGTCCCAGGAAATGAGAGAGATAAGGTGGGTGAGGTAATAACATTTATTGGATCAATTTCTTTTGGGAAAAGTACAAAGTTTCGAGCTACGCAGAGCTTTTCTTCAGGTCTGAGGAAGTTTTTCTTCAGTGTCTGAGCTAAATACAAGTTGGGACAGATTGTTAAGTAGAAGGGATTACACATGTTGGAGGAGGTCACGTGAAATGAAGTGCACAATTGTGGGTTATACTGTTATGCGTAAAGGCTTGTAAATGGGAAATTAAGGGTAACAGGCAGTGTGGTGTGTTACAAATTGTTGTAATAACCATAAAATGATCCTTCCTGTAAGAACTAAAATGACCAAATGCTTCTGACAGGACTAAAGTTCTATCTTTTCAATGTAGCTCTTCCATTATATTAATGATGATAATTTCTTTTTAAAATATATACTGTCCTAGAATAAAGAGAGGAGGACCACAGAGATGATCCAAATTTAGACTCTGTCGGATTTATATAAATCTATAAACTAATCAAGATACCCACAGTGATAAATGCAATACAAATATAGATACAGGTGTAGGGGAGAACATTATAAAACTGTGAGTGGAAATCATATGCTGCAATAACAGTGCTGATCTATAACTAATGGAAACTGGGCTATTTCATAGAGAGCTCCCTGTTGTTTCTCCCAGTTGTCTTACAGAAATGACATGAGTTATTGAACGTGTTATCAGGAGATAATGCAATATACGGAATGTGAGCACTGTGTGTACTGTGTGCAGTTACTATGGTTTCAGAGTTACCAGATAATTGCTATACAATCTAGTGAGGTTTTTAAAGGCAGTTCAGGAAATAACTAGAGTTACCATCTACCAAAGTTGAGATATTTGAGAGATAATTTTATTGTACATTTTACTTGGAATGTGCTTCCCTAATAATGTATGATAACACAATACATTAAGAATGTGCTATATCTACTCAGTTCCTTCCTTACTTTAAAACCTAGAGGTACCAAGAATTCTGGGGTGGCTAAAATTTAGACCTACAGAGATTTCCATTAATTTAAGGAAATGTCTGTGCATTGTCAGGTACGTGTGTGTGGTAGCTTTGGGCAAATAATGATTCTCTGATGAGATTAGGAATCCCCCAGGGTAGCTTGCTGTTATTGGGTTACCCCACTGAGATTTTATAGCCTGAATGACATCATCTTGGGCTGTTTTCTTTCTTCATATCTTACAAGGAAAACATTATTTGGCTTAATCTTTACTTTGTTGGGAGATCAACATTAACGGACAATCAAAAAACCAAAGATGCTTCAGGATGTCATACTGGTGATTCATTAGGTGGCACTTTTTCCCTTCCATTACTGAACCAGTGCTCCAGCATGTTCCAGCACTGTCCCACAGAAGACCAGGAAACAGATTGTCGCTCAGCGAATCACAATTAGCTTCCCTTTCTTCTCCCATGCTCTGGTCTGATACCAGAAGTAGCATATGATACCTCACCAGCAAGCCTATCTATGCTTGCCAGCATGTTGGGGTGGGAAAAGTGAAGTCTAGGCTCTACCCAGTCCCCACCCACTCCCACTGACTTGCACAGGGATGGGGGAGACAGTGGCTCTTCCCCCTCCTATGCTATAACCTGTAGTACAGATTGCCAGTGCAAGGGAGTAAGAGGATACAAGGTGGGTTTTTTAGTCAAAATTACATTTTGTTTAAATTTTTACTTCAATTTAATATTTTTTAAAGGAAAAAACAGCTTGAAAATGAAACAAAACAACATTTTGACACAAAACGACCCCCTGCACACACATTTTTTGGAAACAAAGTATTTGCACAGTTCTTTTGTATATTGTGTATATAAGAAGAATGCCAAGTGGTAAGACCTGTAGTCTCATGGGAGAGATAGCACCCCCAACAGCAGAAGGGGGAGGGATAGCATTGGCCTACTAAACCCAGGGTTGTGATTCAATCCGTGAGGGGGCTATTTAGGGATATGGAGCAAAAATCTGTTGGATAACTTAATTGGAGATTGGTCCTGCTTTGAGCAGTGGTTAGACTAGATGATCTCCTGAGGTCTCTTCCAACCTTGATATTCTATGAATACACAGACTCTATATTTGTCTGTATGTACATATATATGTAAATCTCTGTATAAGAGTATGTATTTGTATATGCAGATACACACCATGTGTGGTGATGGTATCCACCTGCTAAACTAAGCTTATCATTCTGTCTTGACTGTGTCATCTGCCTACTAATCCATCTCTATGGAAACTGCTTATACCATTCTAAACTTATTAGTGGTTTTAAAAGAGACCCTGTTAGCAGCAGGAAAAAAACCTGCCAGAGAAACTTCTCCTATTTTCCCAAGCCCCTCAGCATCTGGAATTCCTCTCAAAATGATACATATACTTTTTTGATGCATGAAACTTAAGGGTTTCATATCCCCCATGTATCAATTGGGGATTTAGACACTTTATTGATGAAAAAGATATTAGATGAAAAGCAACTGTTATTTATAACTACAACTTTCTTGCATGCTGCCACAAGACATATATTTTACAAATCTATCTGGTGAAAATCACTGTCAGAATTAAGTCCAGTCCTAGGCTGCATCCTTCCATTATCACTGGTATAAAAGATTTGAGGGCTAATAGAAAATACCGTCCTATAAACCGAAAGAATCAAAAGGACTCCCTTGCTGCATGTAAGTATGGGGTGTGTGTGTGTGTTTTCTTAGGGATGTTTTATCAGATCTTATTTACTATTTATGACAGTGTACCCCATAAGGCTTTATGAGGGGATGCCTATAGATGTGTGTATGCTACAACTGGAATAGGCTTTTGCTACATATGTCACGTAACATGTCTCTGTAAAGGTAATGATCCACTGAATATGTTCATCCTGTTTGTATGTATGTGTCAGTTTTGTATTCAAAATTACGAATATTGGCTATGTTCTTGGTCAGTTGTAAGTAGACTTTGGAAAGCAGTTCGGCAGCTGTCTGAGGAAAAACTATCCTCAGTAAATGCCCAGTCAAGAACCAATCAAGCTAACAATGAACTTTGTAGATGCCCATCCACACCCAAGCTTCCCCAGGAATGTGGACTGGCTGGTCAGGAACTGAATCTTGGAGAGACATGTGATTAGTCCATGTGGCTCTGAAACTCCATTTTACAACTGGTCTCTGCATAGGAAGGAGGAGGGGGTCTCCACCCACAAGAGAAAGTCTATATAAACTCTGGAGAGACCTCTCCACTTTGTCTTCAGCTGGCTCAAAGAACAGCCTCTCCACCCTCCCAAGGAGACCTGAAGAAAACTGGAACAGAAGGCAGTGACTGCGGGGAGTGAGGTGTGGGGATATGCAAGTGATAGCTGGACCCAGACTAAAAGGGAGATTAGACTGAAAGAAGAAATTCACTGAACATCTGAGGGTGAGGCTTTTTACTGTATTAGTGTTAGATCTGCGTGTTCTATTTTATTTTATTTGGTAATTCACTTTGTTCTGTCTGTTACTACTTGGAACCACTTAAATCCTACTTCCCATCTTTACTAATATCACTTTTTACTTATTAATTAACCTAGAGTGCATGTTGGTTCTGGGGGGGCGGGGGCAAGCAGCTGTGCATATCTCTCTATCGTTATAGAGGGTGAACAATCTATGAGTTTGCCCTGTATAAGCTTTATACAGGGTAAAACGGATTTATTCAGGGTTTGACTCCATTGGGAGTTGAGCATCTGAGTGCTAGAGGCAAGAATACTTCCTAACCTGTTTCCAGGCAAGCCCATAGCTGTTACGGGGGCGTGGCTCAGACCGGGGTCTGGTGTTGCAGCAGGCTAGCGAGTCTGACTCAAACCAGATAGGGTACTGAGGTCCCAAGCTGTTTGGGCAGGAAAACAAAGGTACATCGGGTGGCAGCTTTTAAGGGGATTTCTGTGATCCCAGCCCGTCACACTATTAATAAAATGTACAGAAGGATTTATGGTTTCAATAAATCATAGTTTATGTAATCATGTAATTGTTATCTGGACTGTGAGATTTAATCTGTTCACAGAATAAAAAAAACAATATAAATATTGCAAATTAGTTTAAAGGTGTGTATATATATATATATACCTCATGATTAATTATCATATGATAAACTCAGGTAGGCTTTTCATATTAGTTAGACCCTTTCTTCATCTTAGTAAACAAAGGTTTTAACTATCAAATACATACAGAATTCTAGCTGTATATCTTTAAAGCTCTGAAGCATACGTGACAAATCCCCTTCATTTCACTCATTTTGATACCAAAATTACCTACATTCCACAGAAATGTGAAGTTATTTAAAAGCAGAAATAATCATGAACCAGTCAGTGTTTTAGAAGTTACACTAGAGGAAGGAATCTCACAGCATTTTGAGTTCCCTGCCTAAATAATTTTGTGGTGTCCCTCATGTTGGGTCTTTGTCATACATTACCTTTCACTTTTGGGCCACAGCATGTCAAATGTTGAATGAGAGTTTCCTGTATTGTATTGGCCTGGACACTGTTTAACCATTTCAGATATCCCTTTTGTGGAAATAGACATCTTTTGATCCTCAGTCCTTGAGGCTCCAATTTCCCAGTTCTTTCAGTATCTGGAAAATACGCAACCCTTTGTTCTCACTCTGCTCTGGGAAGGAAAACCTACTTCTAATATTAATCATTAATAATTATATCCTTTCCCAACTTATTTTACTGTACAAAGTTTCTGTTGGCAAAGTCAAGCAGAAGTTCTCTATGGGAGTGAAAATGGAACATTTTTTGTCTGTTATTTTATTTCTATATTATTATGCATCTTTTCCTTCATTTGCTTAGTCATGAAAGCATCTTGGAAAGGCTTACGCAGTACATGTATTGCTACAAGAATTGACAAGTTGAAATGTGATCAGATTAGCCAAGGCTTTGCTTTCTGTTTTTGGGTTGAAGCCTGTCAATTACGAGGTAGACCATTCTTCAGACATTTGGAAATCCTTGTTAAAAGTGCTGCTTGTTTGGCTTTTCTTTGTTATGCAAGTTCTGTTCTATCAAGCACTCTGCTTGATTTCATCTATATCTCTCATTTGATAAACTCCAAAGTGTTTTACTTGTGAGTGATTAAACCTGTGCAGAGGCCAGCTCCTGCTTGGGTGCTTAATTTACAGTTAATTTGAGATTCTGGCTTTTAGTCTGTTGCTTGGTTTTATGTCACTGAAGGGCAAATCTCAATATTAATTAACAAAGGGAAGCTTTTAGTTCAAAATGCATCCAACCAGCCAACTTTCCGCTTGACTGACAAGGGCTCAGATTCCAGTCATCAGCCTAAGCTTCAGTCCTCCCTTGTGTTTTCAGTGTTACTTTGATCAATGCCTCGTACTGTATAAAGCTGAAGAGTGCATGAAGGCAGAACTGTAATAGACCCAGGATGCCAGTAGAAAGCAGAGGGGGTTCTTTGGCTAACACTCTTGTTTGGCCAGCCCTGAACCACTATCCTACGGCCAAACAACAAGATGATAGCAGGAGGCGAGCAGGAAAGGTCAACAGATGTACAGACACTTCTTGCAATCAGCCAGATCTCTTGTGGCCTCTCTCACATCCTTTTATTCAGCCGTGTCAGGTGGGAGGAAATTTATTTACTTATCTTTATTTTATAAAGGTGAGCAGAGAAGTACAAGCTATGAAGAATGTAAGCAAATATAGCCTTGGGTATCACATTCAAGATTGTATTTTCCAAGAATGTCGTAAAATTCAATGTGTAAAATCAGGTTCAGGTCTTCTTACAATGTGCGACTCATTCTGCAGATCCTGTGCATCCACATCTCCAGTTGCTTTCCAGGGGAGTTGTAGATGCAAGGAATGTAACATCAGGTCGTATAGTAGATATGGCATTAATTGTATAACTTGTTACAAATGAATAATATTTGGATATACTTTGCTCTAGAAATATTTTTAATATTGCCTAACAACATATTGAATGTCTACGCAATTCTTTAACTATAGCTCCAGAGTATCTCTTCAAGTACCAATAGTACACTATAAATGTAAAAATAGAAGAATGTGTTGAAATATGTGCATTTATGCTCATTATTCTAGACTATTTTACTCATTATTTAAATTGTGTAGACTGTAACTGAAACCATCTTCATAATCAACTAAGCCTTTTGAGATGCAAAAGATTGATTATAAAGAATTTTTAAAGTATTTCAGTTCAGAAATATTATTTTATAAGAAACAGGGAATGGCTCTTTTTTCCTTTTAATGGATGGTTTCAGTTCCTCACCCAAATATATCTGCAATATCTAAATATATTATTAGTCAGTTTTTAAAATGGAAATTCAAAAGTGTAAAATAGGTACCTCACTTAACTTTCTAAATATTAATAAGATTTTTTTGTAGAGCAACTGTTGCCTAGTATTACACATATCAATTGTGGTTTGGCTAATCAAGCTGAGAGGGCTTTTCCAATGAACAGTCTGACTAGATTGCACTATGCTTAGTCACTCCAGTGAGAGTAGTCCCACTGACTTCTGTTCATGAGTAGTCCCATTGACTTCTGTTTAAATAAGTGCTCCCTAAAGTTGTTGCATGGTCCAGCACTTTGAACTTCAGAAATTAACATTCTTTATTTGGTAGGCCATTACTCTATTCTATTGTGATAGACAACAAAGGTAATTAAAGTAAATATTATTCAATAAAAAAATTATTCTCTATTTATTTTCAGCATACAGTTTGCTTCTAAATCATGAGGTTTATGAAATAACTAACTAAAGAGCATTTTTTGAGCTCCTTAACATCCTCAAACCCCATCTTATTTATACTCCTGACAGAGTCTCTCATGTGAGGTCCATCATCATCTAGATGAAATGCCACTCATGCTTTAAAATTATGGAATTTTTAAATTGTAATGAAAGAATACATTCTATCATAGACTAATTTTTTTGAAAAAAAAATCCATGATTGTGACATAGCTATCATTTGGTTTTTGGACCACAATATGTTATATCTACATCAGACAATATAGCTTCTCAATCCTTAATTTTTCCCATAATCTTCTGGTTAAATATTCATAGAGATATGCAATGTGAATTAAAAATTATACTATATGTAGCTCTGAATTTAAGATATAGATTGTAATAAATATGCCCAATTACCTTCCGAAGACTTGTATTATATTACAGCATAATCATGAAAGAGTAGCATAAATTATGTATAATCAGAGCAAACAATTACATATCCTCTTTGTGGTTTGCATGCCCACACCAAACAAACTGACATCTGGGACTGCGTGCATATCTATTCACAAATTTTTTCATGAAGCAATGAATGGAGAAACTCCATCAGCTGCTGTTAACAAATGTAAAATAGGATAAAATTGGCTGTAGTTCCTCTATGAGAGTATATTCTATGTCAGGTCCAATTATATGCTGAGTCACCTGTCATATTCAAGAGAATTAAAACCAGGTAACGGTGCCTGGATTGTATCGAAAATACAATGGAATTTTTCAAGTGGAAAGTGGCCTTAAAAACTAATGGTGGATTTAAAAGGCAATTGCTGTTTTCTTTTAACGGACATAAGATTGTGAGATTAATGTAAGAAATCAAGTTGTGCTATTTCCAAAACATCAAGGATGACTGTAAACAGTATATATGCTGATTTTAAACTTACATATATCTGTATATATATCTCCACTGTAATTATATATATATATAGTTTAATAGTGTGATCAATCATAATTAACTGTGATTGACAGCCCTAAAATCAGTTAACTTAAAAAATATAAAACAATAGAATACCAATTGAAATGTATTAAATATTGTTGCATGTTCTTCTACATTTTCAAATGTATTGAATTCTGTTACAACACAGAATACAAAGTGTACAGTGCTCACTTTATATTTATTTTTATTACATATATTTGCACTGAAAAATGATAAAAATAAATAGTATTTTTCAATTCTCTTCATACAAGTACCTTAGTGCAATCTCTTTACTGGAAAAGATAACTTACAAATGTCGATTTTTTTGCTACATAGCTGCACTCAAAAACAAAACAATGTAAAACTTTGGAGCCTACAAGTCCACTTAGTCCTCAGGCTTGTTCATCCAATGCCTAGGACAAATAAATTTGTTTACATTTACAGGAGATTCTGCTGGCTCCTTCTTAGTTACAATGTCACCTGAAAGTGAGAAGAGGCTTTCGCACAGCACTATTGTAGCTGGCCTTGCAAGGTGCCAGATATGCTAAACATTTGTATGCCCCTTCATGCTTTGGCTACCATTGGAAAGGACACACTTCCATCCCGATGATACTCATTAAAAAAATAATGTGCTAATTAAATTTATGACTGAACTCTTTTGGGGAGAACTGTACGTCTCCTGTTCTGTTTTACCCACGTTCTACTATATGTTTCATGTTATAGCAGTCTTGGATGATGACCAGCAGCCGTCCATTTTAAAAACACTTTCACAGCAGATTTCACAAAATGCAAAGAAGGTACCAATGTGGGATTTCTAAAAATAGCTACAGCACTCAACTCGAAGTTTAAGAATCTGAAGTGCTTTCCAAAATCTGAGAGGGACAAGATGTGGAGCATGCGTTCAGAAGTCTTAAAAGAGCAACATTCAGATGTGGAAACTACAGAATCCGAACCACCAAAAAAGAAAATCAAGCTTCTGCTGGTGGCATCTGACATTTTCAGATGATGAAAATGAACATGAGTTGGGTCCACTCTTCTTTGGATAGTGATGGAGCAGAACCCTCATTAGCATGGACGTATGTCTTCTCGAATGGTGGTTGAAGCATGAAGGAACATATGAATCTCTAGCGCATCTGGCATGTAAATATCTTGCAACGCCAGCTACAACAGTGCCATGTAAACACCTATTCTCACTTTCAGGTGACATTGCAAACAAGAAGTAGGCAGCATTATGTCCTGTAAATTGTAATCAAACTTGTTTCTCTTAGTGATTGAACAAGAAGTAGGACTGAGTGGACTTGAAGGCTCTAAAGTTTTATATTGTTTTATTTTTTAATGCAATTTATTGTACATAAGTCTACATTTGTAAGTTGAATTTTCATGATAAAGAGATTGCAGTACAATACTTGTATTAGGTGATTTTTGTTTTTTACAGTGCAAATATTTGTAATAAAAAATAAATAGAAAGTAAGCACTGTACGCTTTGAATTCTGTGTTGTAATTTAAATCAATATATTTGAAAATGTAGAAAACTTCCAAAATATTTAAATAAATGGTATTCTCTTTTTAACAACATGATTAATCATTTTTTAATCATGTGACAGCCTTAATATATATATATATATACACACTCTCTATAATTTAGTATATAAATATATATTCTCTATAATATATATATACTCTATATACTCTATAATATACTCTATATATACTGTACTCTATAATTTAGACCAGGGGTCGGCAACCTTTCAGAAATGGTGTGCCGAGTCTTCATTTATTCACTTTAATTTAAGGTTTCGCATGCCAGTAATACATTTCAATGTTCTTTTAGAAGGTCTCTCTCTATAAGTCTATATATTATATAACTAAACTATTGCCATATTGTAAAAAAAGGCTTTCAAATGTTTAAGAAACTTCATTTAAAATTAAATTAAAATGCTGATCTTATACTGCCGGCCCACTCAGCCCGCTACTGGTCTGGAGTTCCTTTCACCTAGGCCGGCAGCAGCAGCTGAGCAAGGCCTGTGCCCGGGACTCCGGCTGGCAAGGGGCTGGCAGCCAGAACCCCAGACTGGCAGTGGGCTGAGCGGGGCCGATGGCCGGGACCCCAGACCAGCAGTGGGCTGAGCCCGCTGCTGCTCAGGGGTTCCATCCACTGGCTCAGGGGTTCCATCCACTGGGATCCCAGCTGCCAAACCCGCTCAGCCCACTGCCGGTCTGGGGTCCGAGCCCTGCCCACATAGAATGGGTACTTACCTTCTCCCTGGTTCTGGCCCATTCTCTTCCTCTCTGCACTGCACTGAGGGTGGGGGTACATTGAGCACAGGGCTGGGAGTTAAGGAGCAGGCTGGGGATTGGGGCATAGGGTCTGGCCAGGAGCTAAAGTGAGGGACAGGGCTCATGGTTGGGGCAGGAGGTTTGGGTGTGGAGCGCTTACCTGGGCAACTCCCGTTTGGTGTGAGGGGTGCAGGTGGGAATGGGGGGCGTGCAGGAGCTCCAGTTTGGTTCTCAGGGTGGGAGTGGGGTTGTGGGGAGTGCAAGAGTCAGGATACATGGGGGTGGGTGGGTATGAGGCGGGGTGCCAGAGTCAGGGCCGGGATCGTGGTCTTGGGGGGAAGGAGTCAGGCAGAGGGCTGGGTGTGTGTGAAGTGGGTGCAGGGGTTTGGGGGTGTGCAGGGCAGGAGCCTGGGGGGTGTGCTAGGCTGCAGAGCTCAGGGCAGATTGCTGAGGGTTTGGGCTGAGGTCCTGGCGGTGCTCCCAGGCCCCTGCTCTGAGCAACTCATGGTAGGGGACTGGAGGGGATATGCCCCAATTCCTCCCGCTCCCCAAGGCCCTGCCCCGCTCTTCTCTGCCTCAGCCAGGAGCATCGAACATGCTGCAGCTCTGCTTGTACTCCTCCCTCGCAAGGGCCATCTGCTGGCAGGGAAGGAGGGACAGAGAGGGGGAGGAGGAGGGTGCAGGAACCTACCACTCTGCAGGAAGAGGCAGGGGAGCCGGGCAGGACCAAACTTCCCGCAGGACGGGGGGTGGAGAAGAGCAGGCTGGGCTAGGCAGGATTTTTAATGGCACGCTGCAAGTGTGCCATTAAAAATCGGTTCGCTTGCCATCTTTGGCACGCATGCCATAGGTTGCTGACCCCTGATTTGGACTGGCAATTTCATAAATGCATGCCAAATGTATAAAACAGATATCTGTAAACACAATTGCTGATTAATCTTTAGGAAACTACATGTTTCAAGGTGTACTTAGGCTCATGTTTATAAAAATTTAGCCCTTCAGGCATGAATCTTTTCAGGACAAGCTTAAGCCTGAGTTATGAAATAGAATGTACATCCTTGAGAATATGTTGAAAGCAGATTGTTTGACTACTACTACCATAAATAATTAAATTTATGACTCCCTCTGTGTTTACTTATAACACAAAACTTTACATGATGTTGCGGAATCTTTACACCACTTTAAAAAATGTACAAAACTATTTATAGCCTTCAACAAAACAGTTCTGATTTGGTCAGTCTCATGTGCATAATATCCTTCCATCTATGAGAAATAATATGCAGAGCGAGGTGATGGGAGGTTCCTTTCACCACCCAACAGCATATTTTGACATGGGCCAAACAAAATCATCTGTGTTGTATCCTCTTCCCCCTCCATTCATCTGCCTTAATCTTTTTTAGATTGTACACTTTTTCAGGACACAATTATTTATTTCTGGGTGCTTGGACAAATACGTAGAAGATTAGGGAACAACTAAGTAAACCTGAATGCATTTGAACAACATTAATGACTGCACTCATAAAATAATTAGAACTTGCGTCTGCAAAAGCTTTTGAGTAACATATATGTTTATATGCACCAAAGAGTTAATTTTTTACATAAATGGGTGCTTGAGCAAGCACAGTTAACCTCTTTGCATACACAAATGCCTACTTTGGGTGTGCATGTTTTGGAAACAGTTCAGGTTCCTAAATTTGAAAACTTTGCCTATAGTCACTTTCATTTTTACTATTTGATTTTGTGACAAGAGATTCCATAATTCTAGCATGTACTGTATTCTCAGATCCCCTTCAGCATCCGATGTATTTGATTCAGGAGTGCTCTTCCATTTGACAAATTTTATACTATCTAAATTAGATACTTTTCATGAGCAATGAATTCACATTTTATAAAAGAACTTTGCTCCTTTAACCATATCTTTTTCGTCCTCACTCAGGACTTGTCAGGTTCATCCGGGCCCTTTTCTCTTCTTTTCCAGGATGTGTAAGTTAAGTGACAATCCCCTTGAAAAAAAATAAGTTAAGCAAGGTGATTGTGGATTTTGTGAATCCTACAAAGCTCCATGGAAATAGCAGTCCATTGCTCTGTTACAAACTCTTAGAGAGAAATCCCTCCATTTTAATATTTTCTGAAACTGTAAGCATGAATACTCACTTTCTCCTTCTAAGTGACTCTTACAGCCATAAAAAGTTAATAACATCACTGACACATTTTTCCTGCAATTCCTTGGAGGTTTAATAGCTGTAACATTTTAGATGCCATGATAATTGACTCTTATCTAAACAAATAAATACATAACAAATAATGAGTGTGTCTAGCCTAGTACTTCTTGAATATTGTCTGTGTTGGGTAGTCTTAGAATATTTGAATGAAACATTTTAAAACAAAGCATTGCTGAATTTCAATTTCTGTTTGTTGCATCATTGCAACATAAAGGCTTCTAATTTCAAAGAAATTAGTGCCTTTATATTAAAACAACACAAGGATAGATATGCAGACTCAACCCACTATAAAGACCAATAGGAATGAGATTATATTATGGATCTCTGCAAATGTCTGACACTTTCAGGAGACAGTTGGTGTATTAGAGAAATAGACAAATTAATAATCTCTTAAAAGATCATCTTGACAGTATCTAGACACGTTCCATAGTCTGGTTCTATGGACTCTTCTAGACGAGCTTTGTATCTGGGAGCCTGGCCGCTGATGACTTTTCTTCAAATTAGAGTGCTTGAGCCTTCTGTTGTTGTTTTCAGTAATGGGAAAGAATAATGGCAGGGGGAAAGTTCAGTTGCCCAGAGTGACAAGAAGAGCAAATCACACTTAAATGTCTTGAAGGCTGCAACTAAAGAGTTGGAGAAGATCAAACCAAGCCTGGAAAAGTGGAAAATGCTGTGGCAGTTAGGGTGGGGTGGGAGAAAGCGAGGAGGTGAAGAAGAAAGTACTGAGTGCTACAAATTACAGATTTTGTTAGACCAGCCAAAACACATGAATTATACCTTATGTGCCATGGAAGCTTTGCTCAGTCCATTTCATACCCTAGTGACATTTCTAATGTTTTTCTGCTGTTTCTTTCACAGGCTCATCTAGTAGCAGCTTTTGAAAAGAGCTTAGGAAATATGACCGGCCGACTGCAGAGCCTAACAATGACAGCTGAACAAAAGGTATGCTTACAAAAGCAGACGCTTGAATGTGGAACATAGCAGATTATTCTAGGGTTTGTGTCTAAAAATTTTTTAAAAAAGAATCGAAAGAAAGGACAGCTGTGACAACAAGACAGACACATCTTTCTTTCCTGCAATCAAATCTTCATAAAACTCTATAAGAATTAAATTGTGCTGCATCAGATTTACCCTAATAATATCACAGTATGGTTTGAAGATAAAATCTTTCATTTCCAGAGTTTAATTAAAACATTTGTGACTCTTGGTTTAATCCATATGGAAAGATTCTTCAACACAAGCTCATCATAAACAATCGGAGTATTTCATTCCAATCTGACAGCACTGTCAGAATACTAAAAATTTGGCAAAAGAGAGGATTTGAAATAGAGAAAAACGACCCTGTTGGAAGTGTTTATGAAATGTGACCAAGCTGTTGTCTAACAGATTTGGTTTTGATTTTGCTATTTAGAGGGGAAGAAATATCAAAACCTAGTACCTAGTATATGTAATCAGAAGCATGGTACCAGTTAAAGGAGCTGCTGCTGTAGGGCCTGATTCTGCCAGGTGCTGATCACCATGACCCCATCTAGCAACGCATTTACTTAACTTTAAGTATTTGAGTATTCCCACTAACTACAATGGGCTACTCACTGTCCTAACGTAAACCATGCATTTAAATACATTGCTGGATTGGCAGCAGCTGCGCAGCACCTTGCAAGTTGGAGCTCCCGGAATGAGATTCTGCTACCCTTACTTATGTTGAGCAGACTCTTATTCAGCAAGTACTCCCATCGGGCCAGACTGAACCCTTTGCATGCTGGTAAGCAATTCTTCATACAAGTAGCTCCACTGAATCAACGTGATTAGTGGTTCACTCTCTGGCCTCCTTTGGATTCGGTGGAACCGCTTGCAGAGTTAGGAACTATTCTCCATGAGTAAGGGTGGCAAAACCGGCCCTTAAGAATCTCATGCTAAAAAGCATTTTTTGTGACTTTTTATATTAAACAAAATGTTCTCCAACAGTTTATGTTAAAAACATTTTTTAAAAAATCTTTTGTAAAGTCTAGTTTCCCTCAGCAGGCCCCCTACCCGAAGGGATTAAAACGGTGACATTGAAACAAATCAGCTCATAAGTAAACTCATTTTCCCAGAGACTTGAGAGCATGTTTTGCCCCTTCTCCTCTTTCCTTTGCCACTGAGGTTAAATTCCTTTAGCAGCTTTAATCCTCATTATATAAAATGAGAGTTAGAAGGACTGATTCTTAATGCAGCAATAATAAAACTAGTTTTAATTAAAATTGACTGTGCATTCCAGTGTAGAATTTATGACATGGAAGTGGAACAATGTCACTCTGTAAATTGCATAGCTATTGTTGTAGAGCAAGTTTTTAATTTTAACATTTTATGTACAGTTTAGAGTTTTTGGTAATGATGTACAAATTGAGGATGAAATTCATTCATTAAAGAATCATCTATCAAGTTAAGGAGTGTAGATGAGAATATTTGATATGCTTTAGGCTATATAATGACTTTCAATATCATAATGAATGTTCAGAGGAGAGCCTTTCTTAGCTCAATCTTTAGTGCTAAAATATTTTGTTTTTCTTTCATAAGATCCATAGATGCTAAGGCCAGAAGGAGACCATGATCTGACCTCCTGTGTAGCACAGGCCATCGAACTTCCTCAAAATAATTCCTAGAATGTATCTGTTAGAAAAACATCCAATCTTGATTTAAAAATTCTTAATACTTCATCATTATTACACAACATTTGAAGTCACATAAATGCAAATGAGAGTATTGTAACTGAATATAATATTTGTGAGAGAAGCTATATTGTCTATCTCGGACTTAATTTTACCCTTGTGAGAGCCCACTGACTTCAGTTTGATCACTGATGTCTTTATATATATATATATATAATATTACTGTGGAAAAACATTTTTCCTTTGTTATATATTTTGAAACTCTCTCAACTGTTCCCACAGGAATCTGAGCTTATAGAACTAAGAGAAACCATTGAAATGCTGAAAGCCCAGAATTCTGCTGCACAGGCTGCTATTCAGGGAGCTTTGAATGGCCCTGATCATGCCTACAAAGGTATGTTTTTGTCATTGTCAAAATAAGTACTAATTTGTTCCCCGGAGAAGAGCAAAGCTTTTCTGTTATTTTGAGGACAGTATCTGTGGCAAAGATGAGAGAATTCTGGAGTAAAATATTTTCATATTTGTGGTGTTTCCAGAACTGAAAAACTTACATGTATCACTATGTGCCACACAGTTCTTAGAGCCCTGACTTCTCAAAGTTGTATGATCAGGAATCAGTTGCTGAGTGCTGAAAGTCAATCATTTCAGTACACCTATGTGTATAAAACATGTCCAAGACATCACATAACAAACCATACATTGCAAAGGTGTGCAGTATCATTCGTGCTGTTAAGCAACAGCCACAAAAGGATTAACCAGAGAAGAAAGAATGATAGCAAAGGTGACTTTCTGAAAATGTCATTGATCATTTTTTTATAAGTAGCATTATTTATGAGCAACTAGCCCGAGACTGTTTTACTATATGTCTTCAATACAAAGTAGCTTAATTCTAGAAAGTAGCACTTCTGAATAATTCCTTTAAAAAGTAGTTCCTCCCAGTATTTTGGAGTGCACACAAGGAGTATATTTTCTGGTGATTAGAGTCTGGCTATTAGAGACTTAAAAAATAATAAAACCAAAAGCTTCACTGACTTATTATCCACTTCCAATATCCTTCACCTTCCAGGACTTTTATTATATTTTATTTTCAATAAACTAGTGGTTGCTGATTCCCAGGGTGGCATATCAGGGAGTAGCATCTTGTTTCAAAATCCAATTCAGCCAAGGGTCAAACAGTGCCCAGACCCTTCAGATAATAGCTCTGTAAGAAGTAAGTCGGTGCTTTGAAAATTATTTAAGCAACTGAACTGTAACATAGTTAGGCCCTGATCTTGGACAAGGATCTGCTTAATTATAAGGGTCCACTTGCTTGCTGTCCAGGATTTGCACCTCAGTGAGAAGCCCCTATTCAACAAGATGCTTAAATTTGTGCCTTCCTTTATGCATGCGAGTAGCCCATTAACTTCAGTGCGACTACTCACATGCTGAAATACATTGTTGAATCAGGGCTAAAAAAACCTATCAATGCCTGTTACATATAGTATGTGTATGTGGGCTCCTTTAGAGAACGAAGGTACTACATAAATGTAAGTATGGTTACTATATTAAAACTAGAGTCCATATCACAGATGGACAGATGGTTTATACAGTATTTTCTTCTTCTTTTTTTAGATTTACGTATAAGAAGACAACATTCCTCAGAAAGTGTTTCCAGCATCAACAGTGCCACAAGCCATTCAAGTATTGGCAGCGGTAATGATGCTGACTCCAAGAAAAAGAAAAAGAAAAACTGGGTATGTGCTCAGCAGGTTTAAATCCATTGCCTAGATATTATGTAGCTTCCTCGTTCCTGAATAGCATAATGGCCCATTTCACCTACAATATCCTTGCGGGGCCAGAGAGATATGGAGCAGTTCATTCCTAGTCGCGCTGTGATATTACTGGCAAGCCAAAAATTGCTGGTTACCAGTGGGAAATTATTTACATCAGTCAGGATCCATTTAAAGCAAATATATAACATTAAAATAGCTGCTATGATCAAACAAATGACTGGGCTTTGATAACACTGTTTTAATTTTCTTTAGTAAAATGTATTGACTCAAAAATGTTACCGAACAGTGAGCTGAAATCTGTTAATAGTTCAAACAGTGAAAAAAGATACAAAGTTTAGAGAAATAAAGTTTTTTAATCCAACAAATCATAAAGATATCACATAGTATGAAAGTTTTATTGAAATATTTTCTATACATAATAAAAATATGTTTTTGTTGTTTAAAAAATGTTTATGCAGGTAATATTTTAAAATACTCATCAGCCTTCATTCCCTTGATTTGTAATTCCCCACTCTTTCATGTTTCTGCAAGGTGAACTCTAGAGGAAGTGAGGTGAATATAAACCATGGAAAATTTGGCATGCATTTATAAAGAACCCTATCTTGGCATGATTGCTATTCATTTTGGCAGTAGGCTTTTGTACCTTCTAAAAACAGATTATCCTGTATGTCTTCTCAGTTTGTCTCTATTCATTTTAATCTCAAAGTTTAAAATGTAGAAAGGGGGAGTGTAGCCAAAATCCATTTCTTTCTTGTTAAAAATCATGAGCTGGAAAGAACTTAATATTTCTTTGATCAGTGGTCACACTCCCCACTCTGCAATTATACCATTGAAGTAAAGTGCTTAGATGCCTTACTGTTTTGTAGAGGGATCAGTTTGTCATCAAGCTTTACACAATTTTAACCAGAGCAATTTCCTGAGGAAAAGCACAATTTTTGCTAATATCAGTTA
The DNA here is from genome assembly GCA_007922305.1 of Dermatemys mawii. Classification (NCBI taxonomy): domain Eukaryota; kingdom Metazoa; phylum Chordata; order Testudines; family Dermatemydidae; genus Dermatemys; species Dermatemys mawii. Next base: position 57,113,714 of record ML677341.1, read on the forward strand.
CTCTTCTGAATAGACTAATCTATCAACGAATGGGCTAATTACAATGTGAAAATTCATTGCAAACAAAACCGTTGTCCTCTTGGTTCCTGAAATAAATGGCTCTTTGGCTATTCTGTCCCTTTTCAATAATGGATAAGAGCTTCTAGCGAGAAAAGGCAATGCTTGTATATACGAAGAATTTGCTACTTTAAACATAACTGCAATAAAAAAATACATTCCTTTCAGCTAATGTTCTCCTCAACAGTAAACTAAAGGGCAAAACTTATATCACAGCTTAAACTCTCTTGCTTTTGATCCTAACTGTAGCAAATTATGTGTTTGAATTGTTCTTCAATTCAAACTTTTAACAGAAAAATAAATTTACAAATCACATCAATTGGATTTTATCTTATACTTTTAACATATGATATCAGCAATGTCTGTCTGTATTCTAGATAACAAAGTGGTTATTTAAAACCAGTCACCTTGAAGGAAATGCCATGGAAATGGAATTCCACAGGAGGTTCATGGTTTTAAACGAGCACCCTCTTAGCCAAAGCACTTGATCCTGCACTTTTTCCATAGCATTCAGTTTGCACTGCGCTGAATTAATAAAAAGAAAAACACTGTATCATATCTTTAGAGATACTGTGTTGCATATGTTAATACCCTGCTTCTATATACTGACCTCAGGCAGTGGCTAGGATGGCATCTGCAAACTAACTCCTCAAAACAGACGCTGCACAAATCCAGAGAGGCAAGGGAAGTAATTTTTCTCTCTTTCTCTTTTCTCCAGCTAAGAAGCTCATTCAAACAGGCCTTTGGAAAGAAAAAGTCCACCAAGCCTCCTTCCTCACATTCCGACATAGAGGAACTCACCGATTCATCTCTTCCATCATCACCCAAATTGCCCCACAACTCAGGGGACTGTGGGACATTGTCAATGAAACCATCACAGTCAGCATCTGCGTAAGTCTCTCTTTCTTTACTAGCTGCTCTTATTAAATATCTGGACTGTGAAACAGACCTCCTTAAGCCTGCCCAGTTCTATCTCAGAAATGATTACCAATGTCCGCAACCTTTCCATCTCTCTCTCTCTTGCTCTCTCTCCATCCATCATCTACTGGTTCTGACAAAAACTTGCATCCTCCATTTAACCACTGCTTCTGCAGCAGTGCTGTCTTATAGCACAGCCCCTCCTCTTCCTCTCACACCCTTTGTGTTAAGTCATCTCCAGATGGCTGTGTAGAGGGCACTGGGCTTTTCTCAGTCTTCCTTGCTGTGTTCTGTTCCACTCATTGCTAGAAATGACAATATCTTTGCTGTATGCCATGGGTACTTGGTTCATTAGGTGATGGAAGGTACCTGTGGCCCTGTGAAGAACAAATGGCATGGTATTAAAGTAGTAGACACAAAAAGGGATGGAAAATGCAGTTTTCCCAGGTGATTTGGTTGTCAAAGGAAAGTGCCAATAACATTTTGTTAGATATGGGTATTCATTGAATTTCAATATTGCATTCACTCTGGAAATCAATGCAGATCTGTGTTGACTCATTGAGTTTTGGCACAAGTATTATGGGTATCCACTCACTATGGGATTCCTCAACTGCCCCTGAGTTCAGCATGGCCTGCAGCTCTTGATGGACTATCTCTCAAATTTTCAATGGAAGGGGTCAAAGGCTTTCTTGGACCTTTTTCCTCATTTTGGTGTCCATGAGATGGTAGGTGCATCCTCGGGGGAAGGCTTTAATCAGCTATCATAATTGTTGTCTTTGTTCATGCTGGAGTTCTCCTCCATTGGTATTGGCCCTGCATCATGGTGCTTGCATGGTGATCTAGTGAATGTTTGTGGGGGAAAGGTGCTATGAGAAGGCCTTCTTGGTACCCCCAAGCCTTTAGCAGTTTCACTTCATATGTTTGCATTTCTTTTCTCCCGCTGGCTGGTAGATTTTATAAGTAACCTCCACCCCTTGTGTCAGGATTGCCTCCCCACTCTGAACTCTAGGGTGCAGATGTGGGGACCTGCATGAAAAAAGAAATACCACCCCCACCCCCACCCCCAGCTTATTTTACCAGCTTGGGTTAAAATGTTTTTCCCCAAAACACAACTTTTTTTGTATCTGGACCTGGTATGCTGCCACCACCAAACTCAATTTAGGGTAGTTTGGGACCCTTCTTTTCCTTTCCACTAACCCCCCAAACTTCTTTCCCTGGAAAGCTTGAGAGAATAAAAAACCCAAACCTCACCTGATCCTGCGAGACGTGCCCGATCCAAAACCAGGATCTTACACAATGAAAAACAAGCAGTCAGCTTCTTAAAAGAAAGATTTTAATAAAAGAAAAAAAGAAAGGAATAAATCCCTTATAACCATCAATAGAACAGCATCTACCATAATCAACAAAAGGATTTAGAAACCAAACCTCTCCTCCGAGGCAATTTTTCTCCCACTGTTGATATCTCTGCTGAAGCTTACAATATTAAGAAGCACTCAGCCAGCACTCACCACTGAGAACCCTCCAAGTGATAAAAAAGAAGGTAAACTTACTGACTACAGTACTTGATAGAATCTTATAGTTACAGGGAAAGACATAGCTGTGTTCATCCCATAGCCAAGGTGAACAGAGAGAGACCCAGAAACTTAAAATCCTTTGTCTCCTGAGGAATTTCTCATTGGTCAGTTGTCCACCTCTCAGGTTACCTTTAGCTTAACCCCTTACAGGTAAACACTAATTCTAGGCTACTTCACACTTATGACACCTTGTAAGGACCCATGGACTAGAACCTGGATCTGCAGAGCCCAGGGTGGTTGATATTTCCACAGGGCCACTGGAAGGGTCTTGAGAAGCATATACAGGGGCACTGTGGAGAATAGGTGCCGCAGAAAGAACCACTCACGAAACCCAGAGTGACAGTACCCTGTGGCCCTCTGATTGGATAAGTACCCCTTAACCCCAAGGGCTGTCCCAGGAAGTTGTCCTGGCAACCGCACAGATCTTGTCCTGTTACTGTGCCAGACATTGCCTTGTCTCCTGATCTCTAGTCTCTGACTCCATCCTGATTTTAACACTGACTACTGCCTCATAATACTAATCTGGTATTGCCTCTGATCTCCAGTCTCTCACTCCAGCTTGACTTCAACCCTGACTCTTGTTTACAGAACCTGGTCTTGAGATTCCTCTAACTCTGGCCTGGCAACTTCTGTCCCTGTCCTGGTGGGCAGATGTCAGCCCAAATGCGACTGCCTACACTCTGCTCCCTTACACTCTTTTTTCTACCTTAAATGGATCCTGCCACTTGGTCAGTAGCTTTGAATTTGAGATCAACAGCAACAGTAATACTCTATCTCTGGGCCCAAATTCTCACATCCTGGCCCTTTGTTTGCAGGCCCATTTCTGATTCTGTTGGGATTTCAGCAGGTTTTCTTTAGAAAAAGCCCTCAGTGTTTCCAAATTCTTCATCAGGTGGATTGCATGCTGTACCAAATTGGCTTTCTCACGGTGGTGGTCTAGGATCATGCGTGGCTGTCTCCCATATAATAGTTCGAATGGTGAAAACCCTGCCGTTGCCTGTGGCACTTCAGTAACTCCCACACCTCTTTCTGCCATCCATGATCTCAGTGATGATGATCCAAGGTCACAAATTTCCTAAGCATCTCTTTCAGTGTCTTACTGAAGTGCTCTACCAGCCCATCCGTCCGGAGATAGTGGACCAGTGTCTGCAAGGCCTTGATTTTCAAGAGGTTGCACAATTCCCCCATTACCTTTGAAGTAGAGTCAGCCTTCTGGTCAGTCAAACTCTCTTTCAGTATTTCCACACATGCAAAACCCCTTATTAGTTCAGTGGTGATGGTGGCTGCAGTGGTTGAGTGAAGGGGGATGGTCTACTGCGTTGTAATATGAGTCTTTATCTCTTTTTCTCATATATAAAATACTGGTACAAATTATTAATATAGTCAGGCTAAAGTCTGACATTTTCCCTTCTGTAGTTTGCCATTTAAGGTTTTTATATGCCATGAACTACATCTTCTTCCCTGTGCAGAGATTTCTTTTTAATTTTTCTGACCTGCATCTGATGTTCTAAACCACTGCCTTTTCTTTCCTCCACTTGCTTCTGTCTGTCTAATGTATGTATATGCAGGTCATCTCTAATCTGGGAACCAAAGAAAAGGCAAAATGGTCATGTGTTGTACAAGCATAGATCCCGGTAAAAAGGAGTGTGAGGCATGAAATTGCATATCCAAGTGCTAAACTGAAGAGTGTGTCATTTTCTTTCCCAAAATGCATTTGCATGCATTCTGGCAATTAAAAGCTGACCTCTGTTTCATGTTTGCATACTAGTAGCAATAATAATACTGATTATGCAGTGCTTTTCATCTTTAAAGTATTTTATAAACATTAACTATTTAGAAGAAGTAATAAAAGCAAAATAACATCAGAGCAAATTGACTGCAAGCATTGACTGATGCTGAAGTGTGGCAGAAACTTGTTTCATATTCTGTCAGTGATATGTTATGGAATGGATTTAATTTAAATAGCTAGTGGGTTCTGGGACATGGTGTTCTACATAACAGGTGAGGTGAACTGTAGCATTGTGGAAAGAGGATCAGGTAGTTACTGGGCTTCACTAGACAAAGCTAAGTGAAATGCTTCTGTCTCTGTAACCACACTACGCAATGATTTCCACTGTAAAAATCAACGTTTGGCCACATATTTACCCTATTATATGTATAAGTAAATAACTGCAGGATTTGAGAAACTCTAGATTATAATGGGGTGACTATTGGTAAATATGACAGCCGCAGCAAGGACTGTATTTTAGATCATAAGGGCAGGGGTGGTATTTTTGTGTATTGCACAGCATAAAGCACACTATTGGTGTCTAATAAATAGTATGTAAGAATAATTTATTTTGATCCCTGCTACCTGGGGAAATCATAGTCTTTTCACAGAAAAAGTGACACAGCTGAGAAATGTAGTTCAAGCCATTTGAAGATACAGCCATTCCACATTCGAAAAACCAAGCATGTTAAAAATATCTAGTTTTTTGTACATACTCAGTTTTTACATCATTGTTTTCCACCACAGGAAACTACATTTGAAAGATAAAAAAGAGAAATGATCTTTTCATCTGGACATTTTTACTTTTTTTTCTTTATTATTATTTTGCAGTTTGAACCGCTTCATGTTGCCTTCATAAAATTCTCTGTACAGTCCTAGGTTTTACCAGCAGCAACCATTTTCTGTTCTTTGATATGTAATAATGACACTGCTTGTAGGAGAAAAGCTTCCTTTAATCTCCTGCCTATTTTCCTTCTCCTCTTTAGGATATGTGAGTGCACGGAGGCAGAAGCTGAAATTATTCTACAGCTAAAGAGTGAGCTGAGGGAAAAAGAGCTAAAGTTAACAGACATTCGTCTCGAGGCCCTCAGCTCGGCGCACCATCTTGATCAGATTCGTGAAGCAATGAACCGCATGCAGGTCAGTGCAATGGCATAAGTAAGTAGAGTGGTGCTCACGTAAAGCATGCTTGTTTGGCTTTTAACTCCTTCCCATTATTTTATTTTGTTTATTTAAAGAAATGTTGGTACACAGGAACGTGAGAGATTGATAGCACTTCCTAGAGACAGTCTTGGTAACTCTAGACATTGTAATGATAATATTAATTCATATCATTTATATTACATTAGCAATCAAAATGTGTGTTGCAGAGACACAGGAAGACGTAATCCCTTCCCTAAGGCTTTTACAATCTAAAAAAGGCTTGAGTGGGAAGAAGAGATATGACAGACAAGCAAAGAGATCAGGAAGCTGATTGTTACACAGCTTGTTAACTCAAGGGGGAGATGCATTATTATTTTTATGTACATGGACTGTCCCCTCTACTGGACTCATAAGTTCCTGACCCAACTCTTCTCCACAAACCCAAACAAGTTGTTTTTACTAGCCCACTAAAATTCTTAAGTGTTACCCATCCTCCCACAACTCAGCTTCTCAGCCTGCATCTTCCCAGCACTTGCCTGCTGATAAACTCCCCTTCCATCTGCATGAGACCTTATTCTGTGAAGAAAGGGGAAATTCAGAAAAGTGACTGCATTTATTGGAAGAGTCCTGGGGGTTTGGAGGCATGCTGTCTCCTCCCATCACTACAGGGTCCATCTCTGGAGCTCCTAGCTGTTGCAGTCTTCACCACAGAGCCCTGCTGATTTAGGTCCTATCTATGTTTGGTCCTAGCTGTACCTTCACATTGCTATGCCCTTATCTGAACATTCAGTCTCCCAAGTGCAAAAACCAGCTCATAGAGTCTGGAATCTGAAAGAGCAGGGAAATTCTGAGCAGGGCTCCAGCCCAGGTGTGCCCCTATAATGGATGGAAGGGTTTGCTGTGGTCACATGACTCCACAGAGTTGGGACAGTGCTTGGCTAGTCCCCAGTTCCCTGATGCTCCTGGCAATCACTGTTGTTGTTGTGTTCCTCCTTCCTAGAGTATTCTTACAAGGGAAAACTTCCTTGGCTCTCCAGCCCACATGGTGTTTCTGGGAGTGGAGGGAAAACTGAGCTGTATAGCACTATACTGTACATACTCAGAGCACCCTAAAATCTTCCCCACACAGCTTTCTTGTTGCCCATCAGTTCTAATGGGGCTCAGCTGGGCAAATTGGTGTAGTTAATAATTTCACATATGATGGGGAAGGCTTTGATATCACATGACTCATTTCACTGAAGCCCTATTCCAGATTTGAACCCAGGTGCCTTTATTACCTGCTGGCATTTTTTACATGTTTGAGCCCTTCTCTTCACTCCCCAACATTCTTTGCTTGTTTGGGTTCCTAAATGTGGTTGAAGAGCCTTTATGAATGTTTCAGATACTTAGAAGAGTGTGAGTGAATATGGAATTAAATCTGATGTGCAATGCCATCTCCAAGAATAAGCATTTGCTTTGTACTGTGTTTCATGAAGCGTCTAAAAGCTAGATTTAGCTGGTACCAGGCTGTGCTCAGGCTAAGTTTTCATTTGATTATTGTAAACTCGATAATCTCTCGGCACCACAGAGGATTTAGCTAAGAGAAAAATCCTGACTGTTCTGATTCATCTGTCACTATAAGTTTTCATCAAAAGGGTTTTTTTGGCTCATATATGAACACTACCATGTTGTGATGATCATAAACTGTTATGATGTCAACAAGAGTTATGAAACAGTTAAACTATCTTATTTTTATTGTTTGGTTTTCATTTTATCTCCTTGGTGATGTCATTGATTCAATGTACTTCTAGCAACAACGGTAGTCATCTGTGACTTGAGCAGCATTATCTAGCTGAGATTTTAGTAACCACTTAGATGAAATAACTATTACATAAGGTATTTGACAAAGAAAAATGTCTTTCTGGAGTGAAAATTCCAAGTGTAATATGTCAGATCTATAGTAAACACAAGGACTTGGACATTGTGTTGATCAGAGGTGATATTGATACAAGAGTAAAAGGAGCTTTTAGCAATCCTTCCTCCCATTTCAGCACTGAAGCGAATCCAGTTTCCACTAATTGTATTGTACTGTTGATGTATTGTTACACACGGCTACCGAACTGCTAAACCAATTAGCTCATGCTGGTGAGCAGCAAGCTTCCTGCACAACCACCCAGTGCTCAATGGTTTTTAGAGACAAAAGTCTCCCAGGTTTGTATATTGATTTCTTTTTGTTTTAGAATGAAATTGAGATACTGAAAGCTGAAAATGATCGCTTAAAGGCAGAGACCGGTAATACTGGGAAGCCGGCTCGACCATCTTCTGAGTCCTCAAGCAGCACATCCTCCTCTTCATCACGGCAATCGTTAGGGCTTTCGCTGAACAACTTGAATATCACAGACTCTGTTACATCAGGTGAATAATACATATATATACAAGATTTTTCTTTCATTTGTATCTTCTTAAAGGTCAATATTTCAAATGTACCTTCTGAAACTACACATGCATTGATTTGTACAAATAAACCTCAAATTTGCACGTGCTACTGGGTGTTTGCACGTGGACATCACAAATCATTTTGGTGATCTCTTGTGAAAATTTGGCTTTAGAAGTCCGAGAATAGTAATATCAGATTATTTATCCTCCATGTAGTATGTTCCTAGCTTCTAACAATGTTTCTCTTTGATTTTTATAGGCTACATGTTGATATGTGATAAGAAGGGCACCACTGCAGAACAGGTGCCAAAGAACTGCTGAAAACTAGGTCTTTGGGGGACAAATGTGAGGGTAGTTGCTGAAACTTCACCTTTTATCTACAAATATTGTATTGTTAATTTCCTGTGGATTCCTTAAGAATGCACCATTTCTGAAATCAGGAAGGAATGTGAACACTGTTTAGAGTTAGAGTTAGTAATTTGTTGTGGAATACTGATAGGTAGTCTAGGCTGGGAGGACCTTATTTCTTTTCATATACAGTTTGGTCCAGATCAGTCCATTTACCCTACACTGTAGGGCCAAATCCTGCTCCGCTCACTAAATCCTCTTATTGACTTCAGTGGGAATCCCCATGTAGAAAAGCAACCAGGATTTAGGTTCTGAACATTCACGCATTATACAATTCCGTAGCATCTGAGAATAGATAATCCCAATCTCCCCATGGTAATCCTTCTGCATTCATTGCATACAGTGGCCAAGAAACAAGAGTAATGTTTCAGCTGCTAGAACGATGAGCATAGCAGAAGCAGAGAAACTATCAGTAATGCACATCTGTAGAAAGTATAATGAAATCTCTGGAAGCAATAACAGTGTGGCTAATAATTATAGATGGAGTCTGGGCAATAGTACAATTGGGGATGTGCCAAACTGCCTGACAATAATTTGAGTTGGCAGTCAGTCATAGTATCTTGCCAGTCATTGATTACATGGGTATTTGAGCCTCTCTTCTGGTTTAATTTTATATTTTATATGAAAATCAGCATGTTTTTCTTTACATGCCAGCCATTTTATTGCCTGGATTAACTCACTGAATGGATGAGGCTGTGTTGTCCCTGGACGTGGCACGAAGTGTTTCTTCTACTGCAAACACATTCAGGAAGGAAGGAAAAGCTCTATTGTGCTCCCCCCTGCAACTCTATGGGAGGAAGCCCCCAGTACCAGATCCGTAGTCCGTTCAGTAGTACTAAACTTATAAACTCTTACATGAATAGATTCTGAAATTGCAGCTCCAGATCTCTTGGTTCTGACTAAATCTAGAGTTCTATTAAGTCAGATACAGGAAAAAAAAAAACCAAACTATAAACTGTATAATTTTGTGTGTGCTATTTATGCATGCTCTTCTAGTATGGAAGCTTAGTATTTCTGATTATAAGAACTTATAAGAAGGCACATGGAGGAGAGGAAGATCCCATTTAAATGTGTACCCATTCCAATCTGAACACTGCATATCATTTTGCTATGGCAGCAGGAAGCTTGCAAGTGTGGGAAGTTTACACCATCAAATCTTCTGGGACTTTTGTAGGGGCCAAGAGGTTATTAGCCAGAGGCTCTGGAGCTGTGGTCCAGTTAAGCATGCATGTGGGCTGCAACACATGGGACTAAGGAAGCCCTAACTGGAATCTGCTCCATTGGCAAAGCAAGCTAGGATGGGGAAGAATTGAGATTTTGAATTATTCAGACAGTTAGTGGAAACCTACAAGAGTGGAAGCCTTCATGCTACACTAAAAACTCTTAGTGGGGCAGTTTGGGTTCCTTGCAGGAATATTATGGCCTTAGCACCTACCAGGAGCCCTGTTGAAGGAGCTGGTGAAGAGGCAGGTCAAGAAACAGGTATTTGGGGAAGATGGAGATTCTCTCTTCCTCCAAGACCTGTGTGAAGTTCTGCATTGCATCCCCATCATCAGAGAAGTGACTGGACACTGAGTGAGTCCAGACTGAATACAAAGCAGTTTCCTGAGCAAGTTCTTCTTCCTTCTGATCAAGGAAGTTGATGACATAAAAATAACAAGAAGAGAATACAGCTCTAGAAGCTGCATCATGAGGAAAAAAGGGACTCTTCCATATAACTGTGCTTCATAGGTATAAGGTAAAGTCTGTTGAGAAAGGAAGGTAAAACCCAATGGACTTACAGCAGCAAGAGGTTTGCTATTTTTCAACTGACAGCATTTTAAAGGGCCAGGTCGATATCCAAAGGTTATGTTTCTACATAATATGAGGTTTAAACTCGGTTGTCACATGGATCCATTGTAGTTCTGAACACACTCCAGTATGGAAAGCAAATAAAAAAATGTATTGTAGCTAACAGAATGTATTGGTCCTCACCTAAGGATGCACACAACTAAGGCTTATTAGGAATGATTGCCTTCATCAGCTGACAAATCATTCCTTTTTTCATTTCCAACAGTAGTGGAGGAGAAGTAAGTGATCATACTGCAGATTGTTGTGATAGCAGCCTTTCTGACTAAAAGACCTTGCAACAAACATTAAAATAACAAGTAAAACAAAGTTGATATTGCTTCTCAGATGAATCACATTCTATAAAATATGTGTTGCTTCTTGTGTTGTAGATATTTTACTGGATGATGTCACAGATGGAGCCCTCCCCAAAGAAGGCCACAGTGTTAAAATTATAGTCACCATAAGTAAGGGCTATGGTCGATCCAAGGTACAGTAATTTTTCTGAAGTCTTAGAATCACAGATATATTAAAAACCACCACTATAGCTGAGCTATTTGCACTGTTTTCAGTCAGGGACTGGAAGTTAAACATTCAACATACACCCTTTTTCTTTTGTCCTTTCTTCCTATATTTTTATCTAATCCTGGCATGGTTAGATGCAGTCCCCTCAATCTTCTGCATTATGGCCCACTGCTGCTTTTATGAAGGCTCAGACAGACTACTAGTCCAACTCAGTTTAAATTGGAGTATTGCATACTGGAACCTGTAATCTCTTCAGATGGGCTTCTGTTAGAAGGGGTGGTCATTGTAATTTAGGTATAGCCCTTGGCAAGTTACAAGTATTCTCCTCACGTCCGAGTTAATTTGAGATGTCCGACTTAAAAAACTGAGATGTCCGAGTTAATCAGTTTTGAATCATATTCTCATGATCTCATGTTTTGTGTTCCAAAAATCTTTTAATATAGTGTAACCTGTATTTGTATACAGTGAGTCTTACTTTATTTTTATCGCTCAGGTGCCACCATGAGTCTACATAATTTTCGCACAGATGGTCCCAAAAATCTAAGCTAAAAATATTAGCTCAAAGTCAACAATGTATAATAGAGATTCAACCATAGATTTCTTAAAGAAAAGAAATGAGCATGACTACTTTGAAGTTAAGTGACTCAGTGTGAAGGGATAGGAGCTTATTTGGTCACAATTCAGTATTTTTATACTGCTAGGCCCAGATCCTGCCCTGTGATAAGGCAGCTTTGTTCTATCCCATCCAAGCAAAGGCCATCCATTATGTTTAACTCATGCATGTAACCCTAAATACAGAAGAAACCTTAGAGCTATGTGTGATCTATATAATGAACTTTATTTCCACATATATAACAATATAGTTAAAATAATATGTGGACAATGGCATGAAGTAAGACTGAAGTGTTCAGCTTAACATTACTTATACCTATTTTTATGTGTTAATTACTAAGTTGTAGCATTGTATCTTAGAGATCTTTAAATGCATGTGGCAAACCGATTTCCTCCAATTTTAGTCCAATTTGTGAATTCTCTCTCTTTCTCTTTATAGGATCAAAAGACACAGGCATATTTGATAGGATCCATTGGGGTTAGTGGGAAAACCAAATGGGACGTTTTAGATGGAGTAATTAGACGTCTCTTTAAGGTGGGGCATTTAAAAGTTAATTCCATATTTTTTGTTTACCATAAACTCTCCCTACTTGCTTACTTTTTAACTTGACTATTGCATTTTTTCATATAGGCTAAGTTAATGCTTTTGCTCTTTTTAAAGTTTATATATACTGCTCTGTAATGCATAGATCTGAGTCTTCTTTAAATAGTAGTCCACCTACACTAACGTATGTGTTTTAATAACTTGTCTCACGTGAGATGACCAGGCATACTTTTATATCCTGTATGTGCATATAATTTTAGGAATATATCTTCCGAGTGGATCCAGCTACTAGCCTGGGTTTAAGTTCCGATTGTATTGCTAGCTACTGTATAGGGGATTTAATCAGAGCCCATAGCTTGGAAGTGCCTGAACTGCTGCCTTGTGGGTATCTGGTTGGAGATAACAACATCATCACCGTGAATCTGAAAGGTAAAACCACAACTCTGTTTTTCAGATATTTCAGATATTTTTCTCTTCTTTGTTTTATCCCTCCCAACCCCTCTGTTTATCATTTAAATCTGACTTTTTCTCACCCTGGGTCCAGCACAGGAAGTCATTTGTCATGCAAGTTCTTTGTATGTGTTTGTATAGAACTAAGCACATCCAGGCATCTTGGTGCTGAAGAAGTATAAATATTAAATGATACAAAAAATATTTCTCTTTTTCTCTCACTGACTTCAAAGTCACAGCAAAGGACAAATGGCTTTAATAGTGATCAGGGACAAAATTCAAGAATTCCATTCAGAAATGTTTCCAAGCCACCCTGCTCCACAATCAGAACTTTAAACATTTCAAAGAACTGTAGGGTTTTTCTGTGTTGGGGCCTTCAAAAGGATTTTGCGTCATTTGATGTGATATCATTCTGCGGGTAACTCTTGTTGCTGTCACTTCGACCTTTTTATCTTAAACGCCTTTAACGTTTGAAACACACATCTCTGCCTCACTGAGCCTTCTCTTCACATTTACTTTGATTTTGTTGCTCCCACTCATCCAGTCAAGGTGGTGGTGGTGCTGCTGCTGTTTCATCTTCTTGCCCCTTAGAAAGTATCTGTGCAATTCCAATGGTATTCAAACCCAGGAGAAGAAAGGATTATTGGATAGGAGCATTTACCTGCTTTCAGCATGGCATGGATGTCAGCAGACACCATGCTGAATTTATGTTTATTTTAGACATCATCTTGAATGAAGACAAATTATTTTTTCTTTTTTCCCAGGAGTGGAAGAAAACAGTTTGGATAGTTTTGTATTTGATACACTAATTCCTAAGCCAATTACCCAACGGTACTTTAATTTACTGATGGAGCATCACAGAATCATCCTGTCAGGACCCAGTGGCACTGGAAAGACCTATTTAGCCAATAGACTGGCTGAATACATAATAACTAAATCGGGCAGGAAAAAAACTGAGGATGCAATTGCTACTTTTAATGTAGATCACAAATCAAGCAAGGTAAGTTACATTTAAAATTGACAAATTTGTTGCCTGATTTGTAGTGATGAGCAAGAGTTAGTCCTGCTGATTTACACACGGCTCTATTTCCTGTTTTTTGTGTTTTCCTATAGAGATTGAATCTCTAATCAGAGTGAAACATGCAGCCACAGCTCTCTGTAATCTGAGTGGTGCATCGTGACATTGTGTGCAGGAGCTGAATTTTGGGGCACTTGTAGGACTTCCACTTCCTAAGCTGATAAAGGCAGAATAAAATGCCATTTTAACTCTAGTCCATGGAGTTCCAGTAACTTCTCTCTCTGAAGACATTAGCTGTACAATATAGTGCTAGTCTAACTTGCATTTTGACAGCAAAAATGGTAGCCCAGAATTACTGTATGGAAGTAGGAAGGGTGATCTGGTGCACAGGGCACTGGATGTGCACTTGGATTCAATTCCTTGCTTAGTACTATATAGGTTCTGGTTGTTGCTGTTTTCTCCTGAATTCTACAGTAGTGATGCTGATAATATAATATTTAGCCCATGCTTCAGACAACATGCAGGTTGAATTAACTACATACTTCACATTCCCAAGATATTCACAAGATAACCAAATTACCCATAAGTAACTCACAAGCTACCTGTTACCCTAAACAGGGTGTATAAATTGGTTGGTACCCAAAAAAGATCAGAAAAATCAATATCTTTGCTTAGAAGTTTTGTGATGAGCATGCAGCACTGTTAGCATAGATTGAGAAGAAAGTCCACATGGACCATGGAGGGATAAGAGAACTATTCCATCATAACCACCTATTTTCATTTCCTTTATGCAAATGATTTGTGATATCATTCACTCTGACAGGGAAGTGCTCACATTTAATTTTATATATATAGATATAGATATAGATATATAATGTGAGTGATTCACAAAAACATCACTTTGCTGGGTCACTGACAAGTGTATGTGTATATTTTCCTTTCATTTTTTTCTTTTTTGTGCTAAGATTATTTGACAAGTAAACCTTATAGTTTGTAAGAAAGAAAAAAATAGATCCTTGTGGGGTGCTTCAGCAATACAGATGGTGCTATGAAGCTAAATAGGAAGAAGGTCATGATTTTCCCTCAAGGCACATGGTGAGAAAAACCCTAACATACATATATATATATATACACACACATATATATATATATATACACACACACACATATATATACACACACACACAACCAAACAAGAACTTTCCTAAAGCAACAAACATGTTTCTACTTTAAAAAAATATATATGATTTTGCTATCACTGATCCAGGAAATATTCTCGTATAATGAGAATGAGATTTCTGTCCAAAGTACCAGGGATTCACAACAAGGATTGCTGAGAAACTGTGTACCGATCTTGTGAACTCACTGGGGCAAATTCTGAGTGATGCGGTAAATGAAAAATCCCTAGCCTAAGAAAATGCTGGCTGAGCCACGCTCTCATTGCTGTGCTGTGTGCTATAGTGTAGACTGCACACAAGGGACAGCTAAAAAGCTGGACTAGCCAGGAGACTGAGGAACAATAAACCATCAAGAGCAAAATAAATTGTCATGACTGCAGACTATTCTTCCCCAACCCCAAATCCCCCATTACTCCCCAGGTAGCTAGCTGGCTAGCTGACGGAGAGAAATAAATGTACATTTTATGGTGGCATGTGACCATAGTAGCCCCAAAGGCTTGAACAGGTAGCCTGTGAGGGGATGAAGATGATGGGCAAAAATCTAAGGGAATGGGATCAGTGAACTAGATGAGATAACAATCTATTGTTTTAATTGGGTTAATTTGCTGTTCCTAAAAGTGTGGGACTGCTTGTGAACTAAATAGCTCAGTCTATTGGTAATGAATTATAGAGTCTTTTATTACTGGATTGCTGAGAAATGTATTCTTAGGATACCAGGACACAAACTTTATTACCTGACCTTTAGTGAGACTTACCTACATTTTTGTTTTCACTGCACCATGTCAGCTCTATATTCTCTCTATATACAGCTGACCTTCAGTTTCTCTCTGGCTGAGAAACAAGTATTTGTGATTATGGGAACTCAGTTGAGATATAAGCTTTGGGGAAAATTTCTTAACTCCCCTTGGTGCCTTTGAAAATCTCCCTCTGTTATGACTAAATGTATTTTGCTCTTCTGTTTTGTTTTCTTTTGCGGAAGGATCTGCGTCAGTACCTAGCTAACCTGGCTGAGCAGTGCAGTGCTGACAACAATGGTGCTGATCTCCCAGTAGTAATAATTCTTGATAACCTTCACCATATTGGTTCTTTGAGTGATATCTTCAATGGTTTCCTCAACTGTAAATATAATACATGGTAGGTAGCAGCTCTTTATTTCCCTGCCTTTAGTGCTTAAAACAATTAAAAGTTCTTTATTAGTGCAATATGATGAAATATGTTATAAGGAACCCTTGTATCTATTATATCCTGATTCAGCAAAGTACTTAAGCATGTGCTTAACTTTAAATATGTGAGTAATTTCATCCGTATTCAGCCAAGCACTTATGTGTACTTCACTTAAAGCATATTTAATGCCCACTGACTTTAATGAGATTTAAATGTATGCTTAAAGTTAAGTACGTGCTCAATTCTTTGCTGAATCAGTATCTTAACCCCTTCCACCACTATAGAACACATCTGTGTCATGGAACATAGGCACAGTAGTTCCAGGAGAGCCTGTGGGAGGGTAACAAAAGGTGCATGATGGTCGTTATCCATAAGGTGTTTTCCTGGATACCATATGGACCCATGGAGTATGCTATATGGTAGCTGCTGTTTCTGTGGTAGACCTCCTCTTTCCAATAGCTATACTGTGAGCCAAAAATGTATCTGGCTGTAGAAGAGTGGAAAAGTTGTTTAGACGTAGTACCAAAGGAGAACATGATTGACTGGCTGTCTTTCAGGGTCAAAAAAGAATAAAAAGTAATTAAAGTATTTGAAAATTGCTAGTGGCCTATTAACCAGGCAATTTCTGCTATAAAAGTTCCTGTGGTAGGGGCTTCCCTTCATAAAATATTTGTGTATTATGGCTCAGTGCTCCTAAGATTCACTGGTTCCTGAAAGTAAAACCACTAAAAAGGCCACAGATGAGGTATATGAGCACTGTTTTGCTTCATTTTTTTTTAGTGCTTATGACCGCTAGTAAAACATAAGTGTGAAAAGGAAAAAAGTGCAAGAACAAATATACTAAAAATAAGTCTGGGCAGAAATCATTGGAATTTGAGACCAAACAGCATCTGCACTTTCTTTGTTCAAAGATGGCTCCAGGCAAGATAAAAATAAATAATATTTCTGAACAGCCTCCTGGATGAATTCTGTGGCAGTGAAGCTTCCTACTAAATGTATTACTTTTCTCTTTTTAGTCCCTATATTATTGGAACAATGAATCAAGGGGTTACTTCATCACCAAATCTAGAGCTGCATCACAATTTCAGGTAAATACACCTGCTTTGTCTTTAAATGCATCTGTTTTCCCCTTTGCAGGCAGGGGCGGCTCCGGGCACCAGCACAGCAAGTGACTGCCTGGGGCAGGAAGCCACAGGGGGTGGCCGGCTGGTCGCTGTCAGGGCAGCAGTCAGGTGCCCTTTGGTGGCACGCCTGCGGGAGGTCTGCCGTTCCCGCAGATTCGGCGGCATTTCGGTGGCATCTAAGCCGAAGCCGCAGGACCGGCGGATCTCCCTCAGAAATGCTTCTGAAGGCCACCTGACTGCCGCACTTGGGGCGGCAAAAAGGGTAGAGCTGCCCCTGCATGCAGGCCTTTCAGCCTTCCTTCCTCTTCTTCCAGGTTATCCTTCAAAACCCATCTGGAATTTAATTACACTCTGTCGCTGTTTGCCTCTTCCTCCTTTCCTTTAATGAGAGCTGTCTGTGTGGCACTTTTCTGCCTGGCAAAACAGACAGAATATCATTCCTGCTCCCCCACTGCCATGGCAGCAGGGTGTTCAGGACTGTAGTAATATGCCCACCTTATAACATACAGGGTTTCCACTGGCTGAGGAAGCATAGGCACTGAGATCACCCTTGTGATATGAACTAAATAGATCTTTATGATTTGTTATTAGAATTGACTTTTATTTTAGTAGACAACCAGCATTAGACGCTGATGTCATTGTTTCTGTGTTTAAGATGGAAGGCAATGTTTATTCGTTGTATGATTATTTGAAGTTTTCTCCTCTCACATTAGGTGGGTGCTATGTGCTAATCACACAGAACCAGTTAAAGGTTTCCTGGGCAGGTATCTGAGAAGAAAACTGATTGAGACAGAAATAGAAAGGAACATGCGCAATAATGACCTCATCAAGATCATTGACTGGATCCCTAAGACATGGCATCATCTCAACAGCTTTTTAGAAACGCACAGCTCTTCAGATGTGACCATTGGTGAGTCCTTGCAAGGCAGTGTGCTGCTAGACTTTTCAGCAGAGTGAAATAAGGGTAAAGCCTGAACCTTTCATAAAGTTTGTAGAAGTTGAATTGATTTTTCAGTCTCAGCTTAAACACAAGATTTTACAATCCTTAAATCACCATGAGAAATATGCCTTGCCAACCTGACTGAAACAAGGGAGTCATAGAAATCGCACAGGGAAGTGAGGATTTCCATCCTTACTACCAGACTAAAGAGTTTCATATACTGTGTTTGCCATGGAATTATCAACCTGTACCAAAAATCTCCCCACTAAGGCCGTGTCTACACTTAAAAGCTTTGCTGCTTATCTACACAACATAATTAATGTAGATACAGTTACACTGGTATAAAAGAGCTTGTGCTGATATAGGTAATTTGGGTTCAGCAAAATGAAATAAATTATACTGGCATAAGCACTTTTCTATTGCTATAACCATGTCTTCATTGAGGCTTATAATGGCACAAATATGCAGGCAAAATAACCCCTTTAGCTTTGCTACTAAAACGTAAAAGTTTTAAAATAGAAAAAGTTCAGGCCTTTGAAGAAGGGGAGAAGAACTCTAATTTCTTTAATAACATGAAGCTGAACTCAGTACTAGCCAATAATTGTAGTGCTGGATAAACATTCTCTTTATTCAAGTTTGCCGCAGCGGTCATCTTCCCTTACATATTTTGGAGATTTTTTTCCCTCACAGTTCATGTTATTTAACAAAAAAACTTCTCTTCTCAGGGCCTCGCCTTTTCCTCCCCTGCCCCATGGATGTTGATGGCTCCAGAGTGTGGTTCACGGACCTTTGGAACTATTCTTTGGTGCCATATCTTCTGGAGGCCGTGAGAGAGGGACTTCAGGTATGTAGGTAGAAACACTACGTCTTGCTTCACAAGAAAAAGCATATTTTTGTGTTGATTTTATAAGCTTTTTCCAGGATACATTTCAGAAACGTGTCAGAGTGATGTGTTGTGCCACAGTGACCAAAAACGGGGGCTAGAATTCTACAAGAAAGGATCAGTCCCCTTTTCTGCTGCACTTCCCACTGCACGATTTGGCTTTTTTTGAAATCATGCTTGGCTGTGACGGGGAATATGCTCTCTTTCTTCTTTTCACTTGTATGCAATGAAAAGGAGGAATTCAGGGTCACCACATCCAGTGTGAGTGAGGGCTGCCCAGGGGAAGGACCTCAAGGACCTTATACTAGTGGAGGAGCAGGCATAGCGGAGATGTCCACCAACACCTCTCCTGTCCCACCCACAGGTCTTCCCAACATAACCCATCTTTCCGCATACACCAGAGATGTGGACTGCACCTGTAACATCAGGCAGTTCCCCCATGCTGCGGTAATTTTCTATTGGGCTTCTCCAGCCAATTTAAGGCACTTTGTCCCAAGGGTTGGTGGACATAAGAATCTGACTCTCTTTTGCTTTACTTATCCCTCGGTTTTGCCCGCTTTAATGTCTCTCTTATTCCCAACTTGTCTGCGGCATTTTTGCTTCTCTTTTCTTTCCTCTATGTTCCTAACTATTCCCCACTTTCTTGGAGTGATTCTGCAACCTGATCCCTCCCCCATTTTCTATTTGACCCCTTTACATTTGTTCTCTTTTTGTTCACTACAACTGTGCATGCTATGGAAAGAGAGACAAGGTGGGTGAGGTGATATATTTTATTGGGCCAGAAACAAGCTTTCGAGCTTGGCAGAGCTCTGAAGAATTCTGAATCTGGAAGAAGAGTGCTGTGTATACTAAACAGAAAAGAAATATTCTTATAAGAAGCAATAGGACCAAGATAATCTGCGTTCAAGAAAGATCATTGTGACACTCTGAGAAAATAAGCCCCTCTGAGTAAGCTGGAGATAAAAGGAGCTAGGAGAATTTCTTCTCTTCACCTATTGAAGGTCCTCCTTACTTAAGATTAAAGAGGCTTGCTTATTGTTCTGCAACAGCTTCCCTAAGCCCTTTAGAAATGGAACATCTTTGTTTCCTATTTGCTATATTCCCTTTCTTTGCAAGATGCATGAAAATAATGTCACTTAAAATGGGTTTGCATTTTCCAACTACCTTGCAAACCACTTCTTTTGATGTTTCTCGCTCCTTTCCCAAAGTTCCATTTCACATTTTATCAAAACTTACAGCTTCTACTGTTCTCAGTTCTTTTTGTTCTCATTGGCGGTTGTTAGGTTTCAATACGCAGACATTTCGTGTAGGTGCTCATTGGAAGTGAGGTCTTCTGAGCTTCAGGCCCTGGTTATCGGTGCTGAGCACTTTTGAAAGTTGAGCCTCTGCTGCAAAAGTTGTTTGATTTCGCTTGTCTGGTATAATAAATAGTAATGTATTGAAGAGAATGCAGTCTAAATAACTGAATATCCATACTTTAGATGTATGGTAAAAGAGCGCCATGGGAGGATCCCTCAAAGTGGGTAGCAGATACTTACCCATGGAGCTCCGTACCTGTGCAGCATGAATGGCCATCGTTACTTCAGTTAAGACCAGAAGACATTGGGTTTGAGGGTTATGCATCGGCACAAGAAGGAACAACCTCCAAGCACATTCCACAAAGCGACACCGAAGGGGATCCTTTGGTAAGAATGAAGCTTTTTGTTTACCTTTCTAGTCTGTGTTTCCACCTAGCAATTTGAAATATGAAGAATATACCAGTTAACTGGTCCATTGTATATTTCATTTATTTAATTACCGCTTATATCAAAAAGAAGAAGAAAAGCAGGAGAACGTATCAGAATGGAAAGCATCACACTCATGTTACAATATAAAATCTCAGTAATTTCATTGTATGTATTTCCCATCGTCTAGGTCAGGGATTGGCAACCTTTGGCACGCGGCCCATCAGGGATATCTGCTGGTGATCCGGGATGGTTTGTTTACCTGCAGCACCCACAGGTTCAGCCGATTGCAGCTCCCATGGGCCTAGATGTGCTGGCTGCCATTTCCTGCAGCCTCCATGCCTGAAACGGTGAACCACGGCCAGTGGGAGCTGTGATTGGCTGAACCTGTGGATGCTGTAGGTAACCAAACCATCTCAGCCCACCAGCAGATTTCTCTGATGGGCTGCATGCCAAGGGTTGTCAATCTCTAGTCCAGGTGCTTACATGACCCTCATTGTACTAGCTAAGCACTTCACACACACTAATCAATTAGCCGTCAAACACCCTGTATAGTTGGTAGATATTACCTCCATTTTACAGATGGGAAGCTGAGAAACTGAGATTAAGTGGCTTACCCAAGGTCTCAGACACACAGTAGCAGAACAGGGAATGGAACGTCCTTCTTCCCATTCATAGGAATATCTCAGAATAACTTATTATTGCATCACTGCTTACTATATCAGGGGGAAAAAGTCAGTCAAAATCATTACAAGACAAAACATGTAATGCATTGTTTTGTTTGCCCATTTAATATGCCCATGGATGTTTGGATTTACTTTAAGTCCTATGCTAAAGGTATATTATAGCAGCCATACTAAAGTACTATTATTTTATAAATCTCACTCTGTAGAATGCCTTTGTTATCATTCAGACTGCAAATATAGAGAACCCCCTGCAGCTATGCTGGGGGTGGTATTCTGAGAAATGGAGACAGCCCAAAGAAAAGGGACCTTCTCTGGAGAAAATGCTCTGAACTACATTCATGCTAAAGAAATTACTTCTGAGTCCCTACAAGTGCTCAGGGCGTTCTTCTGCCAGAAATCAGACCATGAATCTCCAGGTAATGTAGGGAATTAGCTTATGTGACCCACTGTTTCCCACCTGACAAATACAGGAGTGGTGATCCTTTGACCCTATAGGATTTGCACTCTGAGTGAATCTCCTGGCCACGCTCCCAGTCCATTCACTACCCCTTCCACATAGCAGTGTGCAGAAATGGCTAAGACTCCTCCATTGTAGTGCAGAAGTAGTGTCCCACCATAATGAATCTTTGCTGTCTGGAGCCTCCATCATTCCCCATGTAGCAAAAGTGTGGCAACTTCACTGCATATAAACTTGAATCTGCATCCATGAAGCGAACGGCAGGGTTGATACTGACATCAGTGGTGATGAGTCAGGTCCATTGACCCTGTATGAAACAAAAACGCATTTCAGATTTTGTCTCATACACAGAATGTAACCACATACGCACACACATCAGTATTTCAGAGAATCATAGAATATCAGTTGGAAGGGACCTCAGGTCATCTAGTCCAAACCCCTGCTCAAAGCAGGACCAGTCCCCAACTAAATCATCCCAGCCTGGGCTTTGTGAAGCCAGGCCTTAAAAACTTCTAAGGAAGGAGATTCCACCACCTCCCTAGCTAACCCATTCCAGTGCTTCACCACCCTCCTAGTGATAAAGTTTTTCCTAATATCCAACATACACCTCCCCCACTGCAACCATTACTCCTTGTTCTGTCATCTGATGTCACTGATAACAGTCTAGATCCATCCTCTTTGGAGCCCCCTTTCAGGTAGTTGAAAGCAGCTATTAAACCCCCCTTATTCTTCTCTTCTGCAGACTATGTCTCATACATAGTGTATATAACACACACATTGAATTTGGAGCTTCACACAAATAAAATACCTTCCCTCTTCCTACCTTTCATTGCATATTTTTTCACTACCAGGGACCTGAATCGTTCACCTAAAATGTGGCACTGTCTTAAAATTAGGTTAGTGTTCTTCGGTGCTCTGAGGACCTTGGCACGAGTGCTGCTTTATAACTAAAATTAGCGTCATTATAGTAAGTTTGTCGTCAAGAATCTGAGCAATTTTCTAGGGCAGGTGTTGGCTTCTATCAAATGTGCCCCAGGCTCCGATAATACCCAAATGATTTATGTTCATAATTCCCCTTTCCTCAGCACTATGGTCTGCTGTTTTCTGTTACTGTTTCTTTGGCTGAGGTCAGCTCTTGAGCAGCAGATGGTGCTCTTGTGTGTAGCAGCTGGCTACAGTCCACCTCCCACACCCCACACAGACTCACTCTCTCTCAGAGGGTGTGGGTTCATGTGATCATGTTTGTAGTTGCTTTTCCAATTTATTCTGCCTGCATTAGCCAAAATATTATTGGAGGCTTGACTGTCTCCACATACGGGCCCAGATGTCCATCTGTGATAATGTTTCCTTTGCCTGTCTGTGTTGCAGCTGCAGCCATTCACACCACTGAATTGCAGAGTTATTAGGCAGTGCTCATATCCCTACGGCTTATTAGACCTTCACACTTATCCTTTTATTTAAAGTGCAGAAGGCTGGGCAAGGGGTGGCAGCCAGGAGGAGCCACTGATATTTTGTCCATTCTGAAATAATTTTGCCCTTTCTCTCACTTTGGGTACCAGCACACTGCATACACTAGAACGGTCTAATTAATTTTTGACATAGTCCCTGCTGCATTAAATGCTACAGTGATTACGTAAACATTTCCTTACCTTCCTTTTCAGATGAATATGCTAATGAGACTTCAAGAAGCAGCCAATTACTCGAGTGCTCAAAGCTGTGACAGTGATAGCACCAGCCACCATGATGACATTTTGGATTCCTCTCTTGAATCAACTCTCTAGTGGGGACGAACCTGGGTAGAGGATTATAGTAAAATCGATTGCCACTAACTACTGCCAGGATTAAAGCAGCGCGCTGGGGTCCCTGAACAAGGGCGGTGTGTTGTAGGTAGGCAGGAGGCTTAACTCTGCAAAGGCAGGAATTAAAATCGAAGTGGAAAGCTTGAATTTGTTTAATTTCAAGGCATTTCAATATCAGTGGAGCCAAGTGAGACTCCATTAATCAACTGGAAAGGGCCCTAAATGGAGGGCAACTAAGCAGATTGCACATGTGTTAGCCAAACTGGAACCTTGTTTTGTTTTTCCTCTCTCTGTCTCTCTGTCTCTCTCTCTTTAAAAGTTTACAGTGAAAACTTTTGTTTCTTCCTTTACTTTTCTCTGAGGTGCTGCATTAGCAATGCAGTCTTCTGAACCTCTTCTAACCTCCGTTGTGCCCCATGGTGCTGGTCACAGGACTACAGTAGTGTTTGTCGGACATTACTGCCCATTCCAAAATGAATCAAAGATGATGATAGTAACTCAATAAGCACAAACAGTATTGTGCTATCACCAGAAAACACTACTGTGATATGCTAGATAAGTGCCAATTTAATTCTTAATTGCCATGGTCACAGTGACACTCTCCATGAAGTTTTTAGTGTACAAGTCACCAATTTTATAAAGTTGTTTTTACCACAAAGGTCTTTTTTAACCACCTGCCCACTTCTTTACAGTTTTATACCAATTATTAACCAACACTGACTAAAGGCTTTTTAGGGCTTCATTTGTTTGAGCCTTTTCAGTGGAAGAAGGAACATTTCCTATGGTGCTGTTTCACTGCCTTAAAACGGATTTCTAGAACAGTTTTACAGTTGGTTTAATTCCTAAACCATTGGTAATTTACACTGTTTTTTTTTTTCATTTACTAACGAAATAACGTCAGTTAACACAGTAGCCTCATATCTGTATATCATGATTTTTTAAGAAATGGATAGGAGAAAGAACCATTGCTATATAGTATTTTTATCTTGTGAATAGATTGTTCAGCCTACCCTCAGAAATATACAAGAAACCCAGAACCCACTCCCACTATCACCTAAAAGCTGAGAAAGCTGACCCAGATCCATTCAGTCCTGTGGAATGGAGTTTTTGAAGGATAGATATTTCGAATTCTTATCCAGCAGAGCTGGATGCACTTGATGCAGCATGAGCACAAATACTGTTTTTTTTCTTTTTCTAGTTTTAAGCATGTTGATTTTATTGCTATTGTTGTACATTAAAAAAAAAAACAGCATTAAAGAACACTGACGCAGTGATGTCCACTGTGGAAGAGGAAGAGTTTATACTGTAAAAGTGGGTTGGTTTTGCACAGTCTACTGGGTGGGTATTGTATATATAAAAAGCCTTGCACAAATCAAAACAAACAAACAAGAAATTGTATTTTATCTTGTTGGTGTTAAGAGATGTTACACTTGCTGAGATTTCCTCAATGTTGCAAACAAATACAGAATGCAAACCTTAAAAGCTGTTTTTAACCTCGTGTGTTTGTCCTGTATTTACGGTTGTTATGACTATGCAGGAGCTATCAATGCTAGAGTGAGCATGTTTCAATTTGTATAGTAAGCCAATACATTTCTGGGGGCAAAAAATGAAATTTTAAGTGCATCTGTCATGGTAGGCTACAAACAGATTGCATGAAAACTGATCAGAATGATTGGAAAAGCTATTGCCACAAGAAACAACTGGATAAAATATTTTTTTAAAAAATAATCCAAGGGCTATGGCATTGTGTATACGTACTGTACACTTAAGTGGATGTTACCTTCCGGATGTGTAATTGGTGCTACTAATTCTTTGTGGCCACCTTGTGGTCATTTGCTGTAAAACAAAGAAATCGATACAGTTTTCAATGGCACTGAACTGCATCAGTGAATCTAGCGGTCCCTACACGGTGCTATTGCCCTAGTACAAACTTTAACTGATTTTATGCATGTAGAATGTAGTCAGGATGAGGTGGAGCCCCAAAAGTTAGATCAGTTTCTAACTTCTAACTTATTAAAACATCAGCACATGTATCTGACAGCTGACTAAAAAACCAGCTGTTCTTTGTTATATATGTGTGTTCTGAACAAATTTGCAAATCTTTTCCTGCCGTTTTTGACACAAACACACACAATATTACTATACACAAAACTTCCTGCAATACATCTCAGTGAGTCCACCTAGTTTACAACTTAAAAATTGTTTGTGAAACATTTGTCTGTATACATTTTATATTTTGTACATTTTTTGATGTAACATATCATGTAAATAGACAGAAACAGTGAAATAAATCATCTGAAAAGTTTTGTAGTCTTTGTAAAGCCCTAATAATAAGTATTTGGTGTCATCGGACTTAACTGGATGATGTATTTTTATTGGTTTATTGTTCCTCTAGCTTGTAAACCAGCTTGCATATATTTTTTTGCAGGTGTGCACACTGTATCTGTCTAAATTATTACTTTGTCATTAAAGTGGAATTATTTATTGAAAATGCGGTCTGGTATCTTTGCAATCAGGAATATTGAATGATTGGGTTGTGTTTCAAAGGTAAAATATGTAAACAAAATGGTAAATGAAAGGAAATAATTTTCTATATATACTGCATAACTAATTTTTATAAGAATGAAAGCATGTATTCGCTGAAGTTCCAGTGTTCCTTTTGCTGCTTTTGAATGACAGCTTCCAGGCAGAAAGCCAAAACAGAGTGTCTAATTAGTTCTGGAACAATCTAAGGGCCTGATTCTCCACTCCACCAGTTTTATTCAAGCGCAGCACTATTTGTTTCACCCCTGTAAAATTATTCCTATAGTATATAAGATATTAGGGTTACATCCTCTGCAAATATATATCACTATAGTCAGTGATGATCAGTGAAAATCCATTATATTTTAATTCTCACAGAATCATAGATTTTAAGTCCAAAAGGGACCATTGTGATCATCTCACCAGTCTTCTGTATAACCCAGGCTACAGAACCTCATCTAATAATTTATGCATCAAGGCCTGAACTTCTGTTTGAGCTATAACATATATTTTAGAAAGAAATACAGTTTGATATAAAACTTCAAATGATGGAGAATCCACCACAGCCCCAGATTCATTGTTCTAATGGTTATTATTCTCACTCTTAAAAAATGTGTGCTTTATTGCTAGTTTGAATTGTGTAGCTTCAGCTTCTAACCATTTGACCTCATTATACTTTTTCTGTTAGATTAAAGAGCAACCTACTCTCAGAAATTTCTTCCAGATTTATCATGATCATCACCTCTTAACTTCCTCTTGAATAAATTAAATAGATTAAGCTTCCTTAGTGTGTCACAATAAGGTATTATTTTCCAGACCTCAAATCATTCTTTTAGCAATTTTTTGAAGACTTTCCAATTGGTCAACATCCTGCTTGAAGTGAATACATCGGAAATGGACAAAGTATTCAAGTATCAGTCTCACTAATGCCATCTATACAGGTAATATCATCTCCTTACTACTACTCAATATTCCTCTCCTTATGCATCAAGGATCATCACCTAAGTCGCATTATTCCCCTAAATCTCTTTCAGTATCACTGCACTCTAGGATACTGTGTCCCAATCTGTAAATATAACCTACTTTCTTTGGTCCTAAATGTATGACTGTGCATTTGTATTAAAAGACATGCTATTAAAAAAGCCCGCTTTACCAAATGATCCAGATAATTCTATATAACTTACACCATCATTATTTACCACTCCAGCATTTTTTTCTGTTACCAGCAAATTGTATCAGCAGTAATTCTGTATTTTCCTCCAGCACTTTGATAAAGATATTGAACACGCTAGATGACTCTGAAGATTTCCCATTTACAATTACTTTTTGAGATCTATCAGTTAACCAGTTTTTAATCCATTTAAGACTGAACTATCAGAATGTTATGTGGGACTAACTCAAATGGCTTGTAGATGTCTAAATATATATAACATGGATATATAATAAATTTTGTCATAAAATTCAAGGTAGATTCTAAATCGGAAAGTCAAACCAGTTTTTACATGTAAGATGACTGTTTAATTTATGTAATTTATAATATATGTGTAATTTAACCATGCACGTTTCTAAGAAGAAATGTGAAATTCTGAAAACTAGGGCGCCACATAGGAAAATGATGATTCTCCTTAATAAGGATGTCTTTTTTCCAGCATGAACTCTCACAAACTTTAACTTCCCCACTGTCTCCAAAACTGAGTTATCTTTGACATAATGCAGCAAGCTCTGGTGCTCTGGTGCAATCGGACTGAACAAGTAACAAATATAAAACATTTGATACAGTTCCACATGGAAAATTATTAGTTAAACTGGAGAAAATAGGGATCAATGTGAGAATCAAAAGGTGGGCAATGAATTGGTTAAAGAGGAGACTATAATGGGTGATGCTGAAATGTGAAATATCCAGGTGCAGGGAGGTTATTGGCAGAATTCCTTAGGACCAATCATTTACCATTTTCATTAATGACTCTAGCACAAAAAGTGAGAGTATGTTAATAAAATTTGCAGATGACACAAAGTTGGGAGGTATTGCCCATATGGAGGAGGATCGGAATATCCTAAAAGAAGATCTGAATGATCTTGAGAACTGGAGTAATAGAAATGGGATGAAATTTAATAATGCAAAGTGCAAAGTCATGCACTTAGGGACTAACAACAAGAATTTTTGCTGTAAACTGGGGATATATCAGTTGGAAGCAACGGAGGAGGAGAACAACCTGGGTGCATTAATCAATCACAGGATGTCTGTGAGCTTTTAGGGTGATAAAGCCATCTTCTTCAGCTAGTGACCAAGATTCATCACTGAATTTGATGTGCTGGTTATATCATTAGCTTCTCTGGGACGGGCCAGGTACTGACAGGAAGTGCGACGTGAATGCTGATCCATTAAAAAAGGCTAATACAATCCTAAGATGCATTAGGTAAGGTATGTCCTGTAGAGATATGGAAATGTTATTACCATTACACAAGGCACTAGTGAGACCTCATCTGGAATATTGTGCACAGTTTTGGTCTCCCATGTTTAAGAAACATGAATTTGAACTCGAATAAGTGCAGAGATGGGTTACTAAGATGATCAGAAGATTCAAGACCCAACCTACAAGAGGAGATTTAAGAGGCTTGTCTTGTTTAGTCTTACAAAACAAGTATGAGGGGAAATATGATTGTGTTCTATAGATACATCAGGGGGCTAAACAGCAGGGGAAGAGGGTGGTTGTTTAAGTTAGGGGGCCACAGGTGGTACAAGAGCAGATAGATATAAATTGATAGTCAACAAGTTTATGCTTGACGTTTACAAGAAGGTTGCTAACCATCAGAGGAGTGAACTTGTGGAACAGTCTTCCAAGGGGAGTAAAGAGGTAAAAATTTCTTTAAGATTTCTAATTTCTTTAAGACTGAGCTTGATATGTTTATGGACAGGATGGTATGATAAGACTGCCTACAATGGCATGTGGCCCATCTGCAAATGCTATTAGTAAATATGTCCAGCTGCTGCTGATGAGACTAAATGGGGAGGGCTCTGGTTTACTATGGAGAATTCTTTCACAGTGTCTGGATGTGGTCTAATTCAGGGGTGGGCAAATTACAGCCCGTAGGCCACATCCAGCCGGCGGGACCTTCTTGCCCAGCCCCTAAGGTCCTGCCAGGGAGGCTACCCCCGGTCCCTCCCACACAGCTTCAGCATGCCGCATCACTGATGCAATGCTCTGGATGGCAGGGCTGCGAGCTCCCAGGGCTGTGCAGCTGCAGAGCCGTGGCCTGACCTGGTGCTCTGCGCTGTGCAGTGCGTGGCTGCCTGTCCTGGTACAGCCATGCTGCCAGGCAGCGTGGTAAGGGGGCAGGGAGCGGGAGGGAGGGGAGTTTGGATAGAGGGCAGGGACATTCGGGGGGCTGGGAGTATGGATAGGGGGTGGGGTGGGCAGAGGGTGCGTTCTCTATAACCTGAAGTCTTTAAATCAAGATTTGAGAACATCAGTAACTCAGAAGATAACAGCCTGCTACAGGGAGTGTGTGGATGAGGTTCTGTGGTCTGCAATGTGCAGGAGGTAAGACTAGATGATCATGGTGGTCCTTTGTAGCCCTAAAGTCCATGAGTTTATATAGCATTAGTGTCCATTAACATTTTTCTAGTTAAAATAGGAGCTCACATACAAGAACACAGAAGGTTTTTTAAATAAAAAATTGGTTGGCAATCTAAAGTTGGTGGTGATTAATCTCCTGAAGCCAGATTCACCTTTAGACTGTCGTCTCCTTATTTTACCCTGGTAGTGTAAAGAATCCTTAAATTGAGCCTAATTTACATTCACATACACTTTAAAGATTTTTTGGGCTGCCAGAGTGGAATAAAAGGGCCTGCGTGTAAGTGACAACCTACTCCCTCATCCAAACTAGAAATTTTAAATTAATTAGCAACCAAAGGAAAATGAAAATGCTTAATAATACTTCAAGCCTATAAACAACAATATATTATAAAAAGGAAATGTGATATAACTGTTGCAAGTTATCCCACATACATGAGCTAAGGGAACATACTACCATATTTAATTATCAAACTGTGTGTGTATAGTGCATCAATTTATCTCCTTATTAGCATTTATCTGTAGAGCTGACTGATGAATCCCTGTAGTCCAGTGACAGAGATTTTTAGACAACAGTTTCTGAGCTAATGGTATACTGTTCCCAGCTAAGTACTAGTGTAATTTGGTCTGCCTATCAAAACTACTGTTTATGCTATTATTAAATAAACATAGTGTTTCTCAGCATGCACTTTTTTCTTGATAGCATTTAATTTGTGTGCTATTATACAGTTACCACTAAGTTAGTCCATGCTACAGCTGTAGATGCACTTTCAGGAGACAAATGTTTTTCTACGGAATAATACCCGCCGCAGAAAATAGACTCTGTCATAAAAGATAAATTAACTAAGGCCTAGATTATGTGACCCCCTTTCTGCACTAAATTGAGTTTTCCTAGTTCTTAATTCGACTATAATCTTAAATAAACACTGATAAATAGCAATGAGTGATCACGTTGCTAAAAGCTGGGCTTTACTGCACTCAAGTTTCATAAATGAAATCATACTTTGTCTTTTGTCTGTGCAGGTACTTGTTCGTGAACACTTTTTTTTATTAAATCAGACTTTATAATTTAGCAAAAGAAAAGTACAGACAATGAAATGAAACATCTGAAAAAACAAGGTGAGTGGTAAATAAAGAACTAAAATGGATTGGTATGGTGACATATAACCAATAAGAATGGCTTTAGTGGGCCATCCCACATGGGTGGACTCTGAAAGAACAAAGAAATAGACACCAGAACAACTATTAGCTGGACAAGAAAATCACAAGTAAAGAAAAGGCCCGCTTAACCCAAGTTAACTGTGTCTCAGCATTTACATTTCAATTCAACCAATATCTACAAGAAATCCTGTGTTCTCTGCCCTATAAGAAGCCCACTTAAAAGACTCTCCATGTACCAAGTTTTAAAATGACTAAGATTTGCAACAAACATAGTGGAGGAAAAATCTAGAAATTATGTGAGGTTAATTTACTGGACATACATTACTGCTGTTAGTATTACAGTGCCAACAATGTTACAAGCACTTTATAATGCTTTCTATAGCCTTATAACCTTGGTCGCATTTTTGATATTAATAAATTATTATATTAAGCTGTGAAATAATATGGTTTGTTTGGGACAGGGTTAAAAGGCTTCGATTCAGGAACCCATCCCTATTCAACAAAACACCTAATCATGAGGCAAACTTTAAATGCATGGTCAAAGCCCACTGACTTTAACAAAACTTAAGCATGTGCTTAAAATTAAGGAAAGGCTTAAATGTTTTGCTGGACTGGGACCTAAACTGAGATTTCTCAAAGGAGTGAAATTACTTGGAACCATCAGGGAAGAGTCAAAGTGGGATGTCTGACAGAGACCATCAAAAGAGCTAGAGATCTCTGAAGCAGACAAGGCAGTTGCTGGTGAGGGAAGCATAGTGTGACAAAGCTCCAAGTTTGTACTCGTGGGTCCTGCACTTCCTGGCAGATTTAGGGGCCTCAGAAACTCATCTAGGCCCCAGAGTGACCTCCCTTTCTCAGTATAATTGGCAAGAGTCACCACCTAGTGAGTTACCTTCATCACAGGCCAGTATGGAAGGTGGAAAGAGCGGGGCGGAGCCGGGCCCGCCCTCTACTCCAGACTCCAGCCTAGGGACCCTAATAGTATCAGCTAAGATGGCTGACCTTTTATCCACAAAACACAATACAATTCCCTGGGCTACTTCCCCACAGCAGTCCCTGCTTCTTCAAACTCCACTTCACCCTTACCTCAGGGCCTCCTTCCTTCTGTATGATATGTTGTCCACCACTCAGTCTCACCAACAGCACAACCTCCTTCCACAACTCCTGACACCCACAGCCCACCTGACTAACTGGGCGTTTTTTATCTGGATTCAGCCAGTCCCTGACTGGCTTCAGGTGTCCCAATTAGGCTAGCTGTTTCTACTCCTTTCTAGAAGGTTCTTAATTGGCCCCAGGTGTCTTGATTGGTCTGGAGTAGCCTTTGTTTGGCTATCCAGGGAACAAGGACCTGCACATCCTGAGGCTGATATACCTGCCTTCCAGCACTCTCCTATATCCTTCTGGTCTGACTCCGTCACAACAGATTATTTTGAACAAGTTTTCTGATCATTAAAATTTGTAATAAAAAAATGATTTTCTAGTCTCGGTTATTCCAGAGATATTTTTAGACCACTTTAACTGAGAGACAAACCTTACTAAGAACTCAGTCTCTAATTAGTTTATCCATTTATTCTGCTAGAATGCTATGCCTAGAATTTTAAAGAAAGAGTTGTGCATATTTTCAGCAGATTAATAGAGCCACCTACTTTTTTGATTCTTAATTAATTTGTTCTGAGTCCTTGGGAAAATGCCACATGCCAAATGCCTAACTCATGTTGCAGAGAGTGTTGGCATGTTATCTGGAGAGTGCTATGCAATCCGTCATTACAAATGTTTTACTTTTCCTTATTTCTATTTTTACAAGCAAAGCCTGTTGTTACACATTTTAAATATATAATTCTCTCCATCTATGCATCTGTGAGTAAACCAATACTTTGGAATACTTCTTTAAGAACATTTTAACAGAAGAATATCCTTGATTAAAAACCAAATTCAAACTTTAAACTAACACTTCCTCTATATTCCATATCACAAATCTAAACAAATACAATTTTAGAATAACTATTAAAAATAATAGTCCAGCAATAAATATTCCACAGTCTGATGCTGAAGGACTAAGTCTTTCCTTCATCTAAATTCCTGATTCTATCAAGTTTGCAAAATAAATACTTGCAAATCCTTTAGAGGTATATAAATCATCTTGAAGTAAGTTCCTTCTTTTACCAATTGTTTTGTAACATGAATTGATTTTATTGTGCACTCTGATCAAATTTGCATTTAAATCATTCTTTTATTAATTTTTAATTGCTTTTTTTTTAGGTAAATAATTTCATTCACCATGGAGGAAAAGGCCAAAATTAAAAGTTGCATAAACTAAGCAAAGCTATTAACATTTCACTTCCCCACAACTAATGGACTCAACATTATTTGTAACCTCTTAAATAAGTGTTGAGTTGCCCTATGGACATAGTAATTAAGAAAATTAAAATTAGTGTCTTCCATGAATTCACCGGATTAAGGTCTCCATACAGGAAAATTGAGACCGCATTTAAATACATGATTAAGTCCCAAGGAAAATGAAGTGGACTTAATTTAGACACATCCTTATATCTTGAATATAAGGATGGAGTTACGCGTAGGATGAAGTGTCTTCCAGAATCAAAACCCAAATCCTGCAATATTTACTCAGTCAAACCTCTCACTGATGGGAATAGAAAAGCTGGCAGGATTTGACCCACAGGTGGGTTGTTTTTTTTGGGGGGGGGAGACCTTACACCCAGGAATTGCAGTTTAATTGAACACACAGACACCGTTTTCACCCAATCCTATACTGCTAATTCAGATATATCCTCTGAAATCAGCTAAAATCCTCAGGCTATGCTATTAATCCAGCTGGATAACAGGCCTCTCACTATGCAGCATTGGAGGGGGTAGCAATAAAATGTTATAAATCCCTGTGTGTAGTTACAGACCAAGAGGCTACTTTTACCAGGAAAAATACAGATAAACGGTAGCATATGTTACAGGGTACTCTGAAAGAAAGTATTCATAGCAGGAGAATACGAGCGTGGTTCAATTGTTTGTCAGCCACTGCTGTATATCAGAATGGCACGAGTACTAGTATTGTACTAATGGAGTCATTGGATAAGCCACCATTTTGTGGGGGCTTCTGAATTGGCTATTTCTAACTGACGCGAAACATAAATGAACAGCTGAGGTGATGGGACCAGAACGAGATCATTGCTTCAGCAATGGCTGATACTAAAATATACATCAAGGACCATATCATGCTATTGATTTAAGCAGAACTCCCTGATGTGAAAGAGAGCTCTGATTAAATGTCAGTGGCATAATATGGCAAGAAGCATTCAGCAGTTGGCCTCACCAGAAGCTCCAGCTGACCCCACCAAAATGCTAGCATCTTTTATTGTCCTAAAACTGTGACTTTTGCATAGCCAGTGTTTTGATCAAATTTCTCCTAGCCCAAGATATGGGGGAAAAGCTTTCTACTCAGCACATGCAGCACATCTGAACAAGAGCCCTGCTGGCATTTGAATGAAAATTAGAAACAATCAAGTTACTATAGTGATGTTTGATAAGTAGCTGTTCGTGTTCAGCAAATGCATGAAGTACTTTCAGAAGCTGTCAATAACGTAATATACTTTTATTTAGCACGTGTATAGCACTATGTATGCAGGTCTCAAAGCAGTTTACAAAGCTGAGTAAGCTTTATGGTAAGGACTGAACAGGACCATAACATCATTAAAGTCAGTAGAATGTACTGACAGTAGCATCCTAAGGACATTTTAATGCATAAGCCTGTGCGCTCAAGATGTTTCGAATACGTGAAAGCTTCTAGGGTTGATTGGCATTTCTCTTATAACCAGCCCTTTTGGGGGAAATAATATATCATGAATCAATTTCAATGTAAGCTGTCAGCAGGTTAATTTTTTTTTAACAACAACAAAATCGTAAAGGTCACAGAAGCCATTTAGAGAGAAATGATACAGAGTAGAAACCAATAAACAGTTTGTTGTCTGTTTGGGGATGGAGGCAGGGAGAACACATTAGATTTTTGGCATCAAATATGAGCAGATTTTGAGAGGTTAAGAGATGAAATTTATACCAGGTCTTATCAACCAGTGTGTTACAAAAACAGCCATGTTTAAATGTAGGTGTGAAATAAGTTTGTGTTAGTGTATATACTTCTTTTTTGGCCTATGTAGATTGAAAAAAAATCATAAAATGACTGTGCCACAAATACATTTAAACATGGTTATTTTCATAGTGTGATCAGCACACTGAGCTAAACCATGGCTCCTAGGTAGCTTAAGATATCAGTGATTGAGTTGGAAATGACAGCCAGCATCTTATTTTGAGCTACTGGTAAAAAGGGTAGCTGTTTTCTAAAACTACTATGGCTCTTCTGTGCAAGTGCTCAGAACTCTATGTGTGGCGGAGGGGAGGAGGCATTTCTAGGATAGGTTTGAAAAATAGGAATGATGTGACATGAAAAATTTCAAATGAAATTGAACGTTTTTCATTTCGTCTGTAAATTTTCATAGCATTTTTCCATTTTTTCATCAGTATGGTTTGAAATGAAAACTTTCATTTTAAATCTGTTGAAAACAAATTGAAAAAATCATTTCAAATTGTCAGAAAATTGGAACATTTTCAACAATACAAACGGTTGAAAAGCCATTCTTTTCATTTAAAAAAGTTTCAGTTATATTTTTTTCAACCAGTCCTCGCCATTTCCTCAGTTTGCGCAGGCAGAATGGCCAAAAATATGGGAAGAGACAAATTAGCCTGGAGTGTGTCTGCTCTGACGTTGAAAATGTTTCTATATTTAGTTAAAGCACTAGGATAAAATTTTCAAAAGTGTTTAATTGACTTAAAAACCTGAGTCAAAAGATTCTGCTCTTTGCAGTAATCTACCATCCATCCATGATTGGTGAGCTGCCTTTTTCTTCTCCAAATTTGCAGAGACATTGCAAGGATACTAATTGCACCCTATGGTCACTAACACTGATGCTTTATAATTACGTAGCGATGTGTGTGAGGAGGATCAATGAAATTATTGAGGAAAAATTCAACATTGCTAACATTAAGAATTTACTCTCTCAAAATTCAAGAGAATGCAGTGCCTGTGAGATTTGACAGGTTGATGGCTCTATAAGCAGAACTGCTCTATCCACAGAATGCTCATAAGAGAGACAGTTACTAGGGCAAGTGTTGTTTAATATATTTATTGATGAGTAGGGAAGGGATGAAAGGTGAGTTGGCAACATTTGCAACATTAGTTTGGTAAGTCAAGAACTAGAGAAGCATAAGGAATTTCAAAGGGAATTTCAAAGTATGATGAATGGGCAGTACAATGACAGATGAAATTCAGTTTCAGCAAATGCAAGGTAATGCATGTTGGAAGAAATACATTGAATTATTCAGATATTTTGCTAGTTCTAAATTAACTGTATACACATACGGGGAAAAACCCAATCTGAGCTCTGTATAGACCTTTCAGTGGAGTTCTCTGCTTAATTTGAAGTGGCAGTCAAAAAAGGCAAATATGATGTGATGTATAAGGAATGGAATAGAAAATAACATTGAAAATGTTAGAATGCTATTATATATGTAAATAAATGAGACACCCTCATCTGGCATACTGTGCTCACTTCTGGTCACCCCAGCTCTAAAAGGGCAGCAGAAATAGAAAGGTTCTAGATTCAGAAAATAAGGATTTAGCAGCATGAAAAAGAGAAACTCAAAATTCTTTGAGCTTTAGAGAGAAGACGAATAAGAGGGGACATGATCGAGGCTCAAAGCAATGAATGGTCAATTAACACCCTCACTTGCTAACACCTTTCATTTAATATGAAATTACTTACCGAGTCAACTTATTAATAATCAGCCAAAATACAAAAAAGATTTGCTAATAAAATATGTTTCAGATGACAGTGGCAAAAATCATCCCAGAGGCTGAAAAGCATCATAAAGCCATTCAGGAAAGAATATAACAAGTTCCATTGTTAAACATTCAGAAGTATTGTTTTGTCCATAGGAAGATCACCTTAATAATAAGTAGGAAGACAGAGCACAGCTGAGATGGAACTTAACCTTTTAGTTTCCCCTGTTTGTGCTACAAAGGCACAGTAGCAATGGAATGGAAAATGACTGTCCATGCTGGCTAGTTCTGGTGATCCATCAGTCATAAAACTTTAATACACCCAATAATATGGAGCAGTTCGGAGATAAAGAACCTAACTGTAGAGTTACAAATCATCCCATGGACTAGAAGCTAAAATGTGCAGAGAAGCATATGGACTAAGGTAGCCTAGAAGAAAACACACATACATTAGAATTAATCAAGGAGACATGGCAAGAACTGGGGATTTTAAAGGCTATTATTTATTTATAAGCTTTCCTATATTACCATAGAATCTGAAGAGTGCCCAGCATCCCTGTGAAGTAGAGCAGCAATGTGATCCCCATTTCAGGGCTTTAGCTCAGATACCATGAATTGTGCTGCTTGGATTTTTCATGTCCTAGCTGCCTGTGCTGTACACGTTTAAATAAAAGTTGATTATGATAATTTCCTCCAACCTCCTCTTTAGAAAATTCAAAAGTAAGAGGTTGGAACATCAGTGGCCTGCTGAGAAGTGGTGAGGGAGGTTCCAGAGTGCAGTGGTCAGGGGATGGGAGATTCACTGGGAAGTGCGAGGGACTGGCTCAGCAAAAGGAGGAGGACCAGAGGAAACAGAGGAAGAGAGGAGAGATAGAAGGAGCATGATGCTAGAACAGAAAAGAGGGAACCAGAGGATGCTGGGGAGCAGGAATTGTGCCAGACAAACAATGGCCTCCACTACCGTGCATACACTTTAGTGAAGTAAGTTAAACCTTACTGAATTTATTTTAACATTTTTGGCATTCATTGTCTTAAAAAAATGCAGTTGTGTACATGTGAGTGTATGTATTTCCATGGGAAGGGTAAATAGGAGAACAGCAGGAAGGGATTAGGCGAATTCACTCAGGTTGTGACATTGTGATATTGACAGAGATGTCTCTCAACACACACACACACACACACACACACACACACACACACACACACACA